>CM068964.1:85080176-85112988 GCA_035128595.1 Eptatretus atami
GGAGAAGAGATTAATATTTTAGCACAAGCAATGATGAACCTTTGTTTTGGATTCAGATTTAATATACCTTTCATATTAAGAAAATAAAAAGAAATGGCATTGACAAATTATTGACACCCTCAACTTAATATTTGGTATCCAGCCTTTGGACAAAATAACTGCAGTCAAGCACTTCTATAGCCATGAATGAGCTTGCTACACCTCCTCACTGGCAGTTTGGCCCACTCTTCTTGTGAAACTGCTGCAGTTCTCCCCAGATTTGAAGGGTGCCTTTTCCCAACTGCTGTTTTCAGATCTCCCACAGGTGTTCAATGGGATTTAGATCTGGACTCATTGCTGGCCACTTCAGAACAGTCCAGTGTTTTGTCTTGAACCATTCCTGGGTGATTTTTGAAGTGTGTTTGGGGTCATTGTCCTGCTGCAAGACCCATGACCTTCGACGGGGACCAGCTTTCTGACGCTGGTTGAACATTGCATTCCAAAATGCCTTGGTAATCTCCTGATTCATGATGTCATGCACACATTCAAGGCACCTGGTGCGAGAAGCAGTACAGCAACCCCAAAACATCACTGAACCTCCTCCATGTTTGACTGCAGGGAAGGTGTTCCTTCCTTTGAAGGCTTCATTTTGTTTCTGTAAACGTAGCACAGAGCAGAGTTAATCCATTATATGTTCTGCAATCTTAATTTATGCTAGGACAGGCACCATATATCTTCTCGCACACGCACACACACCACACCACACACACACACACACACACACACACACACACGGAACATTATATAGCCAGAGAGAAAGAAAGCAGGTGAGGGGAAACGACCTCTCAATACCTGGTGCGGTTGGCAGACCAACAAAACCCAGAACGCTTAGGGAGAGGTAGGTGGGAGGAATACTGGTTGTGTCTAAGGTGTGGTCGTGGGAGATGTGGTGTCGTGCAATGGGAGGGGGGAGCAGTGTCTTGCAGAGGAAAATGGGATTGCGAGTCAGTAATAATAGTCTTTGTGTGTCCAAAGGAGATGGGAGCGAGGGGTGGATAGAGAAAGAGGAGAATAGATGCGTGAGGGGAAAGATCCCTCACCTATCTCTGTAAAGGTCTGTATGTGTAGCGTGTACCTCCGTTATCTCCTGCTCAATACTTGCACTGGTCCATCTGGCTGTGTGGGGGGTTGCAGGATGTCGACAGCATGGGCAGGGAGTCTCGAAAGATGGCAGTCGCCCCGGATCAGGCTCTCAACGAAGAAGAAGCGCGTTCTGGCAATTGCACACCAATAGTGTTCGGGAGAAGACCGAGACAGGGAGCGAAGCAGAGAGGCGAGCGAGCGAAGAGAGGCTCCAACAGTCTAACGGCTCTGCGCTACCCTTTTATAAGCCCCAGGCGAAGGGTGGGGCGATGACTGGAAAGCAACCCAATAGAGGAGCAGGATTCGGGCCACAGCATCCCTAGCCATGCCCTGCCAGGCTCCAGGACCGGAAACCATCTCAGTTGCCAATCAGCTTTGGCACGGCTCGGAGCTCCTGACTTGACATGGGGCATGCTCCCGAGCCGGTACCGCCGCCCGGCCCTGAACATGCTCTGAGTGCAGTCTGAATGTCAAATAGCAGCGGACTTCCTCGCCACCCACGGGCTCCTTCACGGGCAAAATGCACACCCGGGACCCGAACTAAACTCCCAGATCGCCCTTCTCACAACCCTCCTCGTTGCCCCTGGTCGAGCCGTGGTCTGGCCACTGGATGAGGGTTGTATCAATTCCGGATGCTCACCGCGAGACATCCCCGGTGAGATGCGGTTGAGCTATTGATGTCTGTTGCTTGGTCAAGCATCGCGTGGCGCCGAGGACAATCCGACGTCGTGCGGTGCTCCTCAAAATAGAGTGGCGAATTGTAGCGATGCAGAGGTACGAGGGGGCGTGGGAATATTTTTCCTGTGTGTGGGAGACATTTGTGGTCAGTGTTGAGGTTGGTGAGCGAGGTATGAAGTAAGGTGAGGTACCGGTTGGGAATATATTTGATGAAATAATGGCGTGCGATTCTCGTGCGTGGATGGTATAGTGTGTTGTGGAGATCTGGTGGATCCGAGCCACGGAAGGCATTGTGGTGTGCTTATTATCAATTTCCTATTGAATGGTGTGTGTGTGTGTGTGTGTGTGCTTGCATGCTTGTTATGTATTATGGCTAAAATGAAAGGGTTAGGGTAGGAATCAGAAAATGAATCAGAGGCATTTATTAAACCTAACTACGAGACCCATGCAACACACCTTCGTCCTGTTAACCCACTAGACATGAGGGGAGGACTAACTGCATGAATACTAATTGAAATAACTGCCTGGGGGTCACTGTATGTTGGGTGCCATTGCCTTAGCTTAGAGGCATGCAGTTTTGCAGAACCGCAACAATATTGTCTGGGCCATTTTAGGATTTTCTGTGTGAAATAAGCTAAGATTTAGTGATTTATTTCATCTTTTTTGTTTTGTTCCACTGCAAACCAAAGAAATACATATGTGGAAACCAAAAGGTTTTTTTATTTTCAACAATTTTCTGGAAGAAAAGGTGCATTATTTGAAAAAAGTGCAAGGGTGCCAATATTTTTGGCCACGACTGCACGATGCTCTTTACAAGCGTTGGTTCTGCGAAGTCGTTTCTTGGCCTGGGTGGTTTTTGCCATCCCTCTCCCAGCAGTTATGGAAGGAATTTGTAATTTGTTCATTGTGTCAGCCATAGCTTGCCGACTCTTTCGCGAAGGACCCATGGAACCTTTAATGTCGCCAAGTAATGCTGGCAGACGGGAACGCCCAGTTTAACGTCCATCCGAAGGATGGCACCACGTCGAAACCTCGCCCTGCCTGTGAAAAATCAGGATGATAGTTTATAGCTGGGTAGAGATTCAAATCCAGTGCATACCTTGAAACTATCCTGTCAACCCTTGTGGATGATATGTTTCTGCTAACCAATCTATGCTCAGGAGAAATTACCATGTCACAGTTGCATATCACTCTGGAATTGTTGTTTTTCAACCCAGCTGACTCACTAATGATCTTCAACTTGGGTGCTTAATGCCTGATCCACATAGTCTGGTCTACAAGTGGCACCGGTCTCTACTTTCCAAAGCCACCCAGTTTCATTGCTTGTTTTGTCTCCAAATCACATAACTTTACGAAATCTCTTTTGCAGAGACATTTGATACTGGACTTCACCAATGGCTTGTGAGGTGAGGCTGGAGATGTACAAAAACAAATGGTTACTGCAAGTTTATTACTACATATTCTACTTGTACTGTACTTCATAAAAGAATCACAAGGCAGCCTTCTTATTTCTTCACTTCTCTCCCACCTTTAAAGATTTCTTTGTGACAAAAAGACAAGAGCTTGAGATTTAGTTTGTTGTTTGTAAGATTAATGACATTGTTTATTTGTGCATTATGACACAGGAGCAGGGGCAACCAGCATTGCCCAGTGCTGTTCAAATCCTGTTGGTGTTTTGAAGAAAAAAAAATTATTGGGGGTGGGGGGGGGGGTGTTGGCCTAAAACGCTTCCCTACACCATTAAGGAATGGCGGCGGGGATCACTTAATATTGTTGTGGGCTGGGTATCGGCGGCGAGCACGACCGCTAGATGGAGCAGTAGAGTCGGCTCCACAGAACACCCGGAATGTATAGGTCGTCACCCCGGATAACTCCGGAGCAGACGGGTCCCTTACAGGACCGTGAATCGTCAATAATTCACCCGCGTGGGACAGGGATATTTGCATATATATATATATATATTATATTATATATATATATAATATATATATATATCGCCTTCTCTGTCCACTAACTCCGTCGTCCTTGCTCATGTCACAGTGTATAAGTTGGGTCTGAGAATTAAAAAAAATCATTACCCACGACTCAGATTACATTCTCTAATCTGTCTCGTTAACTTTTGCCGTGTCTGTCCTGTATTCCCATGTAAATGAATCAAATCAGGTTCGAGGGATAAGATTCATATCGATTCAAACAGTGATTATTTACTTTATAACTGTTACCTCAGTTGTGTGCGTGTGTGCGTGTGTGTGTCATTGGTTGTTGTCTCCTCTGTGGTTTCAGAAGCTGGAACGGAATTCTCCCAGGTGTAGAAATGTCCACCTCTGTTTCAGTAAGGGATCATGATTCATGGACCAATTTGTAAAGTTTTGTTCCAAGGGTTCTTTTGAGGATCGTCACTGAGTGCCGGACAGCTTCCAACTGCAGTTTGCTTGTAGTAATATTCCCAGGGATGGTTTTTAAGATCTCTGTGAGGTTCTTTTTTATATTTTCCCGTTGCTCCAATTGTAACTGGTACAATTTTGGCATTCTTCAGCTTCCAGGATTTTTTTCACTTCATTTTTGAGATCTTGGTATTTGGTAATTTCCTTGATTTCTGTGTTGTTTAGGCCAAAATAGGCCTGGTGTTGACTTAACAGTTAAGGTGACTGGCTTAAGATCCTAGGTCTTGAGTTCAAGCCCTCTCAGGCTGTTGAATTAACACCAGGTAGGGTTGACTCAGCCTGTCATCCTTCCAAGATCGGTAAAATGAGTACCAGCTTACTGGGGTAATAATCAGACTGGGTTAGCCTGCGCCGGAGTGGCGACTGGTCCAGGACTGTACTCCTTGCCAATTAAACTAACTGCTTCAGCAGGCCTATGCATCTCATGGCGTGAAAGGAATGGTATTGTTGCGCCACGGGTACCGAGACACAGCTTGTCACTCAGGGGGATTAATCCCCGGTTGTCCTCGGAAGAGCCGGACCTGGGGCCACCGCTCACAATTAACGTTGTGGTACGGTGGGTTGTTTTAGAACCACGAACGCCACCCAGTCACCACGAGTTCCAGTGTCCACATCTAATTATGCCGTTTTACTAGAGGTCACATGGTTACCTGAACGGGGAGCGTGCCCTCGGCAAAGCACCAATCGTATCTTGATTAGATCTTATTAGGGTGGCCGAGGTTTTAACCGCTGGTGCGTTCCGACTATTTTTGGTCAAATCTATGGTAATTACCTCCCAGTCTATCCAGGTTCGGACAATGCTAGACCAATGAAAGGAAAAGACAAACACGGACAGGTTGGAAGTCAACAAATGATTTATTAATAATAAAATAAATAAATAAAAAAACTTTTTTTTCCTGAGGTAAATAAGTGAATAAATCCAAAGCAATCAAAATGAATAATTACTCAGGCAAAATCAATCAAAATGACAGGAAAGAGACAGAGAGCAGATGCTTTTCGGGGGTTGACTTACTTACAACAGAACAGACAAGGGTACCCGCAGATCATTCATGGAGGGGGGGGAGAAGTCGTCTCGCTCACCAGAGGGAAGTCGTCCGTGAATTGAAAACGTCCTGAAATGTGTGTGTGCGTGTCTTGTCTGTCGCCAGCACCCAGCCTTGCCGTGCACCCACTCACGAACAGCCTTGAACGCCAGTCGACGTCTGGGGGGGCACCGAGATTGTCTGTTGTGGGTTTAGACCCTGGTGCTGCGACACGGGCAGCTCCTCACGCTTCACAAAACTGGTGACGTCCAGTGACCCACATGGTCCGTTTGTGACTGACCGGCTCCTCACTCGTTGTGACCGACCCGTGCCTCACTCGTTGTCGGCGCTGCTCGCACCCACACGCTCGCTTGCTCAAACACTGGAAAGGACGAATTGTCCTCGTTGGCGCTGCTCAGACACCCACACGCTCACTCGCTCACTTCCTCGCTTGTGCGCTCCCACTCTGGCTCGCTTGCCGCTTCTTGCTCGCTTCTTCTCTTGTGCGCTTCCATGCTGGCTCGCTTCCCGCTTCTTGCTCGCTTCTCTTCTCGCGCGCTTCCTCTCCGCTTTTTTTCTCCTTGTGCGCTTCCTCTCGCTTTTTTTTTCTCTCCTTGTGCGCTTGCTTTCTCGCTTCTCACGCGTTTGCTTTCCGGCTTGCTTGCCGCTTCTTGCTCGCTTCTCGCGCGCTTCCTCTCTCGCTTACTTCTCTTTTTAGAACGGACCTCCAATTCTTTTTATATATGCGGCCCGTCTGGGTGGACGCAGAGTCTCCCCAAGCTCACCCTGCCCCACTTGCGCACCGTTACCATGACAACCCGTGCCCTCGAAAAAGGGCGGGCCTCGGTGTTCATGAAAGAAATGTGTGTAAACGTTGCTGAAGAAAAAAAGGTGGGCATCAGCGCTCGCGAAAGAAATATGTGCATAAATGTGTCTGTCGTGGAGAAAAAAAGCTTCCCATAAAGCCACTGTCACACCTTGATGATTTAGCCAGCGTATGCCGACGCATGAAAAATTTGTCTAAAACGCTGGCACACGTCGAATACGTTATGGGTAAGTTTTGTATACGTTAAGAGCACGCTGAAGCACGCTGGCATACGTCGTAGTACGCCGAGCTCGTCGACAAATTTTAACATGCTCAAAAATTTTCGACGTATGCCAGCGTATGACTCACACGTTCCGCATCACGCTGGCCATAAGTTGTAGGCACGTTACGCGACGTTGACACACGTCGACACACGTTACTTGTAAGTTACTCATAAGTCGAAACACGTCGAGGTAATGTTTAGCATACCCGAAACTTATTTCTAACCTATGAGTAACTTGTTGTAGGCATGTTACGCGATCGTTGACACACGTCTACACACGTTACGCGATCGTTGACACACGTCGACACACGTTACTTGTAAGTTACTCATAAGTCAAAACACGTCGAGGTAATGTTTAGCGTCAGTGTTCCAGACTCCATGGTTTTTTTTTATTTTTATTTTTTTCTTCGGCATGACGGTGAATGTTGACACTTCGATTTCTAGTGCGGTTATAATATAATATAATTAATAGGCTGCGCTCAACGATTTAAATCATAACCACACTAGAAATGGAAGTGTCAACATCACCGTCATGCCGAAGAAAAAAAAACCCATGGAGTCTGGAATACTGACGGGTTCCTCCTGTGTCAACCCCATTTTTATATACCAATTCCCCTAAACGCTGCCAATACGCCATTATATGGTAGCTGTAAGTTAGTAACACGTTCAGTAAGTTCTGTGGTCGTCCGGAAGACGTCAAATACGTCTTACATACGTCAATATGCGTTGGAGGTACGTTACACATAGGTTCAAAGCACGTTACTCTTGGTTCAAAGCACGTTACTCATAAGTTAGAAATACGTTTCGGGTACGCTAAACATTACCTCGACGTATTTCGACTTATGAGTAACTTACAAGTAACGTGTGTCGACGTGTGTCAATGATCGCGTAACGTTCCTACAACTTTGGCCAGTGTATGCGGAACGTGTGAGTCATACGCTGGCATACGTCAAAAAATTTTCAGCATGCTTAAAATTTGTCGACGTACTCGGCGTACTACGACGTATGCCAGCGTGCTTCAGCGTGCTCTTAACGTATACAAAACTTACCCATAACGTATTCGACGTGTGCCAGCGTATTCGGCAAATTTTTCATACGTCGGCATACGCTGGCTGAAACGTCAAGGTGTGACAGCGGCTTGACACTTCGATGTCTAGTGCGGTTATGATTTGAATCGTCGAGCGGCAGCCTATTAATAACCTACGCACGTGATCGTCGGCGATACGCTGCCGCGCTATGCATACGTTAGACTATCGTTGGGCATAGGTTGTGAACGCCAACAACACGCTAAGCATTCGTTGGTATAAGTTATCTATACGTTATCGAAACATTCTGTGTACGTTACTAATACGTTATGCATACGTCCAACTCGTTATGAATACGCCCAAAAAATGGAAAAAAAACATCAATAGTTCAGCGTACGCCAGCGTTTTACATACATTTTGATACGTTGCCATACACTGGCTAAAACGTCAAGGTGTGACAGCGGCTTAAGAGAGGGGATATATTCTTTACCCTTCTCAACGCATCACATTTAAAATCCCATTAGACATGGGAATAGGGCTAATCTGAACATGCATTTAAGGAAATAACTGTCTCAGGACCTGGATGTGTGATGCATTCATCAGACCGGATTCTGAAATCAGTAACAGTATTATTTTTATATTAGGCAAAATTACTGGGTATTGACACCTCATTTCGCAATGCCTTATTTCCTATTTGTACCTCAGTACTATATCCGGTCGCAGTGCTTTGTTTTCGATGTTTACACTCGATGGGATCATTATGTCATATGTGAGCATTACTACTTTGTTTTCAGTGATTGCTGTTGGTTCATGTTTCAATGAGTTTTCCGGAACTGGGATATTGAGACTTTTGGAGATGTGCCAGTGGATTACTCGCCAAACTTTGTTGTGCCTTTGTGTGTACAGCTGCTTGATATGAGTTTTTTTTTTTTTCAACATCCCAATAGGAGGTGGGTCGTACTTCGTTTCTACCTTGCAGGACCTACACTTGTTGATTGACTCACTCCCGTCTTTGTGTGTGTGTGTGTGTGTGTGTGTGTGTGTGTGTGTGTGTGTGTGTGTGTGTGTGTGTGGTGGTTGTGTTGTGGCGCGCGCGCGTGTGCCCCTCACTTCTGTCCTCCCCCTCACTCTGTGGTAATAAACCTTTTGTTCATAAAAAAACCTGTGTAACATGTGGTCAATGCGAGGTACGGGACTTCACCATTAAGCACGAGTGAAATAAAAATTCCGGTCATGGGCCGATGTGTTCAGCCCACCAGAAAACCAAGATGGTGGCCATTTCATTTCATCTGGGTGACATAGTGGGTGGGTCAAGCAACATATGTAGGTGTTGCCCAGCAGCTCTCTGACCAATGGGTGCACATTTCAAAAATCGAACCCCAACAAGACCCAAACAAGAGCAACGCGGAGCTCTTGTAGACCTGGGACATGTCGCAGGTAAAAGAAAATACAAAAAAAATCCAACTTTTTTAACAAAATTTTCTACTATTATTATTATTATTATATTATTATTTTGTCAAAAGCACTGCCGGTGCTCGCTAATAAACCTCTGAAACTTTGACGAAGATCCGTTTAGCCATCTCTCAGAAAAATGGCGGTGCACACACACGCACACACACACACACACACACACACCACCACACACACACACACACACACACACACACACACACTCTTATAGTGTGGATATTTATGCATTATAACATCCTAACCTTTGAATTATCTTTCTTAATTCTTTGAACAATATTTGAAATCTATTTTTTTTTCCACTCATACCTAGGTACATTTACCTTCCGCTTGAGGTTCCCAAACTGGCACCCTACGTCTTCTGCTGCCTCTGCTGCTACTTTTGCCTTTGTGGCAGCTTGGCATGGTGGGCAGAAGGACCTTCTGTTGTGGGCTGGAGTCAACTGGCTGGGTGTTCTTATGGAGTACGGTGTGCGGAGTTTGTGCAGCAAACCGTGTGTGAAAAGCTGGCTCTCGGTGAGTATTATTGCAGAAAGTTATAAAGGTTCATTTTTGTGTTCATTAGCTCATTGCTCCATACAGCGGGAGATGGCGTTTTGTAATCACTTGTGTTTGTGTCTGTCTCTTTGTTTGTCTGTCCGTCTGTCCAGGCCATAGCCTTTTTTACAATTTGAGCTTGTTATGGAACAGCATAACATATAATTGTGCTTTCGGTGAAAGTTAATTGAAATGTGGTGAAGGTCGATGCTGTGGTAAGAGTTCAGTCAATTGGGTTGTGGGGGAAAGTGTTTTGTACTTTCGTGAAAATGTTTTCAGTTAAAGGAATTCAGTGCTTATGGTGAAAAGAATTGTTTTGGCTTGTTGAATGAATGTCACAATGAGACATCTGGAAGGGCTCTGAAAAGACCACAACATGAGATAAGAAAATCAGACACCAGACCGCATTTGAACTGGCCAACATAGAACATCTCTGGATCAAAGAAGACCAAAAGGCTTGCTGACTGTGTGCAAAAGACATGAAATACCAAGAGTGTGTCAGAAGACAGGAGAGAGGCAACGTAAATGAAGAGAAGGAATGGCTGTGGACTGGATTTCATGTAGCCAAATTCATTTTATAACCAGCCCACCCAGTAAAGGTGGAATCAGAAGTCTTCTGTTTGCGATCCTGGAATGGTTCAGTGGCTCGGTTCCCTGACTAAAGCACCAGCTTTACCCCTTTGTTTGCTGTATGCTCTTATCCACTGGTTGATCTTCTCGTCAAATCTGCTGCCTGGCTGTTGTCTCGGAGACCACGTCAAAGGGGGCATCTCCTTGCTGGCCGCATCGAGATGGCAGACTGCCTGTTCCTTCCCTCTCTCCTCACCTGCTCATAGTGCGCATTGTCCTTAACAGCATGCAGTCCCAAATTCAATGTCTCACCCAGCTTGATCTGTGGACTCGGGTTAATCTGCATATTTTGGTGATACAAGGCTTCACCCTCTGAGGACTTTTGCAATGCAACTGGCCTGTCAGATTCATCCAGTGTGCACTGGAAAAGATCCTTTTAATCATGTTCACAGCCGACACGTCACCCATGTGTAATCTGCTGAGGTTTATTTAACAAACTGGTTACCTGAGATGAATTGCCACCTTGAAAGTTGTGAGTTGATTCATAGCTGCATTGCAATCTGTGATATTTGTACTCTATTACTTTGGGGATTCTTAGGAAAGTCATTATGGGTTGCTTGCAATCAGTATTAGTTTTTTTAAAGGGAGACAGTAGGGATTAATAAATGTTCCTTATTAAATATCCTTCTGCCTCCTGTCGTATGTTAGTTTTACCGGTAAAACAACAAACAGCGCACATAAGTGTGCTGAAATCTTGTCTATTGTGACACCCTCTTGGTAATTGGTGCACTTGTTTCGGTGCCTCGAGGTTGACACGTAGCAAGCTTTTGAAATCAAAATATCAACAAACCTTTTATTATGAAAATATGGAGAAAATAAGTAAAAATTGGCTCAAAATGTGAAAGGGCAAAGTCATAGGAGGAGGAAGAGATTGGGACCATACTCTGTGCAGAGTGTTGGTGCTGCTTAAGCAGTCTCCTTGGCTATTGGGCACAATCCTGGAGGGGTCGCCACTCCGCCACTATACCAGCATGCTGGCACTCATTTTGCTGACCTCGGAAGGATGACAGGTATTAATTACCCCACCTGGTATTAATTCAACAGCTGAGCAGGATTTGAACTCAGGACCCAATGATCCCAAGCCCACCACTCTAACCATTAAGCCAACACCAGGCATAGTAACTATAAATATCCATTATTAGCCCTGCCGCAGCACGTGAAGCATGAGATGCCAGTTTAAAAAAAAAAATCATTTCCATGTTTAGATATTTACCATTGAGCTTCAGTGTGTCTGACCAAGCCACCACTTTTTCTTAGCAATGGAGCTTTTGTCATCAAATCTTCAACAAACCTTTATTATGAGAATATGGAGAACACAAAGGAATAAAATGTACATTTATTATTTTTTTAAAACTAGTTTTCGTCAAAATTAGTTGCAATACAAAGCGGACGTGGCCGAGCTTTGCATTTTGAGACTCTTTCTGGTTTTAATTTATATTTAGAATATGTGCTTTAATGCATCCTGAATAAAGGCATTGAAGATTCAAAGATCCAAGTTAAACCAATTTATGAATAAATGTTAGTTGTGGAGAGGCAGTCGTGGCCTTTGAGAGGTTCAAATGGTTTGGCTTGACATTGCACATTTGCTGTACATATATGCATGCACGATATAACTAATCTGATGTTCCATTTCCCCACCAATCTGTTTCTAAAGGCAGCACTGCATCCTTTGAGCTTGCGGCGTGCAACAGGTCTTCTCACTGCTGTAGCCACCATCATCACTATCTGGTCCAATCTCATCTTCTTTGCAGGGACTCATGTTGGAGAAATCTACTTCAAAATGTTTCTGGCAGGTTGGCACATCACTTTAAATGCATTTTTGCAAGAGGAAAATTTAATCTATCTATAATTCCAGCTGTATGGTGTGTGGTGTGTGTGTGTGTGTGTTGTGTGTGTGTGTGTGTGTGACCGCTGTTTCTCGACAACCACTGGTCCGATCTAGTTGAAACTTGCCAGGTATATTGCTGGGCCCTGTGGATGTGCCTTTTCAAGGTTTGATATTAATGGGACAAGTGCTTCCAAGTTATGGCCATTTATTTACCAACCAATGACAGGACACGTTTATTTACCAACCAATGACAGGACACGTTGCTGCGTGGGCGTGGCCGATGGGGAAGAGAACCTCAGCCGTGTTCCCATTACGGGTTACAACGTACGGACTTCCGGATAGTGATGACTTCGTGTATTATAATAATTTCTCGATTTCTTATGCGCATTTATAGATAAACACAATGCCCCAATCCAGTCGTCGTTTACGAGAGCGAAGGAACGGCCTGTGTGGTTGTTTGAAAGTTTTTTGTATTTTTACCTTCGCAAACTTTGTTGCGAAGGTTATGTTTTGATCGCTGTGTATTTATTTATTTATTTGTGAATATGTGTGTTTGTTTGTTTGTTTGTTATTCGCACAACTCCAAAAGTATTGAACTGAATTGCAGCAAATTTGGTGGGATGATTGGTTATTATCCGAGGACCATTTGATTAGATTTTGGGAGCGATCGGGTCAAAGGTCAAGGTGAAGGTCATGAAAAGGTCAAAATCGTCTTTTTACCATAGCGCAGTCAATTTGTATCCAATTTGCATGCAACTAATGCCAAAATGTTCAGAATTCAATGCCCCATCTTGTGATATGTGACATGACACAATGACGTAATAACCCTTATTAGCGGTTGGGAGTCAAAGGTCAGGGGGGGTCACGACATTGCAAAATGTGCTTTTTAGTCATAACACGGTCAATTCTTACCGATTTGCATGAAACCAACACCAAAATGTTGACTGTTCTGTTCCCCACACTCTAATACCAATTACAAAATTAAGAGTACAAAGTTCAAGGTCGAGGTCATGAAAAGGTCAAAATCGTCATTTTGCCATAGTGCGGTCGATTTTTATCCAATTTGCATGCAACCAATGCCAAAATGTTGTGAATTCAATGCCCAATCTTGTATACGATATGACACAGGAAATTTAATGTTTTTAAGCCATCATAACACATATGAGATGGCAGATGTGGTATGGGATTAAATACCCTCACAATCAACGGTTTCTGGGGGGGGGGGGAAAATGTAGTGTTGGCGAAGGTATGCGCTCTACTGAGTGCCCGTTCTAGTTTTTATTTTTTGCACGTAGGTTTTTTATTTATTATTTTTTTTCTCTTCTCTTCTCTTTGTGTTCTCTCTTGCGATGACATTGCGGAAAGGCAAAATACGTTGGCGCTAATTGAATAATGTGGCCATTAAAACTAAATTGCGAATAATCGTAACTGCGATATGCGAACTTCCGGGCTACGCACGTACGGGCACACGAGAGCGAAGGAACGGCCTGTGTGGTTGTTGTTTCTGGCTCGTGGTTTGTAGGTTTTTATTTTATTTTATTTTTTTGCTGCACGTACGGCAACGCACGTACGGGCACGTACTAGTATATTTAAAGGAAATAACTCAAACTTAGAAAAAAACAACAAAAACATGGAATTACTGGAACTGATCATTATCAATTTTTTTCACTTTATATCTTGTAAACGCACCATAAGGCACCATAAAGGCAACATGTGAAAAAGAAGCATTGGGTAGAAAATGCAACTTTTATGGAATTCTCCTGTTTTTCACTGAAACTAATATCTGGCTACTAATATCTATGGAGGCTGCCATGTCTTGACTTTTTGGGTCCCTGTTGGTTATTGCATGTCACACACGTTCCACAGTCAATCAGGTACCCAGAAAGGCAAGATACTTGCACCTTCACAGAAATTAATGGAAAATTCACTAAAGCATGTTCTCCCCCCCCCCCCAAATAAGGATATACTTGTCATGTGAAAAATTCAGTGATGACCAGGTCTAGTTATGCTCAGTTATTATTTTATTTATTTTGTGGTTGGTTTCCCTTTGAATTTTACTCCAATATTCAAATGTACTGTAAATGCACCTCTGTGTTTTCAACTTTCCCCTCCCCCAACCCTTGAATTTCTATGGCATCAGGAGGTCCGTGGGTACTTGGAGGAATGCTTGCCTTCCTATACTGCTGCGCACAGCTTGGGATGGAATGGGAGAACCTCGCTGCACAGAATCACAAAGGATCAGTCTGATTCATTTGAGTTTGAACGAGAATCGTTGTGGCCAAAGGATATTTATTTCACCAGGTCTTCGGAATATTAGTTATAGTTGGCAGTAAAAGTTCATCATCTGTTTCTATTGTAACTTATTTCACAATAAGTTTTACTGAAATGAAATGTCAAGCAAAATTGTACACACTAATGACTAATTGAACCCCAGTAGATCTGAACTTGTTTTTGGAGAATGGGATCTGAGCAGCAATATGTATTTTGACATTGAGTGATAATGTCACGTCTGGTGAATTTAACACCTTTATTGGGTTATTTTGTAGTTAAACATGCCTTTGCTTGTTTGGCATTCCCATCTGAGCACATAGCTCATGATGCTGCGATCTCAGGTTCAAATCTCATATACTGTGTTGATTTATCCATTGTCTGCTAAATGTCCTTTTGTTTCATCCAGAAATAGCATAATCATGTTTTCACTATGTTATGGTATAAAGACTGCAGATTTCATGATATAGTCCATAAGTTGGAGATGCATGCATTAAAAACTACTATTTAGAATACTAAGACAAGGTAGCTTCGTATCTTTTGAAAAGAGCTAGAGCCCAATCAGTTTTGTTTTGTTTTGTTTTTGTCACTTGGTGTTTACTGATATTTAACAATATCTCTTATATATTGTTGCGGGGAAGTGAATAGCAAATAACGGGTGTAAAATAGACTAGTTATACCATAAATACATGTTTAGCATAAGTGTGTGTTTGCTGTGTGAAAACGAGAGCGCATGTCCAAGTTTGTTTCGGGGATGATAACCGTGACCCTTCCCCACCATGATGTGTCGAGCTCGTCATGAGCAAAATGCGTGCAAGAAAGTGATCACTCTCCAAGGCGAGTGGTTAAATATAAGGGGAAGTATCTTCGTAGCTATACTGTAAGAGAGATGTTTGTTTGTCTGTGTCTGTGTGTCGCCATTTTTCTCAGAGATGGCTGAATGGATCTTCGTCAAACTTTCAGAGGTTCCTCATGAGTGCTGGGGAGTGTTTTAGGCAAAAACATTTTTTTTAATTTTGAAATTAAAATTTTTTTTAAATTCTAAATGCCAACAGGATTAGAACAGCATCAGGCAACACTGAGGCAAAAGATTCTGTGGTCTGAGGAGACGAAAATTGAACTCTTTGGCCTGAATCCAAAATGCTACGTCTGGCATAAACAGAGCAGAGCTAATCACCCATCTTGCACCATCCCAACCATGAAGCATGGTGTTTGCAGCATCATGCTATGGGGATGCTTTTCAGTGGCAGGGAATGGGAGACTTGTAAGGATATAGGGAACAATGAATGGAAATTAAAAAAAGGCAAATCCTTGAGGAGAACCTGCTTCAGAGTGCAAAAGACCTTTGACTGTGTTGAAGATTTACGTTCCAACACGACAATGACCCCAAGTCTACAGCCAAAGCAACACTGGAATGACTTCAGAACAATAACGTGAAAGCCCTTGAGTATCTCAGCAAAAGCCCAGACTTTAATCCCATTGAGAATCTGTGGAAAGACTTGAAGATTTGCTGTTCACCGACACTCCCCATCCAACTTGACAGAGCTTGAGCAAATCTGCAAGGAAGAATGGGAGAAAATCCCCAAATCCAGATGTGCAAAGCTGATACAGACATACCCAAGAAGACTTGAAACTGTAATCACTGCCAAAGGTGCTTCTTCAAAGTATTGACTCAGGGGGTTGAATACATATTGACTCAAGATATTTTGGCTTTTCATTTTTAATTAATTTGTAAAAATTTCTAAAAAAAATGTTTTCACTTTGTCATTATGGGGTATTTTGTGTAGACAGGTGACAATATTTTTTTAAAATTTTAATCCATTTTAAATTCAGGGTGTAACACAACAAAATGTGACAAAAGTCAATGGGTGAATACTTTTCTGAAGGCACTGAAGCAAATCTCGATTGGTCGAATGACACATGGGCTTGAGCTTGTGCACCCATATTTACCTCTACCCCCGAAGGTTGATGGAGGTTATGTTTTCACCCCTATTTGTCTGTTTGTTTGTCTGTGATCAGGATATCTCAAAAAATTATGGACGGATTGGGATGAAGTGTGGTGGACAGGTTGGGTGTGTGACAATGACGAATTGATTGGATTTTGGTGAATATCTGCATCTGGATACTATATACAATCCCTGTTGCTGACCTGTTGCTGACCCTCCAATCAACTGTGGTCCACCTTCGCTTGTGGAAACACGGGCTGCGGTGAACCGGTTGAAACGGGGTAAAGCTCCAGGGATCTGTGCATCCATGCTGAACTTCTCAAGGCTGGTGGAAATGCTGCACTGTGTCGTTGCATACAGTTTTTGTGCTCTGCCTGGAACACAGACTCATCCCAACTGATTGGAAGAGGGCCTTGTTGTCCCTCTCTGAAAGGGAAGGGTGATCGCCAAGACTGCAACAACTACCGAGGGGTGAGCTGCTCTCAGTGCCGGGCAAGGTTTTTGCTCGGATAATTCTTGATAGGGTTCGCCACCATCTGCTTGAGCACCAGCGTCCAGAGCAGTCAGGCTTTACACCAAAGAGGTCAACGATTGACCGTATCCTTGCTCTTCGTGTCCTCACCAACGCAGACGAGAGTTTGGCAGGGGCTGCTTGCAGCCTATGTTTATCTCTGTAAAGCGTTCGATTCAGTGAATCGGGATGCCCTCGGAGGATTTTGTCTTCGTGGGGTGCCACCAAAACTGATCGATCTGATGTCTGAACTCTACTCTGGTACTGAGAGTGCTGTGAAGTGTGGTGGTACCATCTCTGACTTATTTCCAGTTGTTACTGGAGTTCGTCAGGGGTATGTACTGCCCCCACACTTTTCAGCACTTGTATGGACTGGATTCTAGGGAGATGTCGGAAAGGTCAAGCTGCGGTGCATAGTTTGGGAATGTCAAGATCTCGGACCTTGATTTCGCAGATGATGCAGTCATCTTTGTGGAGTTTAGATATCCTTTGGGGGCCCTCGAGGTGCTGAATGAGGAGTCGGAGCCGCTGGGATTACAGGTTTCTTGGGTCAAAACTAAGATCCAGGCTTTCAATGACATCTTTGGATGCTGCTGTCTTGTCTGTGTCTGTTTGTGGTGAGGATGTTGAGGTCGTGGAGAGATTCACTTACCTTGGCAGTGATATTCATGTCTCTGCTGGCTGTGAGTCAGAGGTCAATAGACATCTGGGTCGGGCCTGGGAGTCATGGATTCACTGGATCATGGGTGTGGCGCTGCCGGTACCTGTGTGTGGAGGACGAAAGTCCGAGTCTTCAGTCCTTGGTGCTTCCAGTCTTGCTCTATGGATGCGAGACTTGGACTCTGACCAAGGATCTGAGACGGAGACTTAATTCCTTTGTACCAGGTCTCTTCGGAGAATCCTTGGCTATCGCTGGTCAGTTTTGTGTCCAACGGGCGGTTGCTGAGAGAGACTCAGATGAGATTTGTTACCTGCATGGGCCGTGAGCGTCAGTTGCGGCTGTATGGACATGTGGCTCATTTTCCTGACGCTGATCCTGCTCACCAGATTCTCTCAGCGAGGGAGTCTCGTGAGTGGAGGAGGCAAATGGGCTGACCACGTGCCTCGTGGTTGCAGCAGGTTGACCAACTCTCAAGGAGATGGGGATGGGCCTGGCATCTGCCTGAGGGAAGGCCAGACGGAGGCCCCTGGAGTACCGGCGAAAGTGGACGCAGCAACGCGCTGTTCTGGCGATGCTCCCATCCTGACCTGACCTGATACTATAATTTTTACCACAAGTTGATTCTTCACCATTGAGTGATAAGGCTAAAAACGATATATAACACGATATCTCAAAAAGTTATGGACGGATTTGGGCGAAACTTGGTGGACAAGTTGGGTGTGTGTGAAGGACAAATTTATTCGATTTACGTGGAGATCTGAATGTGGCTACGAGGATTAAAAAAAAAAATTTTCAATGATTCTTCACCATTGAGAGATGGGGCCAAAAACGATATATATATGGTGGGATATTTCAAAAAGTTGTGGACGAGTTATTACAAAACAAGGTGGATGAGTTGGTTAAGTGACATTAACAAGGCAATTAGATATTGGTTCAGGTACAGATGCAGATCTGACCTATCAGTGGAATACAAAATGTAAAATGTTCAGTCTTGTGGAGGTATGCACTCTACTGAGTGCTGTTCTCATACAGAATGAAATTGGATCACCTTAATGTGGTCTCTGACAAGGAAATTATGTACAATTACATACGATACAAGCGAGCGAAAAATTACTCACCCCAAACGAATGCAATGCGAGTCTAAGGTGTGTGTGAGCGATCACTCGCCATTTATGACCAACTCTGATGTGTCTTCAAGCTTCCCCACTGTTTCCCCTTCTTAAGTGTTTAAATCATTCTGTCCATAATGTGGCTGTCTTTCTTCAAAGTAAACTTCACTTTCACCTGCTCCGCAAGCCCCAGCAACCTACCCAGTCCCACTACTCCGCGGACGGATAAAGTAAAGCCTTATGACTGTGCTCCGATATAATAATTACAACTCTGATAACTGCCGGACCCACCCAAAACTGCTCTCAACCAGGGGCATGGCCAGAGGGTCCAAGAGACCAGTTAATCAATCTGCACATGGTTGTGAGGTAAGAAAAGCCAAGGGGAAGGGACAGAACAGACAGTCAGTACCGAGAGGTGAGGTGACTTGGTTAAGGGAGCGGAGAGCAGCTCAGAGTGCACATTCGGTGGATGAGAGAAGTCATGTGGAGCCCAACGAATGGACGTGACAGGCCCAGAGAGAGATGGGACTCAGCCAAGTACATGTACCGAGAGGCTGTGGTTACCAGACGCGACGCAGCCAGACATGTCTTCCCGCCAAGGACTCGCCATCTTGCTCTCCCTCACCCCAGTTAACACTGACCTCACGGAGGCATTGCGTGGGGGCTAGGTTTCTTTCTTTTGTTGTCTCGTGACCTCCCCGTCGCAATCTTTGTGGTGTGAATGGTTTAAGATAACGAATAAGCCGTTGAGATATTGTGAGCATATAGGATTAATTGTATAGAGGATTGTAAATGTGTGCCTCTTTTTGTTCTCCCTATCCCTCATTGCTTGGTTTTATTATTCATTAAACCTGTTTCTCACCACTGCAGTGTTGGCCTGGTGCACGGTTCCCAATTTGACAATTATAACCATAGCGTGAGTTAAACTCACGGCTATAAGAGATTTGGTACAAAGCCCTCGGTATGAGGTGATAAAATTGTGACACTGACATCACACAGCCCCCAATCCTTTTCAAAACCAAAAAAATTAACATAGGTGGGAGAGTGCAGGCAGTGGTGAGGGTGCAGCAATGGAGAATGGTAGGAATGAGGTATGGAAGATGTTTTTGTAGGTGATGAGACAATTAAATATGTAGATTCTTCATTCTGCAGGAAGGGTCGCAGACATGCAGTGAAGTTCTGTGCAGTTTTAAAGGAGCAGGTGTTAGGGACATTGAAGGAAGGATAAATGACATCGTATCGGGTCACGGAAGGAAGAAGTTGGTTGTGGTACACCAAGGAACAAATGATTTCGGGAAAGTTTACTCAGAGGTATTGAAAACTAGATACAGGATATTGGGTAAGTGGCTGAAACCAGAGGGTTATGAGGTCATGTTTTCTGGGATTATCCCAAGATTAGGAAACGATATAGAAATTATGAGCAGAACGATAGATGTCAACCAATGTCTGGAAGCATGGTGTAGGGAGGAAGGTTTTACATTTAAGAAACAGAGGGAATCATTTCAGGGACAAAGGGAGTGTATCTGGAATGATGGCCGTATGTTAAATAGAACGGGGGCAGCAAGGTTTGCAGTGGGAATTGAGGAAGGAATTCAGGCTTTTTTAGGTCAGTGGAGGGTGGGGAAGCTATGAACGAAGGAACTGATGAGATAATAGTGATGAGTAAAGCCAGGCAAGAAATTAGAATTTCAAGAAGGGAAAAGTTAGATATTCTATACCAATGCCAGGAATTTAAATAATTTGATTATATGTATATGTGGGAAAACGACATACCCAGACCAGGAATCAAATCCAGGTCCTCTGGTGAACTACACCAGCGTTCTGCCATCTGAGCTACCTGGGTGACCCACTGGGTGGACACGCAATTCTCCCACATTTAGATGCCACTCTCTTTCGCCCGCTGCTTCCGGGGCACCTGCGCAGTTCAACAGAGGACCTGCGTTCGATTCCTGGTCTGGGCATGTAGTTTTCCCACATATACATATATTCTTTGTTTCCTGGTCATTTATAATTGTGAAATAAGATGGAAGAGCTTGAGGCCAAAGTAGATAGCGAGAAGTGCGATATAGTTGCAGTGAATGAGACATGGTTTAATGAGGAGAGTAAGTGGAGGACAGGATTAGAAGGTTACAAGGTGTATCAGTGTGATAGTAAGGAGAGAATAGGAGGAGGAGTAGCAATCTGGGTAAAGGACAGCATTGCATCAAGAGAAAGGGGTGACTTCAAGGAAGGAATAAATGTTGAGGATTCTGTGTGGGTAGAGATTGTAAAAACAGTAAGATACTGGAAGGATGCTTTTATAAGGCTCCGGGTGTGAAGGAAGAGGAGGAAGGAGGAGTACATGAAGAATTCAAAAGGGCATGTGGTAAGGGAAGAGTATTGATTATGGAGGATTTTAACTTGCCAGGGATAGATTGGGTGGAGGAACAGGGAAAGGGTGGAGCGGATGAGGATTTCCTAGTTTTAGTCCAGGACTGCTTTTTAACCCAGTTTGTAGAGAAGCCCACGAGGGGGAGTGCAGTGTTAGACCTCCTTTTAAGTAACAATCACAATATGGTGGAGGAAGGGGAGCATTTAGGAGCAAGTGACCATAACATTGTGTGTGCAAAGATTCTGTAAAGGGTTAGAGTTCAGGATAGTATGGAAAGGCTATTAGATTTCGGGAAGGCAAACTTTGAGGGTATGAGGAGAGAGTTGGGTGATGTAGATTGGGAGACTCAAACAACAGGACAATGAGCATCAGAGAAATGGGAAACCATTAAGGACTAAATGTGTAGAGTGCAGAGTAAGTACGTTCCAATGAGGTGTAAAACTAGAAACAGAAAGAGGCCGGGGTGGTTGAGCAGTGACATAAGGAACACTATTAAGGAGAAGCAGAAGGCATTTATCAAGAAGTTAAGTCCTGGACTTCTTATGTCGGGATTGCCCGGAAACTCCGTTGGCTCAATGCAACATCAATCCTCAAAACAATCTACCATGATAGAACTTATAAACCGATAAATTACCTACCAGTCATTTGTGGAGAATTCACCCATCCAATGACACTCATTAAACGATGGGACATCATCAATGAACAAGAAAAATGAGAGACTCCAAAAGTGTCCATTTGTCATTCTTATTCTGATTCTTATTATTCTTTTTTCCGACAGCCTAACTCAAAATTAGTTTAAGTTATGAACTTGGTTGAAACACGAATCCACTGCATTTTATCGTGGGAAGGTGCAAACTGATCGAAATTTTAATAGCTCGAAAGGATTCCACGAAAAGTACGCAAAAGTAAAGGAATAGGAAGGAACCACAGGGGTGGGCGGGACTACGACTGTCAATCATCCTGAATGGGGTGGGGCTGCTGGACACATTTGTTCAAGGGCCAATGAGACTGATGTGGCTGTGGTTGAAGGTGAAACATTATCAGCACTGTTCGTGCAGAGCAGTCGACGGGGCCAGTCGACAGCAACAACACAAACACACGTTTCTTTCAAGTATTGTACGTCCGATTTAGAATGTTCGATCATCGATAAAGTATGTACACTGTATAGTACCAATACAATGTGAGCACATCGATAAAGTTTGCACTACAACATTTATAACTCGGTAGTAGAACATCTTTATAATGTACAAAGCTCACTCAGTTCATGTTTGTGTGTCACAAGATGTCTATCAATTACATACTCTTTGAACGTCAGTTGCACACTGACTGCACGTACGTATATTAATTATGTATTTTTGGAATGTACCTTTCGAATCTATCGACCCTTTCGACTGCTGAGACCACTTAGACCTTTGAAGACCCTTCAGACCCCCAAAACTCTAAGACCCTTTAAAACCCCAAAGACCCCTAAGACCCCCAATCATTTTAAGACCTTGAAGACCTCTAAGACTGTTTAGGCTCCAAAGACACCGAAGACCCCTTCATAACCCAAAGACTCATAAGACCCTTAATTCCCCTAAGACCCTTAAGATCCAGAAGACCCTTTAAGACCATTCAGACCCCTAAGACCCTCTAGAACCCAAAGACCCATAAAACCCTTAATACACATCAGACCCTTGAAGAACAGGAGGACCCTTTCAGATCCTTTAAGAACCTTGAAAACTCCTAAGATCTCTAAGTCCGTTTTGACCGCAAAGACCCGTTAGAACCCAAAGACCCATAAGACCCTTTAAGATGCCCAAGACCCTTAAGACTCCCAAAACACCTAAGATCCTTTAAAAACCCCAAAGACCCCTTATACACCTGATACCTTTAAGACCCTGAAGACCTCTCAGACCGTTTATACCCCAAAGACCTGTAGGACTTCTAAGACCCTTTTGAACTCAAAGACTCAAAAGACTATTAATACCCCCAGGACCTTAAAGACCCCTAAGCCTCTTAATATTTCCAAGACCCTGAAGATCTTTTAAAACTCGCAGACCATCAAGACCATTGAAGACCCCCTAAGATCGTTCCATCCTCACGTTCTTGCGGGGTTGACAGGAGAAGTTTTAGTCAAAGTTTTTCAGGAACCAGCTGGCCAGGCCGAACGTTTGACTGAGTAGTTATTGGCAGGAATTTGTAATTTGTTCATGATGCCGGCGATAGCTCACCTACTCTTCGCAAAGAACAACGTGGGATCTTTAACGTCCACCAACTAATTCCGGCAGACGGGACGTCCAATTTAACTTCCTTGCGAGGGACGACACACATTCATGAATCACCCTTCCTGTTCAACACCAGGACGACAGTTTATAGCTGTGTCGGGATTCGAACCAAGCTAGACGGCTTAGTGTGTTTACCTCCAGGCTATAGAAATGTAACCATTGTATAGTAATAGGATTTTGATGATGTTTCACCATGAATTTTGTCTCGCTTGGATTTATGAGAGCTGGATTACTGGTTGGATGATTGATCATGCTGTACTCATACCAGGAAACATTGGGACAGGAAATGGCCACTTGGCTCATGCCTTGCTATTCAAGATCCCAGCACTCCCATCTACTGCAGCAATTTTTCCAAGGTAAATGGGGACACACTGCCCAGTGGCCTACTCGTGTTTTCAAAAGGTGTTGTGTGATCTTTGACGCCTACATCTGAAAGGTTTATGGGATAGCCTGCTTTATATACCCATCCATGATACAATGCCCACAGTTTTAACTTTGACCTGACCCAGTCGGGGATTGAACCCAGATTATGCTCCATGGAAAGCATGTTTCAAAATCATGAACTATCTACCACAAAGCAGCTTTATGTAGCATTGGGGATTCAGATTCTGATTCTGCTAAAATATGAAGTTCAGGAACCTATCACGGAAAAAACAATTAACTGCATCAGTTTAACGTTTAATCAGTTTAATTTTTATCATCATCAGTTTAATTAACTGCATCAGTTTAATAATTCCAGAAATCTGTGTGTGTGTGTGTGTGTGTTGTGTGTATGTGTGCAGCTAGTGTGTGTTCTTGTGTGTGTGTGTCTGTGTATGTGTGTGTGTGTCTGTGTGTGTGGTGTCTGTGTGTGGTGTTGTGTGTATGTGGTGTGTAGTGTGTGGGTGTCTGTGTGTGTGTGTATGTTGATGTGTGTGTGTGTGTCTGTGTGTGGTCTGTGTGTGTCTGTGTGTGCTGTGTGTGCGTTGTTGTGTCTGTTGTTGTGTCGTGTGTGTGTCTGTGTGTGTCTGTGTGTGTCTGTGTGTCTGCGACCGCTGTTTCTCCACAACACTGGTCCGAACTAATTGAAACTTGCCAGGTATATTGCTGGGGCCCGAGGATGTGCCTTTCAAGATTTGATATTAATCGGACAATGGTTCCCAAGTTATGGCAATTTATTTACCAAACCAACGACAGGACACTGCTATGACGTCACGATTGACAGTCACCAATCTTCTTTTTTTGCATGTACGGCCCGCACTAGTTCTATCTTATAATTCCAGCAATCTCTGTTGTGTCTGTCTGTCTGTGACCCGCTGTTTCTCCCCAACCACTGGTCGATAATAATTGAAACTTGCCAGGAATATTACTGGGGCCCTGGGATGTGCCTTTTCAAGGTTTGATATTAATCGGACAAATGGTTCCCAATTATGGCAATTTATTTACCAAACCAATGACAGGACACGGTGCTATTGACGTCCTTATCTACTTCGTTTGATATGACGTCACAATTGACGCTGGGGGCCTGAGTATGTGCCTTTTCAAGCTCTGATATTAATCGGACAATGGGTCCCAAGTTATGGCAATTTATTTACCAAACCAATGACAGGACACGGTGCTATGACGTCATGATTGACGTCACAAATTTTCTTCTTTATTTATTTATTGTTTTATAATTTTTTTGCACGTACGGCCACGCACTAGAATGTCTAAATTGGACGTGCAAACATAAACATTGAATACACAAAATATGAAACACAAATGGCAAAAAGGATAAAACGGATTCGAAACCGAGAAAAGGTAAACAAAACCTAACAAGGCTAAAGAATTAGCGAAAGCTTCCGTTGCAGTGAGTCAGAATGACGAGACAAACGTGCGATTGTTGCGATACTGACGCTTTCGTTGCCAAGGAAGTGACGACACCAACATGGCGGCGCGCACGGCATTATGGGATATTAGACTTTAAACAAGTGAAACAAAACGATATGGTTTGGTAACATTTGTATTCAGTCATGGAGCATTGTTAGTTCATATACTCTTTGATAGTAAATATTTTAATTCCGTTTTTTTTCCTGTTAACGAATCATTTGGAGACATTTTCAAAACTGATTTTTACACGTGGCAAACGTCATGACGTTTTAACCGATACGCACGACGTAAAAGTTGTACGATGTTGAGATTTGTAATATGTATACTTTAATATAAAAAAGTTTTCCTGTGGAGGTTAAGAATGTATTATTTTTTTATTCACCCGGAAGTGTTTGATTGTGCGAGCGTTTCCGGTTGGTGCGGTGAGCTCGTGGTCTTCTTGTGCTGATCTGAAGGATTTCTTTTTGCCTTCCCCCTCTTTTCCTGAACCACACGGTATTATATTTTTTGTGATTGTATTTGTCATTTAGATTTTTTTCCCTACTTCGCTTTTAATTTATGTCAGATTTGTAGTTATTTTCATGTTATTTTGGTGCCTCGAACACGTTTCGTATTCCGAATCGCAAATGCCTGACCCGATTGAGGGTTTGTGGATCTGTTTGGCGAGATGTCGAGGTTGAGGTGTACCTTTTCTGTTTTGGCTAGTTTTCCTTAGGGGGGGGGGGGGGTAGAGGGAGAGGGGGTAGAGGGGTGGTGTGGTAGAGGGGGTGGGGGAGGGGGTAGAGGGTGGTGGGGAGGGGTGAGGGGTGGGGGTAAGGTGGGGGTAGAGGGGTGGTGGGAGGGAGGGTAGAGGGGGTGAGGTGGAGGGGGTGAGGGGGTGGTAAGGGGGTGGGGTAGAGGGTGGTGGGTTGGGGTAGGGGTGGTGGGAGGGGGTAGAAGGGGTGGTGGGAGGGGGGGTGAGGGGTGGGTGGGAGGGGGTAAGGGGTGTGGGGAGGGGTAAGGGGGTGGGGGGAGGGGGGTGTGGGGGAGGGGTGAGGGGGTGGGGGGTAGAGGGGGAGGGGGTAGAGGGGTGGTGGGGTGGGGGGTAGAGGTAACGGGTGGGTGGGTGTGGGGGGTAGAGGGGGTGGTGGGGGAGGGGGTGGTGGGAGGGGGGTGAGGGGGCGGTGGTGGGGAGGGGGTGGGTAGAGGGGTGGTGGGGGGGGGTGGTGTAGAGGGGTGGTGGGAGGGGGGTAGAGGGGGTGGGAGGGGGTGGTGGGGAGGGGTAGAGGAGGGGTGGTGGGGAGGGGGGGTAGGGGTGTGGTGGGGTGGGTAGGGGGGTGGTGGGAGAGGGGGTGAAGGGTGGTGGGGAGGGGGGTAGAGGGGTGGTAAGGGGGGGGGTAGAGGGGTGAGGTGGGGGGTAGAGGGGTGGTGGAGTGGGGTGAGGGGGTGGGGGTAGAGGGGAGTGGGGGGTAGAGGGGTGGTGGGGAGAGGGGTAGGGGGGTGGTGGGGGGGGGGGTAGGGGGTGGGGGGTAGAGGTGGTGGGGGAGGGGGTAGAGGGGGGTGTGGGGAGGGGGGTAGAGGGGTGGGGGTGAGGGTGTGGTGGGGAGGGGGGTAGAGGGGGGTAGGGGGGTAGAGGGGTGGTGAGGTGGGGTGGGTAGAGGGGTGGTGGGGTGGGGGATAGAGGGGTGGGGGTGGGGGGGTAGGAGGGGTGGGTGGGGTGGGGGTAGAGGGGGTGGGTGGGGAGGGGTGGGTATAGAGGGGGTGGTGGGGGAGGGTGGTGGGAGGGGTGGTGTAGAGGGGGTGGTGGGAGAGGGGCGTAGAGGGGGGGTGGAGGGGGGTGGGGTGGGGAGGGCGGTAGAGGGGGGGGGGGTGGTGGGAGGGCGGTAGAGGGGGTGGTGGGGAGGGGGGTAGAGGGGTAGTGGGAGGGGGTAGAGGGGGTGGTAGGGGAGGGGGTGAGGGGTGGTGGGGGAGGGGGGTAGAGGGGAGGGGGTGAGGGTGGGGAGTGGGGTCCACGATCATGAACAGGTCGCCACTCAACATAGGATACTCGAATGACTCATTCTTCCCAGTAAAGGTCCACAGTAACTTTGACGTTTTAGCCAGCGATGGCAACGTATTAAAATGTATGTAAAACGCTGGCTTACGTTGAACTTTTGATGTTTTTTTAAAGATCGGAGTATTCATAACGATTGGTCTTATGCATAACGTATTAGTAATGGACACAGAACGTTTCGTTGTGTTTAGATAAATATACCAACGAATGCTGAACCTGTTGTCGGCCTTCACAACCTATGCCCAACGATAGTCTAACTCATGCATAGCACGCTGCACGCATCGCCGACGATGACGTGGCGTAGGTTATGGAAAGGCTGCCCACAACGATTCAAATCATAACCGCCGCAGAAATGGAAGTGTCAACATCGCAGTCACACTTGGCGATCTTGCCAGCGTATGCCGACCTCTGAAAAATGCGTCTAAAACGCTGGCGCACGTCGAATACGGTATGGGTAAGTTTGGTATGTGAATAAACGCTAAAGTACGCTATCATACTCTATTAAGTGGAGTACGTCTTGTAATTTTAAGCATGTTGAAAATTTTACGACGTACTTGCCGTATGACACACGTTCCGATGCGATGGGAATAAGTTTAGACGCACGATATGCGATCGTTGACACACATCGACACACGTTATTTGTAAGGTGCTCATAAGTCGAAACGTCAAGGTAATGGTTAGCGTCAGTGTTCCAGACTCCCGGTTTTTTTTTTCTTCGGTATGAGGTGTTAGTGTACAGTGCGGTTATGATTTAATCGTTGCGGCAGTCTATAATTTATTATATTACAACCGCACTAGAAATCGAAGTGTCAACATCACCATCATACCGAAGGAAGAAAGAAAAAAATTAAAAAAAAATAAACCAGGGATCTGGAACACTGACGCTAACCATTACCTTGACGTGTTTCGACGATGAGCACCTTTCAAGTAAAGTGTGTCGATGTGTGTCAAGATCGCGTAACGTTGTAACAACAGTAACTCATAGCTTAGAAATAAGTTTCGGGTAGCTAAACATTACCTCGACGTGTTTCGACTTATGAGTAACTTACAAGTAACGTGTGTCAACGATCGCGTGACGTGCCTACAACTTATGGTGAGCGTTATGTGGAACGTGTGAGTCATACGCTGGCATAAGTCGTAAATTTCAAGCATGGAAAGCTTTGAGGACAATCGAAAAGTACAACGTTTAAAGCAGCGTGCAACGACGTATGCAGTGTTTTTCAGCGTGCTCTCAATGTTCAAAACTTACCCATACGTATTCGCGGTAAGCGTAATTTAGACAATTTTTTCAAAAATCGGCATACGTTGGCTAAAACGTCAAGGTGTGACTGGGCCTTAAGCTGGTCCTCATTTTGCGGACCTGGGGAAGATGACGGGCTGAGTCAACCCCCTTTGTCTTATTTTAACGGCACAACAGTTGCTCGAACTTCGGACCTGAAGATGTTAATCCAGTCACCTTAACCGTTAAGCCAACACCAGAATCTTGGTAGTTACTATGGGGAGTAAATGGCAAACTTTGTGCGATTGGGATTGGTGCCTTGTTTGGGCAAGCATGGGTTTTGCAAACTATCCCAAGTAGATTTCCTTCAGTCGGGTTGGCCATTCCTGTGATGTTGAAGTGAATGTCGAGATAGCAAACCGCCTCCCTTTGAGCTACCTGCATCCATCAAGGCTTTAAGGACTGGTACAGTGGTTGCAGGTGAGATGAGACGAAATGCGTTGGTGCCTCATGCTAGATCTCTGATGAACGAATCCTTGGATATGCCAATATTAGCAAGGATGTTTTGCCAGATTTCAAGTGATGAAGACGTTTGCAGGCCCAGGCAATCGGCGTGAGATAAACGCATCACCCCTTTGGCACTCGGGTAACATTGAAAACTCGGTGAAGCTCTTCGTTAACGTGCTTCTTCGAAACCTATTGTTGGAAGAGTCGCATGAAGCAGAGGAATAGAAAAGGGTTTGAGGGAAATGGTAAACATCGAGCAGGGAAGTTGCTTCATTGGCAGAGGTCTGGGTGCATTGGCAGAGGTCCAGCCATGATTTCCTATCGCAACGGATTAGTTTCATGGGACAACTTGAAAGGTAGGATGACAAATATTTTACATGGGTAATGGAAGGCAAAATGAGTAGAAGTTTTAAAATTGAGCACTTGAATGCGAAAACTCTTTTTAGTGTTTTTATTTGGGGGGGGGTTGGGTGGGGTATTTGTTGAGTTTGGGTGGAGTAATCTTTGTAACATGTACTATTTCTGCAGGCCGACGATGAAGGGCAAGAAAAAGAAGGTAAACGAGGCTGTGCGAGTTGCAGAAAAAGCTGCAGCAGATACTGCTGAAGTGGAAGAATTGGCATCAGGCTTCGGGAGGCTTCAAAAGCATGGAGTGCACATTAAAGGAAGATGGAAGTCTCTGCCAATCACTGCAGATTTGCTGGACATTGATAATATGAGCGGGTTTGTATGTATGGAAGAGCTAACCGACTACTCGGTGGTCTCTCAGATGTTTCTCAAAGCCGAGGAAAGTGGGAACGGTGATTTATCTCTGAGAAAATCCCCGAAGAAAAGAAAATATGAGCAGAGTCTTGACAGGCAGCCAATTGAAAGTGAGAAGATTGAGGAAGAGAACGAGAAGATGTCGGAGGCAAAATCGCTGAGCAATATTGAAGGTGGAGTAAAGAAAAAAAAACGGAAGAGAAATAAACGTAAACAGAAGGCTCTTCCTGCAAAGGAAAGTGGCAATCAACGTGCTGATGGTTCGTGGACCGCCAAAGCTCTCGTCGTTGCAAAGAAAGGCTCCGAGGAGCAGATGGAGAGGTCATCATGGGAAGGCCTTTGTGTACCAGAACCAGTGCTCCAGGCGCTATTGGAACTGGGTTTCTCGCAGCCGACAGCAATACAAGCTCTCACGCTCCCAGCGGCAATCCGAGACATGCGTGATGTTCTTGGAGCGGCAGAGACCGGTGGGTGGTTATCCCGCTTGCTCGAAGCTAAAAGTGGGCTCAAGCATTTGGTTGAGTTTGTCTGTCCACAAGCGTCAGTTTATGATCGAGCAACAAACTTCATGTCAATTGAATGTTATATTTTGAACATGAATCGCGAAACAAACCTGTAGTTTAGCTTTAAATACGACCCGATCAGCACATGTCATAGAGAACTGAGATAATTTTTTTAGCTCACCTGGAACGTAGTTCTGGGGAGCCGCTGGGATGGAACGTTGTCCTCCGTCCGTCCGTTCACAAGTACTTACAACTTCTCTGAAACGACACATGCGATTTCGATGAAACTTTACCACAATGTTCATCACCTTGTATGTACCAAAGTTTGTTCATGGCATTAACAAAAATCAGGCCCGAAGAGGGTCTACAGGGGTTGCTCCCCAAAATATGCATTTCCTTTCTTCTCAGAAACTACACACAAAATTTCGAAGAAACTTCATTACCACCTTTATCACCCGTGATGTACTAAAGTTTGTTCACAGCATTAACAATAAATCCGTAGGTATTTACTTTCTTCCTCATTACATATGTTGTGGGTCATCCATGCCTACCAGTGGTTCCCTGGTTATCTTATCTAGCCGCAATCAGGTGAGCGCCCAGGGGTATTGCCCCTATGTTTTTACTCTGTGTACCTGTCTGGCAGTCAAAGAAGATTAAAAATCATTCCAAACAGGAAAATTTGTTTTTTGGGACTTAATAATAAAGGACATAAACAACAGGCATGAATAATTAATGTGACATGTTAAATTAGGTGGTGTAAAAGATGTTGCATCAACGGCGGAAAACTTCCAAAAAATTTTTTTTTCTACGACCTTTAAAATCTTTCGTTTATTTGAGTGAATTATACACTTGACACTGCAGAACACAAATTGCCTTCTTGGCACTTTTTAAAACCTGTTCAGCAGTAGAAACAAAATATTGCAGCATTTTACGTCATCACAACCAATCAACAAGGACAAATGTGTCCAAGAGCCGCGTCATAAAGGTTTTGTCTTCACCAGAACAAGAAGAAGAAGAACAACGCGGAGCTCTCTTAGAGCCAGCGTTCGCAACGCGACTAAAAATGCCACTCAAACCCCACCCATGTCCTTGTTTCTCAACGTTGTATGGGGGTACCGTGTTCGATGAACTCTCTCGTTACCCTCGCAGAAGGATTCGGAGAGGGCATTGCATTTGGGTCCATTTGTTTGTTTGTCCGCACAAAAATTTCGTGTTTTTCTCCGTAACCGCTTGGCGGATTGAGAGGAAATGTTCACCATTAGTGCAACTACTCATGTAGAATGTTTCAATGATGTCATAGGTCACGTGGTGTGGCAGCGATATTGGAAAAATGGAAAAACTTTGGATCCCTGCATCTCTGAGGGCTCATCTCAAAATTTTGAGGGCTCATCTAGGGATGAAATGGTCCACAAAATGTTTTTGATGACGTCATCGGTCACGTGATTCGGCAGCCATATTGTTTTTTTTTAACCTTCAAAAATCTTCTCTGAAAAGATCGAGGTGAAGCTTTACACATATGACCGCCTATCCATGAGGACCAAAAGAGTCACACATATGATGTCATAGGTCACATGGTTTGGCAGTCATATTGGATTCACCTGAAAACCTATAAAAATACACCACTCAAAAGAAGTCTTGGTGAGGGTTTGCAATCTCTGATTGCTCTTTTTCCTTGTTTGTATTGTCCTCTGGAAATTGAACGCCGTAATGAGATCTGCAACTGTTTGTTTACGCACTCGCCTATAAATCTTTTCATTTGCTTATCGTTGCTTATTACCACATTACGGTTGTTGCCTATCGTCGCTTATTGCTCACTAATTTATATGGGAAGTTGCACATTTGGGGTTTGGTTATAATGCTGCAAATTTTGCTTTATATTGCTGGAACAAATCCCTCCAGGCTTTTAAGACTGCTGCCCATCACCACCTCGTGATTTTCCAAAACCCACTCTTGAGTGCATCCCTTGTCTTCCCTCTCATTTACCCTTCACTAATTGTAGTGCATCTGCAGGTGCGTTTTTGTCCTCTCCACTTTATCCCTTTTCTTTGTTTCCTTGAGCCTCAATATCTGTAGGGAAGTAAATATCTGAAATATTGTACTGTTGTTAAACCACTACTTTTGTATCTCATACTATCTCATGTTGACGTTGCACTTGCTCATAAATTACTCTTCTAAACCCCAATGGTATTCTTTACACAGGTAGTGGGAAAACCCTTGCTTACGGAATCCCAGTGATCCAGCGTATCCTCGAGTGGCAGGAAGCTCGCCTGACCAAAAACTCAGAGAGTCAAAAGGAGCCAAATGATGAGTTGGAGATCAGAGATTCCGGGGAAGATGGTGTCGAGTTGCGAAAGAATGTTGTGTCGGGCTTTGAAGGTGAACCCAAGACGCCAGATGATGAAACGGTGGTTCACGGTACGTCCACGCCTCTCCTCGCCCTTGTTGTGGCTCCAACCCGAGAGCTTGCAGTGCAAGTGAAGCACCATTTGGATGCGGTGGCGAAACACACAGGTATGACTTGCTGTACATTGGCATCCTAATTGATGAATCGTACCTGGCAAGCAGTTCTTTGTAAAAATTACATAAACTATCAAGTTGAGAAAGCAATTGGTTCGGTGAAAAAAATGTGATTGGAAGTTGTGATGGAAGAAAGTAGTGCGAGTGCGTCAGAACAAGAGAATGTAGAGGTGAGAATGAGAATAAGACGATGAGACGAAATTAAGCGGACATGGGAGGAAGCACACCTTTGTCACTTTGTTCCGTACAAAGTTAATGCAAAAACGTATTTAGATCTAGATCAGAAAATAAAATGATCAACATATTCATTTCTTTTGAGGGTGAAAAACAGGGGTGCGGTTAATACACGGCCGCGGTTTATACACTGGAAAATACGGTGTAGATATACAGGTGAACAGGAGGGAAGACATGGTTATGAATCAATTTATTTATATAATCCTAGCCACCTGG
>CM068964.1:85124308-85134837 GCA_035128595.1 Eptatretus atami
CAGCAGCCAAAAAGGCAGCACACGATGGGAATAGTGGCGTTGCGCTATTCTCCGCCAATTCTGGGAGAACGATCTCTTCCATGAGGATGAGTTCTTCGCTAGTACAGTCTAGTACAATTTCGTCAGGCTGAAATATGATATTGGACACCAGTTGCACACTTCTTCTCCCTCTGGAGTCAGTTTGTAAAATATCAGTTGATGCAATAATTTTTGGTTTTTCCAGCAATGATGTTCAGGCAACATGTGCTTTAATCCCATTCCCCCACAAAAAACACCATAACTTTACAAAAAAAGTAATTTTGTATTCTTGATATTCTTTGTTTACCATGTTGAAAAAAAAATATTTTATATTGCAGTGCATGTGACCTATTGTGGAACCATTTTCATTTGTCGTGTAGGTGTGTTCTACTAACCACTGATGTGGCTGCAAGAGGGTTGGACATAGTTGAAGTCATGCACGTGATTCACTATCAGGTGATGGTACATGTCCAATTAACCCGTAGTGTTTGTCTCATTGTGAAGTCAGTTTGGCCCTTTTCTCCTGTTTCACTCCTCGTTTCCTCATCTAATGCTTGGTCCTGAATGTAAAGTAATTCCTTGCTTTGAAATGCAAATTTAAAAAAAAATAATTCATGTCTGTCGTCCTTTTGTCCACACTCTTACAAACTGTGCAGAACTATTGTGCATCATCTTGGAGATGGGGGTTCTCACTCTGTTGCTATGCTTGCGTCCCAGGTTCCTCGGACATCGGAGACCTACGTACATCGCAGCGGGCGTACAGCACGAGCCACCCACGAAGGCCTCAGCCTCTTACTCATTGGACCCACTGATGCTAACTTCTTCCGACGAATCTGCCAGAATCTCACCAAGAAAGCAGAAATCCCACTGTTCCCGATCGAGCAGCAGGTCCTCATGGCCATCAAGGTGTCGTGCGAGTCTTGTAAAGAGCCGTTGTTCGTGCTTGGTGTTGATCCAGTGTGCAGTGAATCCACGTTTGCCTAACACCTGACTGTGAACGGCTTTGCAGGAGTGTGTGACTGTGGCAAGACGAATCGAACGTGCTGAACATCAACGCATCACGGCAGCACAGCAGGATGCCTGGTTCAAACAGCACGCAGAAGCTCTCGAGATTGAGCTCGACGACGACCTGCTTGTTTGTACGTATCTGTGTCATTATGTTTTGTTGGATAGTATTCTTGCTTACCGTGTGTTTCTTGGCCTCGTCTCGCACACATTAGTTTGTGTGCGCATGTAGTATTGAAAAACACGAGTGATACACATACATGAGTTGCCGACGATGAGTAATTGCAACAAGTCATAAATGTAGAGTGCTCTGCCAGAATAAATTGGACAGCCTTGATTGTAAACAAACTATTTTAATAATTGGATGATGCTGATGAAATCAGTGATGCAATTGCATGTTATTTTTTAAACATAAGGTTTGCACAATAAAAGCACTCCTCAAATGCTCTCTCGTACCGGCATGTGACCAGAAACGAATTGTCACACCTCTGGATTAAAAGTAGATACGTGCTGAGGCTTGGGGTCTATTGGCTTGGGGAAGTGGGTGAAACGTCGCCTGAGATCAGATCTGTTCTTGCTTGTTCAACACTAAATTAGAGGGGGCTGGGGAGCTTTTCCCGGCAGTAGTTTCAGGACGTGTTGGACATTGAAAAGCTGTGGAGTTATTGGCCTCATGGTCGTCGCCTTTTGCCTGCAGGTCATCAGCAGCATTGCCTGACCCTGCATCCTAATATCCTCTCTATAGCGGGCTTTGGGGGCCTCAAAATGGCCTTCAAGCCCAACGTGTCGTCACTTAAAACCTTGCCCAGATAGCAATGATTAGAATTGGGTGTATAGGAAGCTCCTTGTCGTCCCAGTCTCCATGTCTGTCTTTTTCTCTATTTAACACTCTTAATCGTTCCCCATTGTGATTTCTCACCTCCCCCACATGTTCCGCATAAACATGGCCATTTCACTTGTGCGAACCTGACACGTTCCGATGACATGGCGGCAAAACGTGAGCGAGTTCGTCGCCATATGGGCTTGTGCATGACCCTCGCAGGAGGGGAGGGAAGAGCCTTGCAGCGAAGGGCGTGCTCTGTAGCTATATAAACAAGCCATGCTTAGACTCCGATGGGAGTTGATATGGTTGATAGTAGTGAAGGGTGAGCACCAGAGACCGAAGTGGTCATTACAAATGGACTCGGACGTGGTGGTCATCAAGGGGAGAGTTTGAGAGACCCAGAGAGTTGGGAGGAGTAAAAGATCGAGTCAGCGCCTGGAGCGTCCTGCACGAGTACAGACCTGTTTGCCCATGCTGCCCATTCCCAACCCCTGACATCTCAATTAAGCGGGAAGTATCAGCTGACATCCTGACATCTCATCAAATATCTACCCCATCCATCCTGTCTGTTGTCTCTGTGTTGAGTGTCCCTGAACGAGTCTGCCTGTGATATGTTTAGTGCAAGGTGTGGGTGTGGAAACAGTTTCTGTCCAGTTATGCCATGTGCTGATTGGGTTTTGCTCTTCTGTCTTTATTCATGGTTTCTTGCTGTGCCCCACTCATGACCCATCCAGGATTGTACCCAATAGTTAAGGAGACTGCTTAGGCAGCACCAATGCTCTGCACAGAGTATGGTCCCAATGGAAGGATGGATAGATGGAACCACACTCCAGTGTAATCAAATTCCCCTCAAACCCCTATCCGCGTGCTAAAACCGCCATGTGTCTATTAATTGAACATAACCACACCGCAATGCGAAGTCGCCATGTGTACAGAATGCTTCTGCTCGACATCTTGGAAGTTGATCTCTGGCCGTCTTGTGTCGCCCGTTAGGTCGACCGAGTCAGTTGTATGTCTGTATGTATCTGGTTGCATGTCCATTGGCATTGTACAGTGCTTGAACCCTTGAAGGCATCAAATCAATTATATTCTGTATGACCCCCTGATCCAAATTTTGCCAAATGTGAAGTCTATTTTGCTGTGGCTCTTGTGTATTGCTCGGCAGAGTTCAGCTTTTCCACAGCTCCCGATCCATGCTCCCAGACGTGTTCAATAGCATTCATAGTCAAGCCTTTGTGGTGCGAAGGGAAGAATCTGCAGCCCCTTCTGACTCTTCCAGGTATTAGTGGTTTGACACGTATGGCATGTGGAACCATCTCCCTGCAGTAAATATTTTCCATACTGAAAAATGCCTTGCTGGTATACAATAAACCCTTTTACCACTATCCCAGCTCAAGGAACTTTGCATGGTGTATTGGGTTGAGTGGGCTCATGGAGTTAAGATCTGCAATAAAATCTACTCCATGTTTCACAAAACCTGGATGGGGCTGTCATACAGAATATCATTGGTTCAATCCCCCCACGGGTTAAAGCACCGTACGATGCCAAAGGACACGCTTCCAGATGCTAATAAATGTAGTCTCTTTGATTCTGTTTGTATCATCATCCTCATCAATGCACCACAATCTTGACAGGGTCTTTTTCTTCTTCTTTTTTTAGATCCTCGTGGAGGATCTCTAAGTCTTACTCACGTTGTTGTTGTTCATCTTCTTCTTGTGGACTTTTTGTTTCACAGCCTACAGTTTTCATCGAAACTTCCTGAAACTTGGCATATATATATATATATATATATATATATATATATATATAATAATATATATGTAAAAATACCCTGCGCAGACAGTAACCATCTCCGATTTTGAAAATTCCTCCTAGAAAAAAAGTTGTGACGTCAAAATATCTCCGCTAATGGAAATGCCTAAAAAATTATCTCCGAAACTAGGCAAGCTTTTTGAATTCTGTTTGCGGGAATCGAACAGGGCATTAGCAGAGATGAATTACCGCACATATGATACATCACTATGACGTCATATCAATTTTTATGACGTCATTCCTATTTTTTGACTTTTTTTTCACAACCCAGAGTTTTCATCGGATCTTCGTGAAACTTGCCATGTATATGCAGAAAGCCCACACGCAGGCAGTAACCATCTCCGATTTTGGAAATTCTTCCTAGAAAAAAAAGTTGACATCATAATATCGCCGCTAAATGGAAATCGTCTATACCATTTTCTCCGAAACTAGGCAAGCTGTTTGAATTTTGTTTGCAGGAATCAAGCCAGGCATTAGCACAGATAATTTATCACAATGACGTCATATTCGTTTTTAATGACGTCATCATTAAGAGGAAGAGGATCTTAGCTCATTTGAGCTTGTTTTTTAGCTCGCCTGTTCGAAGAACAGAGATACCCCCGGCGTGAGCGTCAGCGTCAGCGTGAGCGTGAAAATGTTAAAGTTTTTGGTGAAAGTTATTTAGAAGCTTGCCATTCATTTAATAATGTGTAACTGGATGCTGATATTTGGCATGGAGGTTCCTTTGGGGTATATTATTGATGTAGTGAAGCTGAAATAAAAAAATAATTTCAATTTATTTTTAATTTTTGACCTGTTTTGAACTTAACTTTTTTGAAGCACATCAACGTTAAAGTTTTTTCCTTTCTAATGTTTTTATCTACCACACTATTTTTTACTGATTACAATATACAATAACATATATTGCTTTAAAATTATTTGGATCAGACTTCACTGCAATGCTTTATAAAAATATTATTAGACTCGTCTTTTTAAAAACGATAAATGTATAAACAGGCGAGCATTGGGTGGCTTTGACAACAACTCTCTGGTTTGGTATACACTGTCGAGGCTCATAAGAGAGCGAACACACCGTACAACAAGGGGAGCAGGAGACAAGAGGGGCAGGAGAGGGAAGGAAAAAACATTGGGAACAGAGACATCAGATCAGTGGAAGGGCGAGTGATGGAGCGGGGTATACAGGGTAAACAAGATGGACACCACAGGGACTTTCAGGTTCTTCACGACAGGGAACTTTCAGGAAGGAAAGCAGGGAATTTGAAGGAGGTGGTTTTGAGGTGGATTAACGGGGGTCGAAAAGATCGTGGTTTTGGATGGGGGAAGATAAGCGATGGTGGTGAACAGCTGTTTTGAACACCTGGAGGGAAGAATGGGATTGAAGAGAGTGTGGGAGTTTGTTCCAAAAGTGGGAAAAAAGAGGAATGAAAGAATGAAGGGGAGCAGTAATTCTTTATATCGGTAGTTTTACCAGAAGGGGGTTGCTGGTGGACCTTGAGCACCCTGAGGAAATATAGGGGGGACATATCTCAGAGCAGAGGGGAGGGGGGGTGGGGGCGAGGCCGGAGAGGAGATGGTAGAAGACAGAAAGACCACCGACCTGCGTGCGATGAGAGAGTGAGAGGCCCAAAGACTCGGCCTCATCGCGGGAGATACCAATGATACTAAATGCCTTGGTTTCCACAGCGTGAAGCCGAGAAATATGTGAGGCAGGAGCACCAGCCCAGAGGGGAGAGTAATACTCCATCAGGCTGTGGACGAAAGCTTTGTATGTGGTCAGGAGCTCAGGTGGGCCGAGGAAGGACTTTGCACGACGGAGGATTCCCAGCCGGCGATTGGCTTTGGAGGCCAGGTTGGAAATGTGGCTTTCCCAGGAAAGATCATGGCAGATAGTGAGACCAAGAACCTTGAATGAAAGGACTTCTTCCAGAGGATTGTTGAGAAAGTACATGGGGGTGGGGTCCCAGATGGTCCTTTCGGAGAGACATAGTGAGAGTGTGAGATTTGTCCGGATTGAAAGAGATGTTCCACATGTTGGACCAGTTTGTGATTTTATCCAGATCTGCAGAGAGTGAAGAAACTGCTGCTTGCCGATCTGAGGGATGACAGGTGATGGAGTCATCAGCAAAGAGGGTGGAGTCATCAGCAAAGAGATAAAGAGGATTTTCCAAGGGAGTCGGAGAGATCTTTGATGAAATCCAGAAAAAGAACAGGGCCCAGAACGCTGCTTTGAGGAACTCCAGCCTGGAAAGGAAGAGGGGATGAGAGAACTCTATTAAGGACCACACTTTGGCTGCGACGGGAGAGGAAGTCTACGAGCCATGAGTGGAGACTGCTTTGGATACTATAGGAAGAGAGTTTGGTGAGCAGGGTAGGGTGCCAGACCATATCGAAAGCACGCGATATGTCTCGGGAGATGGCTTTGATTTCATGTCCGGCAATGAGGACCTATGCCTGGTGTTGGCTTAATGGTTAGGGTGGTGGGATTGGGATCCTCAGGTCCTGAGTTCAAATCCTGCTCAGCTGTTGAATTAATACCAGGTGGGGTTGACTCTGCTTGTCATCCTTCTGAGGTCGGCAAAATGAGTGCCAGCTTGCTGTGTGTCGTTCAAAATCCTGTGTCGTGTCGTATGTCGGAGTGGCGACATCCTGTGTCGGAGTGGCGACACGTCCAGGATTGTGTCCAATTGCCAAAGAGACTGCTTTGGCTACACCAACATTCTGCACAGAGTGCAGTCCCAATGGATTGAGGATCTCCATCCATTTTTGTGAGAGCAGAAGCAGCATATCCAGGTTCGAGTGACCTGGTCTGAATCCAAATTGCTGATCAGAAATCAAGCCATTGGAGAAGAGGAAGGATTTAATGTCTGAAGCGATGATGGATTCCATAACCTTGCTGATGATTGGGAGAAAGCTGATTGGTCTGTCTTGGCAATGCCTAAGCTGTGTATTGGCAAGGGATGTGCTGGGTGGTTTGCCATTGCCTTTGTAACCACCGGTAAAGTTAGGAATTTGTTATTTTGTTCCAGGTAGCGGTGAAAGCTTGTTTACTCTTCACAAAAGACAACTTCAAAATTTTTACAATTCACCATTGACCACTGCTAGTGGACCTCTCCTCGGGCCTAACGTCCTTCTGAGGGACAGCATGCAAAATCATGCATCGCCTGGCACATGAACCACCTGTGCGGCAGTTTATAGATCGGCTGAGATTTGAACACAGGCTAGACGAGTTTGAGGACAAGTGGGCATACTGCGAAGCCATCCTCCCAGCCTGTGTTCATATCACGTATAATTAAATTGATGTGTGTGTGTGTGTGTGTGTGTGTGTCAATATATTTTCGCTTTTCAAATGGTTTTCTCTGCAACCGCTTGTCCGCTCGATGCGAAATTTTGAACGTAGGACAGACTCCCTATGGAGAATATTTTATTGCTGACTCTGACGTTTTTAGTCACATGATATGGCAGTCATATTGGATTAATGGAAAAACTTTGGACATCATTTTCTCCAAAACCGCTCAACACAAAATAATGAAACTTGGCATATGTCATCAACTCCACATGGGGTAAATAGTGTGATAATGATGACATCATCGGTGAAGTGGTATTCCAGCCATAATTGGTGGAATTGAAATCCTCCTCCAAAAAAATCTGAAACTTCAAGTATCTGATCTACGACCCCATGTGAGTGAAGAATTAAATTTATGACATTCATAACCCATGCCAAGAAACTATATAACATAATAGGGTGCATGGATGATATGGGTATATGGGCTATAATAGCAATAGACCATAATAGTAGCGTGTTCAGTTAATGGTGGTATTTTTATTCAGAATGAGCGTGCGAGGCGAGACTATGCACTCTCCGAGTGCCGTTCTTGCTCGATTCACATTGTTTTCATGTTGTTGTACAGTTTATTAATGTACGATGTTGGAGTGTTGTACTAAGTGTCCCGTATTACCTCCCTCAATTTAGCCAAGGTAACTTTGTCCCTGATTGAGCTTGTTGATTTCGATGCAAGTCAATACAGATGGGTTCACAAAGCCATTTTTATTATCGTTCTCTATGAAAAAGGAGTAGCATGGATGTTGCTGTTAAAATAACTTTGTACTCTTCTGTTCTTCTTTTCCTGTGTGTGAAACCATCACCTGTGGACACTTGATTCCTTCAAGGGATGTCTACTCTGAAACAGCTTAGCCAGCCCTCTGTTCCACCTATCATGTCCCAGCACCCCCAACACTGACTTTTGAGATGTGGTGTGCCATCTCCACCACAAAACTTTGCATGATTCTGTTGTAATGCTCAAGTCCAGGTGTCACATTACTCCCCCCCCCTCTACCAAGCTGTTAGAGGGTATGGGGTTATGATTATTAAGTTTTGGTTGGCAGATTACCCTGACAATCAGTAACGAGCCATTTAGGTCTTTACAAACATTCCAATTTCTAAACGGTGTCCCAGAATTCATTACAAAGCATAAAAAAGATTACGTTTAAGTGATATGATTGGCTAAATAAATAATTAAAGAAGTAATTCAACAGCCATGCGATTGGTTGACTATTTTCAATAATACCAAAAAAATTAAAATCACTACTCTTCCAATCAGTGTGACAGTAGGTTCCGTCGAGATGTCTGGGTGTCCTGTGTGTACATCATCATTTTTTATCATTTTTCTAGGACTCACTCTTGTTCCAAAAGCTGAGTATCCGAATCATGTGCTGCTGCATTGTATTGTTTATCTTTTGTATACAATACAATATCGAGGTTCATGGAGGAGTGAGAACAGATAATGGATCAGGACGTGACGTAACAAAAGGAACGACAGGGGGAAAGATATCGAGATATCGACATGAAAAGGTCCACCATATATGCATGCCTAATAAATTGTGACGGCCCCATATAAGATATTTTTTAAAATTATTTTTTTAATTTACCAAATTGCATAGCTACTCAATGATTGTAGTCATGCATGCAGCTCCATGTGAACCATTAGATGTGCACACGGGGGTGCAGTATATCGGAGTCTGCTGTCTTTCAAAGACCGCATGCACAAAGGCCCAATAGCTTGGGTTTAAATAAAGCAGAGGCAGCAAAATGACAAAGTACGAGGGTGTCAGAGACAGAATTCAGAAAGCCGTGAAACCTGAAAACAATTGACTCATACCATTTATGATTGTGGTGACAAGAATAATGTATTTTTATATATATATATATATATATGTTGTTCTTCTTTCGGCTGCTCCGTTAGGGGTCGCCACAGCGGATCATCCGTTATGATCCGCATACTGATTTGGCACAGGTTTTACGCCAGATGCCCTTCCTGACGCAGACCCTGGTCGCCTCTTATGACACAGAGATAAGGATTGGGTTTCGCCATGATTCCGGGCTGCCCTACACCCTCTTGTAGCACGGCCCAGCGCAGAGCGCCCGTCCTCAAGCGATCCTCCAACCCAAGCCTCCGAGTAGCCAGATTACAGGCGCACGCCACTACGCCCGGTTATATATATATATATGTATGTATATATATATATGTGTATGTATGTATATGTATATGTATGTATATATATATATATATACATACATACAAAGTCTAGGCTCTTGGAGGAGCCAGACCATAGAACGGACAAGGACGTAATAGAACAAAAGCAACGGGAGAGGGTGAGGGGGTGAGTCACACCAACAGCAGTTGTATTTAAACCTCTGCAAAACCATTCCACTACTATTACCACTCTGGCCTCGACGAGAGGTACCCATGCTCACTCTAAGCTGTCTAGCCTGGGTTCAAAACTAGACCCAGCTATGAACTGTTTCACAGGCAGGGTGATTCATCAATGTGTGTTCAGTCCCTCAGATGGACGTTAAACGGGCGTCCCATCTGCCAGCATTCGTTGGTGGACGTTATAGATCCCATGGTGTCCTTCACGAGGAGTAGGCCAGCTACCTCCTGCCCTAACCAGCAGAGGGCATTGTACCAGCGGCGCAGCCACGCCCTCAGCAAATAATACGACCCTGCAGCCTTGTGCTGCGTCCGAATGAAAAAGAAGACCCTCACCACCTGGCCACCACCGTAGCTTTGATCAGATCTTGTACCATGAGGCCACCTTATTGGAGCTGTACCAATTTGATAATGATCCCATCGTGCAATTGATGAATACTTTTTTCTGCAATCATTCCAGCATTGTCGTAACACGTTGCATGTGTTAGTCCAGAAGGACACAGAATTTCACTTTTTCACCAACTAACTTGATATGCCTTCATTGAATAGTTAAACTAACCAAGTGATAAAGTGTTACTTTTGTTTTGTAATGTAACCAAATATTCTAGAGAAAGGATGAAGCACCTATTGTTGGCAAAGAAGAAAAACATATTGTAACAAAGAAAAAGGATGTTTGCACAGATTACATGAAGGATTAAAGGTAGCATGGGCAACGAGAACGGCACCCGGTAGAGCGCACACCTCCGCCAAGCTGAACACTCTTGTATCTCACTGTTAGGCCAGATCTGTATCCTGATCATAACAAAGATCGAATTAGCTTGTTCTTGTCACCTACTCAACTCGTCCACCAAGTTTTCTCATAATCCGTCCATCACCTTTCGAAATATCGTGCGACTGTATATTCTCATTTTTTTGGCCATGTATCAATCAATGGTGAAGAATTGCTGAAAAAAAATTCTCGTATGAGGATCCAGATCCTCATCAAAATCTAATCGATTCTTCCTTGTCACACACCCAATCTATCCACCAAGTTTCATCTGAATCCATCCATCACCTTTTGAGACGTTCTGCTCACAGACAGACAGACTGGTGAACCTCTGTCCGCCTTCGGTGGTGGAGGTAATCAGTCTGTTCACCTGTTTATTAGTGCATTGGCCAAAGTG
>CM068964.1:85135076-85137576 GCA_035128595.1 Eptatretus atami
TTCAGTGTAGCAGTACTTTGGCAAAAAGTTGTACATCTCGACCAATCAAATTTACCGCTTGTGTTCTGAGGGTGGAGTATCATCGAGATTCAGACAAAATGGCTGCGCCCAGCGATACTACGTCTGAGCTAACTTCGTCCAAATAAGAAGGGAGTGCGTAATACTTCGATGTAAGACTGTGCAAGGTAAGGTGTTTTATTCCATCAACTGTAGTTTATAGTTTATTATTTATTACAGTGGTGTTTTTTTCTTTCTTTTCTATTCTAAATTATTTCGGTAGAAATCACACACACACACACACACACACACACACACACACACACACCAGGCATTCCCCAGAGAAGCATGTTTGAATTATGTTGGCAAATGATGCAATGAATAAGGATGGAATAATGACTAATAAATGATCGTGACCTGATGGGCCTTCCCTTCCTCCTGCAGGTGGAAAGAACGAGGAAAAAGACCAACAAAAAAAACGGGATCTTCAGCAAATGAAGAGGCGACTGCAGGTACTGATGTCCAAGCCTTGCTTCGACCTCAAACGAAAAACCTGTCACCCCACGAAGCTCGGCATGCCACCGACCTTCGGTGCCTCGACCGCCAAGGGGTCCGCCCTGGCTACGCTTCGCCAGGATGTCCGTTTGCGCAAGAGGAGGAGGAAAGTGGCAAAAGGGATCGTCGGGGTTGGGACGTGAACCTGGAATGTTTCCGAGGGTTTATGAAAGTTTTTTTTTTTCTCTCCAATTATCACACAATGGTCTCCGAGAGTGCAAATACCTCCTCGCGACAAATCTTTGTTAAACATTTTATTTGTTTTGTACAGCATCTGTGTGCCATTCAAGGACGTCTCCATGGTGGGCTTGGTAAATGGAGTATACAAAAATACAACGATTTCTATTCTTCACAGTGTGGCATTTAAAGATATCTTTAAATTTTATTTTGTTTCACATCCTTCATTTTGTCTTGAGTCGAGTTGAGAGCAACTCCTTGTAGTACATCGGACGACGACGACTTCCCAGCCCCTGTTGTGGGCACAATTCCACAAGAGGGCAGCCGTGACTCCAAATCCCCGTTGATCGTAGGCCCCAGGCTCGTTCCTTGTGTGCTTTCGAATGCGGTAAAAATAAGTTTGAAACGGCGGTTACAAACTTTCATAACTATTTAAAAATTACCTTCGTTGTAAATCTCCAAAAATTCCTCTGCATGAATAATTAATTATACAAGGTGTCTCAAAATGTCTACAAAGTTTATACATCAAAAATTATGGTGTCTTGTCGTCGTGCACTGCCTTAGTGTAACAGCTGACTGATGACGTGCAATGATTGCATCACACGCGCACACCATCTGTTAGGTATTGGTAACACTCATCACCCCACACCTCTCTCTCTCTCTTCTGTTTAATTTCTCTGAATATTGAAGTCTGTGCTGCAGATACGTTTTATTGAGACACCTTGTATTTGGTGGTTCCTGGTTGCTGGATTGTAATCACACCTGCCTGTTAATTAAAGAAATAAAAAAAATTGTTCAGTGGTTAAAGACGTTTCCTCATCGATTGGGTTCGATGCCCGTTACTTCTGCTCACCAAACCGGACTGTTCCATCACCAATCAGCTTGTCAAGCACTTGCCAAGTGGCTTAAGCACTCGAGCAAGCAGTTCAATGAAACGGTTGAAAAGAAATGGCTGGCTTGGCAAGCTGATTGTTAATGGAACACCCCAGTATGGGGTGAGCGTGGTGAGTGTACCCGTCAGCATTTGAGAGGTCTTCGTCTTATTTTAATGTAGAAATTTCATTCCAATCACAGAACTAATTACTCTATGAGATCCAAAGGCTTCCTCGTGCAGTTTGACCGTATGAACATCCCATGTAAACAATAATCAGCAAATATGACGTCACAGTAGGAGGTGGAAACTTTTTCTTTTGTGCCGTTGTCTTAACGCTCATGTGTAACTACAGTACAAACATTTTGTTGAATCACACAGGGTAGTGTTCTGGTCGTGCGACCATTCCGTAGGGTGTTAGAGCCACCACAGGCTTCGTGGGAATGGGTTTCCAAACGACGGACTGAACCACGGGGTTAAAAGGGAAAGTACATTTCCCAGGAGCAAACAGCGCTTCGTACGTGGTCGGGAGAGCGGTCGACGATCCGGTCTCGATGCGACCCCAGAGCTGGTAGGCGGGGGGTGCGACCCCATCGGCGACAAGGTGTGAGAAACATTGCGTGTCGGGGCCTCCGAACGCGCCGCAGGTGCACGTCGCACGCTCGTATCTTGTCGCAGGTGTCAACGCACCGCAAAATCCGTCCGTGCTGGTCAAGTCACCGGGAATGGGTCGCAAGACTGGGAATACCACCCCAGAGGCGTTCCTGAAGGCAGTGAGAGGCGAGGGCCGTCCGGGTCCTGGCGGAAGGCGATAAGGACTCCCTGAGGACTCCAATCGGTCGGCTCGACCGTCCATCGCGCACGTCCCGATGCATTTCTTGGAGGGCTCAGGTTCCTGCC
>CM068964.1:85142576-85175245 GCA_035128595.1 Eptatretus atami
ATGGAACAGCAGCAAAAACACCACCATGATCCAAAATCTCCCTGAAGGTACTTTTCACCTGTCAGGTTACCCTGGATAGTCACATGGTCATTTAGAATCATGTGATGGGCAGCCCCATTTCATAACGGATCCGCCACCAAACAGCATGAGCCCTACAATGTTATTGATGGTGTCGGCCGTGTTAGGTTGATGCCATACCCAAATTCTATACCATTATTTGCATGCAGGAGAAATCGGCTCTCATCAGACCAATGGATCTTCCTCCAGGATGTGGGATTCCAGTGTTGACATTCCTGACACTATGCCCAGTGGGCTGTTTTTTGTTCTGGGGTGAGAGGATGGTGTCTTATCGGTCTGCTGACTTCATAAGCTGCAGCACGAAGCCTGTTTCGGACCGTTTTCATGGATAACCTCCGAGAGAGATTCCATTCATGCCGTAACACTGTGTTCATGGCAAAAGGAATACATCCAACAAGCCTGATGGAAACCGAATCTTCAAATCAGAGGTATATCATCGGTCTGTTGATATTCGAGAACCAATCTCTATTAACATCCAATGAAAGCCAAATTGATGTCCCATTTAATGTACTATGACATCACAGCAGTGTTCATTCCAACCTTTTCCCATCTTTGAGTTTCATTGCAAGTCTTCTTGGAATTTCGGGGACATCATAACACAGTCCACCATTGCAAGTATTGACATTGTTACCTTCTCCAAACTTTGACCCAGTGAAAGTGATTTTTCGAACTGATAGGGCTGCAAGTGCAGGGTATGCAATATTCCCTTGGCCTATCGATGAAGGAAAAATACAGCCTGTGCACAGAAGCTTCTTTCATTTATGTTTGAAAGACCATTTGTGTTTGATTTCAATATTTGTTAATTATTATTTCGTAGGTGTGCCTAACTTTACTTCAGCTGGTGTCGGCTCTCTCTGCTCACGGAGGGTCACATGCCGAAGGCGATGGCACATCACGTGATGCTGCACGCACGATCCCTTCCTTAGGGAGCTGGTGTTTCTCATTGTATGGCAGTATATTAGAGAAGTGTCTGTGGGTTTGTGTCGTTTACAGATGGAATACAGTGAGTGTAGAAGTCACAATCATTTATCATTTACAGATGGTGTAAGGAGGAGAAGGTGAGAGGAGGACAGACGCTGTGGCAAGTGTTACAGTGCATATTTTAATTACGGTATTACATTTACAGTCAAACATCTGTATCAGGCATCTTGGTCAGACAAACATTCAGAAAATATTTGAAGATCCACCTTGCTAGAAAATCAAGATAAAGAAAGATCGTTTTGTCCCAGCAAGTTGAACGCAGACACGAGCGCCTTACTTTCAAAACTCATCGTAGACAAATGAGATTGGCCAAAATTAATTGTCCAAAACATCAAAAGAAACAATCATGTTAGTCTATTGCCTGGGGGGTCCCCGTGTGCAAGTGATGTGCCTAAGTTTCTCTTCATTTCTTCAAAATAGACCTAGGCACATCGGAAAAATGAGGTGGACATTCTGAATCCTGGCACTAACTCCACAATTGACGTTTGAAATTTGGTCCTGAGCGCCAAATTGAGGCTGTAATTTGTGGGGTCGGGGAAACATAAAAGCTTGATTCTCCGGCAATATTGAAGATATCAAACAAATTACCAATCAAAATGTTTGTTTTTAATGCTCTTTCAGATCCAATACAGTAATTTGACAATTTTTGGCTAATTAGGTCACCAGAGGTCAAAAGGTCACGAAAAATGACCTATGCTTTAAAATTGACCTTGGCTACAGAAAATGCCATTTGAAGCTACGTGGATCAATTTTTTGGAATAAATTGGCAGATTCTGATAGGCAAGGGACTCAGCATCAAAATGATATGCATATATTATGAATTAATCATATACAATCTCAGTAAAAACAAACGGAAAATGACTGTTACTTCAAATCGTTTTCTAATGCCGCAAATTGGTAACATTGCATCTGAACTTTTTTGGACCATTCTACCTTGAGTGACTTCACAGTTACCTCATGCAAACATGGTAAATTCAAGTCCTAATTTCAGAATAGAGTGTGCTTCGCCAAAAACACTGAGATATTTCTGAAATCAGTCCAAAATGGTCAAAAATATTACAATCTAAGAATTACATGAAACCCAATTGGATTTTGCAACATATTTCACCATCTGTAACGTGACCATGCAAAATGTGCAACAGGCAATTTCTTTGGCGACAAGAACACCATCTTTCAGTCGCACATTTGACACAATTACAATGGATAGCGAATTCCTCTGGTATTGGCCTGACACCTCTAACCGGCACTAGCGTTTCATCATCTTCCTCAAAGCCATAGGAGAGAATTGAGTGGGTCTTCATTGAGACTGAGAATATTCGTCATCTCATGTGTGGCATAATATGCCCTTTGATATGATACGTAATGGCGTGACTAGTAGGGGGCAACTCGTGGAGGATAGCCCCTTGCTATGATGGTATTTCTGGTCACGGAGGCTGTCCATACTGGTTAGCGTTGTCCCCTTTTTCATCACTTGACCAGATCAGCTTTCCGCCTTTACCATATCCTCCTCAGTTGGCATTTCTGCTGATCCCAAGTGTTCCAAAACCAAAGGATTGCTTTGATTGCTGCAGTTTGGTGCCAACTTTACTAGTGTAGTCACATCCTGTCAGGTGTGAACTGCAGGAAGCACCATTGCAAAGATCAAGACCTATGCGCGAGGCCAGCAAATGAATGGGAATGTGTCTTGTCGAATCACGGACCGGCTTATCCATAATCAAGTAAACTTGGACTTGGAGAGTTTGCCAATAGTACAGAAGGAGGACGAAGATATCAGTGTCTGCCGAAAGCACAACTATTCTCTCTACTCCATGCTTACAGCATGCAGTGCATGAGGTATGATGCGACTGTCAGCCTCTTCAATGTCAAGGCAGAGCTCAGAAACCTCATCAGAAGGCCAGAACAACAAACATGCAAGGTTCATCAGAAACCCGCTCACTACTATTCCTGATCAGTTGGTTTTCCCTTTGCACTTGATATGGCTTGCTGGGCAAGCAAAGAGTTGAAGCTTGTGCTTGTTCTCATTGCTTGGCAGAATTATCCATCTCCACTGGCAAAGGGGTATCCTCGCTGACTAGATTCAATTCAATGGGCTGATGTCCTTCCCGCTCTTTCTTTCAGAGTCTTTACTGACAGATCTATATATGAGTCAAAGACTAAATCAATTATCTGGGCATGCTTTGATGAATTGGAAACATAGTCCAGAATGGCACTGCAGTATTCTCCAAAGGTGTTGTGTTCTTTGGACTGATCTTCCTGACATTTGCCATGGCATCTACAATGTAGGCTGTTTCTTACTGAGTTCGGTGAAATTCGGCTCCTTTTGGTCTTCATCCTTTAGATTACTTTCCAGTTCATTCATCAATCCACTCTTGATCGACTTGGACATCAGACCTTCTTCATCAAATAGATAGTAAGAGCTGACAATCATACTCTATTAACTCTCTCATAGACTGCCCCGTGCCCTTGAAATTTCCGCCACTCGATTCTTGAGCTTATCTTCAGGCTTTGTTTTTGGGAAACCTTGCCACCTTTCTTGCCACCGATTTCTCATGAATGCTTGAAAAAGTCTTCAGGTTCATTCGGTGAATGGTTTTGAAGAACCTGACAGACTTCTCAACCAGACGTTCTTGCCGGAACTTTTCATAGCGTTCTGTCCCTGTTGTTTCCACATGGAGCAACTGGTCACGAATCACGTCCGTCATAACTTCCTGGGTCATTGATGTTGTGGAGCTTGGGTTCAGGAACGTCAGTTCTGAAAGGGTTCTCCTTGTTCTCGATCACAGTGAGAATAGCTTGGATGTTCTTTCCCAATTCAGTCTTCTGATTTGCTGAAGGAAGAGTTGACATCTGCTGATAGTAGCCTGATCTCACTCCACTCAGATCACGATGGAGATTACTACACCTAACATTTCATGATAGATGATGTCCACATTGTACATACTGTTTTCTCGTGTGCTACCCAATTATCCCTGAGCTACTCTTCTTTGACCTATTGATAGTTTGCTCCAGCGCCATGTCTGCCCAACAGCTTTGAAATTACCAACGATCGCTTCATTGCAAATTCCCCATCTTTGAATGCTTGGTGAACTTGTGGGTAGTTTTCAGGGAGTTTTCTCATGTCTCTAGATACAAGCTGGACCATCTCAAATAGTTGGTAGAGTCAAACGCAGCAAACATTGGTAGCAATGCCTGCACTGCTGCAGATGTAGCTCCAATGGCTCACGGTCGCTTCTGATCAAGTTCTCCACATTTGAAGCCAAATTGATGAATGTGTCCAGAACTTGAACGTTTCACTGGTTGTACACCTTGGCCTTGCATTTCGACCTGAGGGATAATCTGAAAATAAATGAAAAGTGCATGTGTGAGCCCTATAACCTTTTTCATTGATGTACATGTAATGCAGGTATTACTGACTGCATCCTATATTTACAGGCTATGAAAATCATGAAAATTGTCACTATCGAAAATAGTGTTACATACCATTTATATCATCATGGTCCTAAAGGTTAATACACAATATATGCATATCATTTTGATGCTGAGTCCCTTGGCTATCAGAATCTGCCAATTTATTCCAAAAAAATTGATCCACATAGCTTCAAATGGCATTTTCTGTAGCCAAGGTCAAATTTTAAGCATAGGTCATTTTCGTGACCTTTGACCTCTGGTGACCCAATTAGCCAAAAATTGTCAAATTACTGTATTGGATCTGAAAGAGCAATTAAAAACAAACATTTTGATTGGTAATGTTGTTGTGATCTTCATATTGCGAGAGAAATCAGCTTTTATGTTTCCCCTACCCCCAAATTACAGCTCAGATTTGGCGCTCAGACCAAATTTCAAACGTCAATTGTGGAGTTAGTGCCAGGATTCAGAATGTCCACCTCATTTTTTCGATGTGCCTAGGGCTAGTTTTAAGAATGAAGAGAAACTTAGGGCAATCACTTGCACACGGGGACCCCCCAGGTCATGGATTATGTCATTATTCACTATTATTAAAATTAATAATTGTTATTATTAAAAAGAATTTTTCCATCGCTTAGTGGCAAAATACACCACTTGTACGCCCAGGTACGTCACCAAGGTAGGCGACAAACCTCCAGTTGAGCGAAGCCCATTTGGAACAGTCAAGGGAAGAGGCTCCAAAAGACAGAATTAGGTTTTTTGAAAACGGAATTATGCTTGCCACCGGAGTTTCATGTACTCAGTAAAGCACAACTTGTTCATCTTCTATCTATTATATTATTAAAACTCTCATCTTGTATGTATGTTCCCGAAATACAGCCAAAACAGTACACGATAGCGCAAACATTTTAGGGCCACCTTACTCACCATTCTCCTGCGGTGTGCAGTATCAAGTTTCGTTCAATCGGCAACGAAAAAAAGTATTAAAAAATCAATTCCCGATTCAGTCAAGTACTCTTCGGGAGAATTTGATCAATGCAAACACCTCAGCGGTATAGTTCGCTGGAGCTATCTTCTTTTTTTTCTTGAAATGATTTTTTTTCATCAACCGCTGTCACAACGGGTTATGGGTCATCTAGTAATCTATTAAAAGTGTGCCAAATGACCGTTCCACTGTGCTGTGGAATTCCGTATTTATCATCGGGTCCGGATAAAACCTGGACCAAACATAGAGTCGCATATCTCGAGCTGCCTCTTACACGATTGTTACTCATTTAAATTCAATCAACATATCAAAATGAAAAGATGCTAACTTAACATGATGATAACTTACATATTTCTGTTGTTTTTGACGGGCAACGTGGAAACTACGACAAGAACAGCAACATTGTTTCACTTCTTTTTACAAGTTTCAGTTCCACCGTCGGATGATCGTCTTCGACTTGAAATCATAAACTCCGTCATGTAGCATCACCTAACAGCTCAGAATATAACAATTATTTTATTTATTTATTTTTGACTTTTTAGATTAAAAAATACTATTCTTGTGAAGTGTTAAATAAAGAGCTCATTCTGATCAGTAATTCTTGGTTTACGTGATTTATTTAACATTAACTGCTTGCAGAATGCACAAACAATCGACTTCATCAAATTTGTATAAAGCTGATATTTATTATGTCTGCACGTATGATGCCCCAGCGTCTGCTTGCAGTGTGCGAGCATTCCCCACTAGTATGTATCAGCACTACATAGGCAAAATGAATAGGTTGCAGATTGAAGAAACCACAGAACCACCGACTGCCTAATGCAATGTCAACTGCTACTGGTTAACCACAACATCAGTCATCCCACATGGCTTCAGAAGCCTTTATTTGGCAGGGCCAGCCACATCCACAGGGAAAGGAATCAATCCATGGACGTGTTCTGGCTCCCTGGCCATCATCTTGAGATATACCTGTTCTGTTATTGTCGCTAACATATTGAAACGGACACTGAATGGTACTGTTCTAAATTGGCATTCTCTAGTTTTAGAGACAGGCTTGGTTCACAGCCCGCGAAGGCACACCATGGAGGAGGGACGCCATGCCCGAGACGATGGACGCCATGGCCTGGAGGATGGAAGCAGGAGCAATTTTTGTGCTCTGTAATTGAATTTTTATGTACTTGAAACCAGCTACAGTTTTAGAATTTTTGCCCTGATTAATGAAGGGTCTTAATAATTACCTCTCGCAAATGAAGCGAAAGTGGGGTTAAGCAATTGGTTCAGATCATCCTTCTGTCTTTTCAGATTATGATCGTCAGTTTATGATCAAGGAACAACTTATTTGAATCAAATGTTATATTTCTAACACAAATCAGAACGTGAATAGAAAGACAAGTTTGCCGTTTTTACAGAACTTTGTTTCTGAATTCCTCCCGTTCGAACATGCCCAGAGAGGAGCAAGATAATATTTTTACTCTGTCTACCTGTCGGGTGGTAAAACAAACTTAAAATCATTCCAAACTGGAAACTTACTGTTTTTACAGTAAGTAAAATAAGCTGATTGTTAATGGATATATATTATACATGTGTGTGTGTGTATCTATGTGTGTACATTTGTAGTACTAGTGGTGGCCGTACGTGCAAAAAAAAAAATTAACAAAAAATTGTGATGTCATAGCACCGTGTCCTGTCATTGGTTGATAAATAATGGCCGTAACTTGGGATCGCTTGTCCGATTAATATCAAACTTGAAAAGGCACATACTCAGGTCCCCAGCGATATCCTGGCAAGTTTCAATTAGATCGGACCAGGGGTTGTCGAGAAACGGCGTCGCAGACACACACACATTCAGACAAGCCGGTAGGCGACGAGGGATTCGCTCGGATCGAAGCGCTGGATACGATGCTTTTCATTCTGACCGATCCACCGACGAAGATTCATTGCCAAGACGTATTGGTTCACATACAATTGTTCTCTTGCCTGGCAAGATTTTCCTATTGCGTATTTTGCCAACTGGCACTCCTCATAAAAAATGACGGTAAATAGACACCTATTTTGAAGGACTACCATTTGAAAAATAAACCTAAATCAAAAATCGGCTCGAGTAAAATTTTCTAAATATCTCGAAGTGTTTAATTCCGAAGTTTCGTTTCTCCACATTCAAACTGTAGGACAAGTATTGAAAATAGCGAATGCGTTTTTCGGCCGCTGCATAGCAACGGGTGGTTGCTTAGCAACGAAACTCAAACGCGCACATTCCCAGCCCATATGGCACCTGTTCGCCAAGTTTCATCGAAATCTGTTTGCTGGTTTGTGCTGTGGAGCCTCGCGTTGCACACACATACACACACACACACAACACACACACACACACAACACACAACACAACACACACCACATGGAAAACCGACAATAAGGGATATCTAGCGAATTCAACAGACACAGAGATTGCTGGAATTATAGATAGATGTGTGTGTGTGTGTTATGTGTATATGTGTATGTATGTATGTGTGTATATGTGTATGTATGTGTGTGTATTATGTGTATGTATGTTATGTGTATGTATGTGTGTTATTGTGTATGTATGTGTGTATATGTGTTATGTGTGTATATGTGTGTATGATGTTATTGTATGTATGTGTGTGTATATGGTATTGATGTATATGTATGTGTGTATATGTATGTGTTGTGTGTATGTGTATGTGTATGTATGTATGTGTATGTTGTGTGTATGTGTATGTGTGTATGTTGTGTTATGTGTGTGTTATGTTTGTGTATGTTTGTGTATGTGTTGTGTATGTGTTATGTATGTGTGTGTGTATGTGTGGATGTGTGTATATGTGTATGTGTGTGTTTGTGTATGTATGTGTGTGTTGTGTTGTGTATTGTGTGTATGTGTGTATGTGTGTGTGTGTGTGTATGTGTGTATTTGTGTATGTGTGTATATATGCTTGGTGTTGGCTTAATTGTTAGGGTGGTAGGCTTGGGGTCCTAGGATCCTGAATTCAAATCCACTCAACTGTTAAATTAATACCAGGTGGGGTTGACTCTGCCTGTCATCCTTCCGAGATCGGCAAAATGAGTGCCAGCTTGCTGGTATCCTGTGGCGGAGTGGTGACCCGTCCAGGATTGTGCCCAATAGCCAGGAAACTGCTCAGGCAGCATCAACGCTCTGCACAGAGCATGGTCCCAATGGATGTGTGCGTGTGTGTGTGTGCGTCCAAGTTGCTGCTGTTTGCTGCTGTCTGCACACATGGGTGGGTTTCAGAGATGGAGTGGAGACTATCAGGTCTCACAGTATCCACCTCTGTTAGTTTGTTCGTATGTGTGTTGTGTAATCACGATTCATGTTTGTGTGTATTGTATATTAATATATATAATCACAGATAATATGTGTATAGTCAGTGTGTGTGTGTGTATAATATGTATATTGTGTCCATATTATCACGATTCATGTGCACGTACAATCACAAGTGTGTGTGTGTGTGTGTGTGTGTGTGTGTGTGTGTTTGTGTTGTGTCAGCTCTACTACGAGCCTTAGATCCTGTTAAAAAAAAAAATCAAATACCGTGGCTCAGAACTAAAGGTTGTGAAGCAGAAGTCTGGGACAAAGTGAAAGAAAGCATCATGGTAAGGTGGAAGGGGCTTAGTAATGTCGTCTGTGATAGGATATCAAGAATATTGTCGGATATAATCTACAATACAGTGATCAGAGCTTCGCTCTGTTCACAGTGGGTCATGTGACCCAAGACAATGGAGCTAACAATCAAACTGGTTGCTAGGCAATATCAGCACGTACCTCTTCTGCCTCATATCTTATAACGTTTGCCGTATTGACATTGAAAACTATGAAACCTGTAAATTTTTAAAATAAATAACTCATTCTAATCACTAATAATTATTTACCTCATCTGATTATATAAAGCTCTTTCTAACCACTCACTGATCTAAATGTTTAATACATTCTTAGGTGGGTTAGAAAGCTGAAATTTGTCACCAAATGTCCGTAAAGGAAAATATCCGTGAATAAAAGTCGTTTGGTGCAGAATCGCTTTGCTCACAGTGAGGCACGTGACCCAAGACAATGGAACTTACAATTGAACTGGTTGCTAGGCAATGCTAACCCGTTCCTCTTATTTTATAACCTTGGCCATATTTACATTAAAAAAAAAATACATAGCTGTCAACGTTTAAATGAAGAGCTTATTCTAATCACTAATTCTTGACTTACTTGAGTCAATTCAACCACAAACCACTCCATCCAAAAAATCAAGCTTATATATCTATTATGTTTGCATTTTGGCTGCACCCGAGTAGTTGCTTGCAGTGTGCAAGCATGCCCCACTAGTATATAATATGTACATATGATGGCATGAGGCTTGCTTGGCACGAGATGCGAAACGTCTCGAGAAAAAGGCACTTTCTCGATGTCGATGGTACGAGAAGAGAAGAATCGATTGAGAGACTCGCAAGCGATCATATCCCGGCGGTTTAAAGGAGACCCATACATCCTCGGCAGGCTTCGGCGATGGAGCACAATGAGCACGACTGCGGGCGATCGACGCTTTCCATCCCGTTTTGTGTTGGACGTTTCGGGTCAGACGTCAAAGGAGAAAGTGCGTGCGCGAGTGGCTCTCTCTCCATATAACCATGGCCGGGCCTCACGCACGCCCAGGAATCTTGTCTTTATGTTTGCTTCTCAATTGAGTGGCACAATGGTCTGAATTGCCCATTTAGACGGGCATTACAATAGGATAGAGTCGCGCAGGGAACTTTGGCATTCGTAATCAAACAGTTCGTGCAAACGAAGGAGCAGACCAGCGCTTAGAGCTTCGGGGCTTTACACGCTTCGCGTCTTGGTCGCGTTCCCTCGGGATCTCCGGCCCTCGCGCGGCCACATCCCGGCGACGGACGAGTAGACCCGGGGGGAGCATTTTTGCGGCGGCCCGCAGCGGGTCGCCATGGCCTCGTCGTGCAGATGCACAAAGCGCGCGTTTGCACACTCGACTTCAGTCTCCATGCGGACGTGGTTTGGACTCGCAAGAACCCCGCTCGGATACCCCAACACACGGTGTGGGTATTTCCCGCTTCGAGACCACTTCAAAACTATACGATACTAGAAATCTATAATGAATGATATGATCCTTCAAAGATCTCCACCAAATGAAAAACATTTCCTTCCAGAAAATAAACTTTTACTTATTCCAAGTGTTGACCGGGAATCTCCAAGAACCCCGAGCATGACGTCAGAGAAAGTGACCTCTTGGAGTATTGACATGATGTGCATGGGGAGCATATTCAATTAAACATCATTTTTGAAAGTACAAACATATATTAAAGTTCATTTAGCTCACATTGCTCAATAATTTATCAGAAAGATATATATTTGCACTCACTGGTAATGTATATGTTTCTCAATGAAGGTAAGTTTTGAAAAAAAGAAATCAGATTTATATAAACTGTTAATAGGCATGATGTGGAACGTCGGAAGAGGCCCTCACTTTTTCACCTTTATTCGTTTTTAAAATTCGTTTTCTCTGCAACCGCTTGAGCGATTGACACAAAACTTAAAGCATAGGAGCGCCGACCCATGGAGAATGGTTTAACAAAGGTGCATGATGATTTGATGGAAAATGCAGCCAGCATTCCAAAAAGTCTGTTTTCTGCTGGCATGGGTAGCAGCCAGGTGTTTCACCAATTCCTGGCCTGACTACTGCTAGTAAGGAAATGGCAAGCCAACCAGTAGAGCCATTACCAAAAAACTGCTTCGGCAGGAAGGACGCTATATAATAGAGGATGCCACATCAGAATCAGAATAGTATTGCAAGTATTTTTTCTGAATATGTAGAACTGATAGACTTGGACTCGATAAGCCGCTGGGCAGCTACTTAGAACGTGATGTTCAACGTCATATACTCTCACACTACCTCTCCACAATGATCAGGAATCAAACTATTCAATCCACTTATCTGGACAGCTACAGTCCCTGAAACCCCTTGTATTGGCCTAACTATCTGCAATAACCTTTCATGGTAAGGATAATATCACCAAGCTAGTGTCAATGGCTACTTGCCGTCTTGGTATTCTCCATCGAGGCGTAGCGAGTTGCATCACTATGTACAACGGGAGCCGACAAGGCTTCCACACAGAGCCCCATGGAATATGGCTCCCCACTCTTGGTGGTGATCATGCCTCCCACCTTGCTCGTCTTCTGCACCAATAAAATCTCAAGACTGAAGACAGATTCCCAGGGACTGTCTCTTTCCCACCAGCAGCCAGTTTGTGGGTTCTCGATTTTATACAAAGCTTACATCTGGCCTCACTCCTCCTGCCTCTGCCATTCCTAAGCCACCCCAGATTGCACCTGTTCTAGAAACCCTCATCTGCTCATCCTCCCAAAGTCCAGACCAGTCGAATCCCCACCTGCATTCATTCATCCCCTTTATATCCTCCAGATTGGGGAATCGTGTCCCTGTGTCCATTGTCTTGTCCTTCTCACTTCAGTCTTTCAAACACGCTCCGCATCACCACCTCGTGCACTCACCCATGCACATCCACGATCCCTTCACAGGTTCTTTCCCATTCTGCTCCTCTCTCGGCCATTTTTACTCGTTTTTATGGTATTCATCATTTCCTCCTTGTGTGTGTCCATCCCTCCTCTACCCTTTTGGTGTGTTTGTAAATCTCCTGCCCTTTGTCTTTCAGCTCCCTCCATGAGCTCACGTTTGGACACCTGATGAGAAAGAACGAGGAACCAATCAAGAAAGTATGGAATGAACCAATTAGAGGGAAAAGATCAAGAAGGAGGAAGGTCAGGGGTCTCTGTGCTCTCCCGGAAACCCAGAAATTATCAATTTTCCCCCAAAACTTGAAACATCTGTAATTTAATGGATATACAAGCTATTCAATATGATTGAAATTTATTTACGTCAAATTTATTTATTGTGGTTCTAAGGCAAGGCATTTTTGAGCAGGTCAAAACAAACGGTGGCTTAAGAACCCTGTGAGGGAGAGCTGGCTGACCAAGGATAAGCCTTTCTTTGTTTTTTCATGATGAGCACCCCGTTAATTATTTTCAAAAGGGTTGTTTAAATTAACCCAAACACCCAATTTTCATTCATGCACCACCTTGGAGTTCCCTTAGCGTGTGCGCAAAGTTTCGGGCCACAAGGTTTCGTGGTTTTGGAGTTATTGAGGAGACACACACTGACACACACACACACACACCAAAACACCCACACACACACACACACACACACACACACACACACACATTATTGTAGATGCATAATGAGGAGGGGTTTGGAATCACTATGCACACGATGAATATGAAGGATGAAGCGCTTAATGGGTACAACAGGAAAAATTCTGCCAATCTTTGCGTACGTAACAAATAGATGGCTCAATAGACATCTCAAGCTTCCCACAAGTCATTTGCATCGAAGAAGTTTTACAGATGTTCTCTCTGCTATAAAATTGAGGGCCATGCACCTGAAATTCTGGAACCACGACCTTCGGAATTTGCACGTTGTCATTGACAACCACAAACTGCACCAGGAGAATCGTTCTTTGATTATGACATCATTGCTGGAGCATTCACTTTGTTAGAAATACAAAAGCAGTCTTCCGTTTGAAAACAACAGCAAAATGGATACTCTGTCTGCAACGTCAAAGTTCCTTGCAACGCGATGCTTTGCGCCGAGTCCGCTCGCAGGTTGTCTCTACTTGAGCATTTGATGCCGGTCATGTCACGTGACGGGAATTCAAGCGAACATACATGTGGGATTGTGAATACCATATGCGATTGTTGAAATGACGTATGAATGTTAATGAGGACTTTTATGTATGTGCTGTGTGTGCGTTTTCAGTGACTCAGTTCAGCTCATCCAGGCATTTTTAACCTCTCGTTTCTGGCATGAAATGTGTGATTCAAATCATCTTTTTCACATAATTTTCAGCATTTAGATGAAAGAGTGGCAATGTCAAAATGGTTAACCATCATTGTTTTGTTCCTGGATAAAAATCAGACTCACGGAACTCCGACTGTATTAAATAAAGCAATTGTCTGTATGTGTGTATGTCTGAAAATCATAGAAAATCGTGAACATGATATCAAAAGAAATATTGTTGCGAATCTGGAAGCTTACTGCACTCAACATTCAGGTCCCTATAGAACAGTTATATCGGTAAGTGTGTGTTTATAGATAGAACCCGTCCCTGGTCTAATGGGAATTAAATGTTTGTGCGCTGCAGAGTTATTTTGATAGTATTTTGATACATTTTTACATCACCAACAACTACAACAACACCTTCGCTCCGTCCTGATGCCATAACGCTCGCGGTGGGCGGAGTTCAAGGAGGGACCTTGCGGCGGCTCTCGACCAATCAGGGGGATGCGAGCGAGGTTGCCGTCAGTCGGCCAATGAGCGCAGCCCACGCAGGACCATGTTACTCTCCCTGTTTGAGGGGTGGTCCGCCGTGGCGGACGTTTCTGGATCAGCGGATCAGCGTGGCGGATCAGCTCGTTTCTGTGTTTTCTTCATTGGTTTAGCACGGTGCGTGTTGGTGGATTAAAAAGGCCGTTGCTTACCGTAGTTGTGCATTTGGACCGACGGGACCTCGGTAACCATCCGCTTGGGTTACGCACGGATCGAGCACGGTAACGGCTCGTCCCGTTCGAGCTCTGCCGAGGGTGTGAATTCTTCGGTAGCTCGCCACATGGGCCTCTAGGTATTTGAAGTTTGGCAAATAACCCTGTCCCACACGGTTGAATTAGTGATGATTCACGGTCCTGTATGGGACCCGTACCTTCGGAGTTATCGGAAAGGTACGATCTAGATCCGGGTGTTCGGTGGAGCCGACTCTACTGCTCCATCTAGCGGTCGTACTCGCCGCCGATACCCAGCCACAACAATACATCTCAGTCATGTGTTTGTAACGGATTTTCATTCGATGTCCAGGAGGATGTGATTATCTATCTATAATTCCAGCAATGTGTGTGTGTGTGACCGCTGTTTCTCGACAACCACTGGTCCGATCTAATTGAAACTTGCCAGCTATTATGCTGGGACCTGAGTATGTGCCTTTTCAAGGTTTGATATTAATCGGACAAGTGGCTTCCCCAAGTTATGGCCATTTATTTACCAACCAATGACAGAACACGTTGCTGCGTAGGCGTGGCTGATGGGGAAGAGATCCTCAGCCGCGTTCTCCATTACGGGTTACAACATACGGACTTCCGGATAGTGATGACTTACTGTATTCTAATAATTTCTCGATTTCTTATGCGCATTTATAGATAAACACAATGCCCCAATCCAGTCGTCGTTTACGAGAGCGAAGGAACGGCCTGTGTGGTTGTTTGAAAGTTTATTTTTTTTTTTGGTTTGCACGTACGGGCACGCACGTACGGGCACGCACGTACGGACATGCGAGAGCGAAGGAACGGCCTGTGTGGTTGTTGTTTCTGGCTCACGGTTTGAAAGTTTTTTTTTTGTTTGTTTTTTTTGCACGTACGGCCACGTACTCATATTTATAAACAGACTGTTCGAGTCATGTGCCAAAGGGAGCACAAACTCGGTAAATCGATCGCACCGATCCGAGAAAAGGTATTAGTTAGGGTTTGGGTTCAGATTAGGGTTAGGTGTGAATCAGGTATGAATCACCAACCTTCCATATTCGGAGCGGAATCACCAAGATTAATGACACACAAAAGACTGAGTCTGGTCTCCGAGTTTCGTTACCGATTGTAACCGTTTTGGTTACCAAATGTAACCATTAAACCACCGAGTCTGGTCGACGAGTTTGAAATAAATTAAACTTTGTCATTTTGAAAAAAAATTTCCATGTCATTTATTTTGCAGAGTACACATGGCCAAAAGAAAATCATCAAGCTCATATAAACAACCAGCTCCTGGCTCACAGCTCGTGTAACCCTTTTGAGTATTCAAGGGTTACACGTAACCAAGGACTGATGATAACATTATGACGTGACATTTGACTTGAGACTTGAATCAGGTGATTTGTTGACATACCTGCCTCTCAGTGCTAAAAAGTTATCGCGGTATCGAAGTGACGTGATGGAAAACATGGAGCGCATGCTGTATGTTTGTATTATTATTTGATCTCCATTATAGGATACAAACACGGTATTACAGGAATAGTTAAGAGTTTAAAGTAATGTACAGAGTATTATAATAAAGTCTGTTACATCCTAAAGTTTAGATTTTGTTCCGCAGAAACCTATCTCCACTGATATAATGGGAGTAAATGGGGAAATTGGTTTCGATTTACGGAAATTCACCTTACAGAAGGAATTTGCAGAACGTAACCCTTCCGTAAAGAGTGGGATTACCGTGTTAACAAAATGATTCTGATACGTCATAGTTATAATTTGCAAATTTGTTAATACTCATGGAAAATGATGGGATCATCGATTAGGGTGTTTTCCTCCTTGTTATTTATTTATTTATTTTACATCAGTCGGTGTTACAAGTCAACCAGTGTACGAGTTCACTTGTACAACTGAGCCATTTGAAGGCTTCAGTGCAAGCTTTGCTCCTTTTGTCAGCAGGTGCAGCTGTTGTATTCGGCAGGTGACAACATTGACCTCATATCTCATCACCTGTGTGGGGGCAAAATGAAACTTTCTTTCAAAACATGTTGGATTTCCATTACATAAATACCACAACGTATTGTTCCATCTGCTATGTTGATGTTAGGGTTCGAAATCGATTGAATTAAACCCCAACCCAGGGAACAGCAGGTAACTAGCACTAGTACGAGGCAGTCACAAGAATCATTGGTGTGTGTGGTGCCGAAGAGAGCATATCATCCCCACCCATAAGGTCAATGAGGGAGCTGGGTTTTTTCTTTTTCCTTACAATCCATGAGTAGTAATTACCTGGTAATTCCTAGGAGATTAAGGTGTACTTTCTTCATTTATCTTTTGTCTTTTCGTGCTGCTGTACGTCACAAGTTCCTCCACAAACGGTCACATTAGTTCACAGATTGAAACGAGATGTTCAATCAAACCAGGTTTTAGAACGTATTTTGATTCTCAAGATGGTAAAACGTGAATATGAGAGCCAGAGGGTTATTAATATGCCATTCAATTGTATAAATTGAGAATAAACTCAACTTTATGGAAATATAAATCACTGCTCGCAATATAATCAATCACAACTGGAGTTGTGAGTTACTACCAAAAGGCTTCCAAGCAGGAACATCAAGAGTTGAAAGTAGGAACGATGAGACGCCTTCACGTTTAGCATTGTTTAACGAAAAAAGTTATAAAACACTGTTTTTCTTGACGGAATAGGCATTTTTTGCCTCGGTTGCTATGGACGCCATGTTGGTTGCTATGCATTCACATGATGCGTTTCTAATCCAATGTACCATCAACTGTTACAGAGCGTTGGTTCTGACGAATCAGTCTCTTGGCTTGGGGTCATGCTGGGCGGTTTGCCATCCCTCTCTCAGCAGTAGTTAGGGCAGAAATTTGTACAGCATGCCGGCGATAGCTCGCCGACTCTTCACAAAGGACACCCGTGAGATATTTAAGGTCCACCAATGAATGCCAGCAGACCCGCCCAGTTTAACGTCCATCCTATAAATGCCAATCGGTGTACTACATTCTCCAGGAGGGTGAGGGATGGACAAACAGCGAGAGCACATTCACCTTTTGAAGAGACCCTTTCACAGCCAACAATCACAACACAAGTGTCCAATCACCATTCCACACCACAAGCTACCTATCATTCCTGCAATATCCGTGGACCCATATATCCCCATGGTTTCTTGGAGGACATTTCTCCGTTTTGACTTTGGCGGGAAGTCGGAGTTGGGGGTCGGGTTCTGGGTGAAGGGGTCGGTATATGGGGGTGGAGCTTCAAGGTGGCGGGTCGCGAGCGCAAGTAGTACGCGAGGCATCCCGCACCATGTCGGACCCGCATAGCGCGACCCCTCTGGTCGCCACGAAACGCTATAAGGTCGCGGAACCTGAGCCGTGACGGATCCGCGATGTGCAAAAAGGCAACTCGACTGGCACGCACCTGAAGCATCAAATATCGCTCTTGCATCCCAACTCGGATGAATTAGGGTCAAGAGAACGTTCCAAAGCATTCCCGAAGCTGTGCACTCACACTTTCTGTTTGGTGCATTCACAAGTTATCCGATCCAGGGTTTGATCATCGAAGGTATCGAATTCGACCAGCTGACGTGTGGTGTGAACAGGGGGGTGCCGCATCACGAAGCATGCTTTAAATCAAGAAGGGCATGTCCGACTGATCATTTGTGACTCCTCTTTGCTTCAAGACCCCAAGATTGGAAAAATGATCATTGGACCACGCTATCACCGTTTGTATTCATCAAGGGAGCTTTATCCTGATGCTCTCGACAGGTGCTTCCTCTACCTCCACCTTGAGCTGTCTGCGTTACGCTTTGACAGGTGCACAGTCCCCGAAGGGTAGAGCTACCCATTTATATCATGAATAGTGTTTAAATCAGTGCAGGTGTGCCGTTATTTGTCAGTAAATTAGGCTTTTGTGTAAATTTACAGAATAACCTGGAAAGTGAGCAATGTGCGTCCCATCTGCTTGCTGGTGATTTCATTCCGTAAGACCGCGGTGAGATCATCGTAGCCCGTTTTAGGTCGCGGGAACGGCCACAGACAGCTGTCACGGCCAGGTTTCCCGATACAGCGTTGTCGGCACGCGGCATCGGGTATCATGAGCTTCGCTCAGACTGCTAATCACCCCGGGGGGGGTCCAAATAGTGCAGGGGGTGGGGGGGCATGTGAATCCCAATTAGTACCTCTTGTAACCACTCGCTCGAATCAGCGGGGCATTGAAGCGAGGTATGTTTTGGAACCTGCATCGCCCCATGGAAATGCCGTTCAGGTCAAGCACGCATGTCATGCAGACGTTTTTGGAATGTCTTTCAATATAACCAAACACCGTGTGCGTGCACGGTTTACTACCAGTAAGTCCTACTCCATTAATAACAGCACATGCGCTTCGTTGGACGTGCGCGCAAAACGCACACTCGTCAGATCGCACGTCAAAATAACGCGTCAAGTGTGTGAGGGCTCCATGTACAGGCTTCTTGAAATTTTACAACAAATCACAGCACATACAGTACCAACGACAGTAAACGAAACCCTTTGGGATGTAAGGACCTACCTGTGAAGCACCACTCCAACAGGTTAGAGTCTGATCGGGAATTGAACTCAGGCTATACAGCTCAAACTAAACTGTACCATCCAGTTGGACATGTTATATAGGCTACCTGTATGTATATGTATAATATATATATATATATATATATATATATATATATTATATATGAAGACCACAAGGGGAAAACCAGAGATGTCAGGAAGTCAATTTTAAAGAAACTGAAAAACAAAGTTTCAGACTTTGGTGGACTGTTTAATAACTGTCATATAGATTTCTTTTCCAGTAAAAGGAAGAGTGATCATTGCCGATCAAATTAAGCATGAAGCATTTGCCAAGCTTCTGTGTTATTTAATTTAAGAGCAAAGAACGAATCAATGTTGCAAACTGCATCACTGGTTATTGCCTTGTTTAATAATTGCCATGCAATTTTAACCCAGGATGTGTAGCAAATTCATGCTTGTTGTTATTAGCATACATTACATGACTTTGGTGATCACAGATTATTTTTTTCAACATTAAACGGTCATTGTTTTTTTGTTTGATTGGTGTTCAACGCCATACTCAAGGGTATTTCGCTTATATGAGACGGATTCTCCATTTCTTACTCCGTACTACTTAATATGATGGAAAACGGGAGGAAACCAAGGATAAACCACCCCGCGATAGCCGAAGTCACCTCATGTGACTCCCTCATATACCTAAGCAGGTTGATTGGGCGGTGGGTACATCGAATGAGGATGGGTACTCAGACGCGCTAACCATTAAGCCACGGTGTGGGTCCCATAAAAGTCACAATAAAGGTTTGACCAGGCTTGAACCACGATATGCACCAACTACGGAGCCCATGATATAACCAAATAGGCCATTGTAGTGCTCAGAGTTTATGCTGTGAAAGTTTACAACCTTTCATTTTTTAGTTTCTCAACTCTGGATATTATGGTGGAACAATTAACATGAATGAAAGGGAGATAACCAGGAGTAAAGTACTGACAACTCTGGGTTTCTACTTGTTCAGCTTTGACAACACTTGTTTTTTCATTGCACGGCTAAACTTTATACCATATAAATTATGTGAACCCCTGGTTATTTGTTAAAGTAATATTGTGAGAGGAAACTTATGTTGCCAACTATTGGCAGGTGCAATAACCCTGAAATTTATAAAAAGTGACATCTCTGGTTTTCCCCTTGTGGTCTTCATATGTATATATATATGTATAATATATATATATATATATATATGTTATAATACATATATAATATATATATAATATATATATAATATATTATGTATATTAATGTGATGGTAAGGCAATTTAATGGCATAATGTGACAATCAACGTCATGGCGTTCTCTTTCGTTGCATACCAGCACGTTTCTCCCGTAGTTGGAGAGAACAGCCAATATCCCTATGAGGGAACTATATGTATAGTGCTACGGTTGTGGAAAGACCCCAAGGAGTTACATCCTGCACATAAAAGAACCCTTGAGTTTAGATATTTCCATAATGATTGTTTAGTGAGGTTATCCATCCCCTCGTATCACGGGAAAGGGAGATTTGTTGGGATTGTACGCAGAACCTTCTCCATTGTTCTCTTCCTCATTCCCAAACTTTCATTCTCCAACTCCGTATTCAAACCTCATTCCCAAACTGGTACCTCTTGTAACCATTATTTTCCAACAAACGTACTCGAACCGGCATTCTCAAACCTGCATTTTCCGACACCTATACTCGAACCCTGATTACCATGCTTCATTCTCAAACGACGTCACCTCACCAATGTTTCGACCAGACAGTGACCATTCCAGCGCTGTAATTATTGTAATTCTTCGCTGGTCCAGCATCAGTCAAAGCGAATCGCACGGGTCGGTTACCGAAAGCGGATATTATTGGCGACCTTGCAGGGGACAATAAAAACCCAGCACGGAGGGGTCGTAAGAGTTTAGTTGATGTGCAGATCTGGCGCAGTCTAGTCGAGGGAGGAGACTTGGCACAGGGAGGGGGGGGGGGGGGGGGGGGGGGGGGTTGGAGGGGATGAACACCAGAGGCGAGGGCGCCATGGACTGCGAGGGCACCATGCAGGGCACTTCCCAGAAGTAGACAGGACGCTCCTCATGCCCTGGTGACGCAATAGGTGCCACATGCGGCGCTTCCTTAACTGCCAGGCGGAACGGGCACTGACCAAGCTGGTAGAACTAACCTCTCACATCTTTCACACATGCACTATATAACCTTGCATCTTTCAGCATATACACCTCAGGGCTCACCTGTTGCAGAGAGTCAACAAACAACAAGATCCCCAACAGTTCTTTTCGGAGCTAAGCACCACACTATACCACACAACAGCGCACCACTCACCAGAACCTGTCAATCACCAGCTTCCACGCCTCGTTGGGACCCACGGGAGCCAAACCTGCTCATGTACTGGTGGAGGAAGGAGTCACCAACAAACCCCAATTTCTTCTTTTTTTGTCCCCCTTTCTGTCTAGTTTCCCTGGATGAACGTGGTGCCTGTCTGTATTTCATTTAAGGCCGGTTGGAAAAGGGTTTCTTTGAGTGTTAGGGGTAAAACTCTTTCTATGTGACACTGCGACCTCTTGAAAATACGTGCCTGTTAATACAAGATCCGTTGTTGCCAAACCTGCTCGGTGTATATTTTCCTCCCTTAGTTAGACACAGTATGTCATAAGTAGACGGGAGGTTGTGACCCCACCGATTCCCTGCGCTAGTATAGCAGACATCCCACGTACGGTTCCGTTCGGCCGTACATAATTAATAGACAAAGGTGGGGCGTCGAGAGCATGGTTCTCCATCTGGAATAATTAAATCACCAGTGAGGTAACAAGAGATTTGGCGCATTGACTCTACCAGATTTAGTCACCTCAGACGGCGTCAGTGGTTGCTTCGCAACTTGTCTGGTCATGGAGTTATCCGTGGCTTGTCGGCCTCAGGGTCAAAGGTCAGGAAGTGGGTTTGAGAGAGGCTACTCATGACCCGGAGACGTGCCCACAACATTGGTGTCGGGAGTGCACCCCGTGATGTCATAATATTCGACGTCAGGAGTTAGACTGGATCTGGGGCGCCATCAACGGCACCCCAAAATTGTAACAGAGTGCAGCGAGGGAGGAAATGTAAAAATAATATTGCATCTACTGTATGTCTTACCAAGATGAGCAGGTCGAGGTGGACTCAGCAGGCATGGGGGATATGGAAGAGGCTGCGTCCGAGAGCGACTCTGTGAGAGAACATTTCACGGAGGGTGCAGCAGGGATGCTTATGATGCTCGGGGACCTCCACCCCCACCCCATCCCCCGGAAAACACAGTGTCCCCCTTAGAATCCACACCACATGACAGCAGGTCAGCCTCGCCAGTACAGCCAAGCATGGACCAGTTGGCAGCGATGTTTAACCAGATGATCGACGAGATGAGGGATGTGCACGAGGGACAGTCTGTGGAGCAGGCAGAAGTGAAGGCAATGGGCAATAACATTGATGCTGCACTGGCCGAGGCAAAGGCTAACACGAAGGCATTAGGCAACAAAATGGAGGTGACGGGCAATGATATGGCGATGTGGATCGAAGTTGTACGGGGGGGGGGGGGGGAGGTGAATGAAGTGAGGGAGTGCGTAGGCGGTGTCCGGGACAAGATGGTAGCGGGTGAGGCCAGAATGAAGGGACAAATAAAAGAAACAAAGACGGAATTATCCTGACTAAAACCGGAACCCGACATGCTCCGCTCCCCTCCTGCTCCTCTTACCGCCTCGGCTCCGGCGTTTCCTCATGAACCAGTGACGTCACTCACGGCACGCATTCAACGTCTCTCCTGGCACGATACCCGGGTGCTGGACATGAGGCAGAGGGTGCAGAAACGCAGCTATCGGACGTGGGCCCGTGAAAGCAAAGGTGTACAAGGGCGGAAGGTGAAGAAATAAGGAAGATAGTGAAAGGGTGGAGACAGAAGATGCAGGAAAGAATGAATAACGAAGATAAATGGTGTGACGAGAAATTAATCGACAAAGCAAAGGAGAGTGAAAGAAGAAACGGTATCGAAAGATGAAAGGAATGACAGAGAGAAGGACGCAAAGAGAGAAGGACGAGAGGACCCTCGCGTTCATGCAAATAATAGTCGAGCCCCCACCAGAGTCCGGAAAACCCTCAAGTTTCAAATAAAATCCCACCCTCCCAGCCTTTCTACACCCTTCCTCTCCATAGGCTCTCTGCACAGCCTCCTTTATGGAGCCTCAAATCCCCATGCTCAAGCCGAGCACCACCCCCCCCCCTCCCCGGCCTCGTCCGTGGGAGGAGCCACCACGTGATATCCTTTTGCAGGTGTTCACAAAATCTGTTTGAAGCGGTTTTGGGACAATGTGACGAGAATAGCCTTGTGACAGCCTCGGCTTTTGGCACAATATTCTTTTGCGGCCGTGTTTTGGGGTCTGCGAGGAAATTGTGTTCGTAGATAGCGAGGAAATGTGTTTGAATGTGAGGAAATGTGTTCGTGTGAGAAAATGTGTTCGTTGTGAGGAAATGTGTCTGTGAGGAAAATGTGTTGAAATTTCGTGTGTGAGGAAAACGTGTTCGTGTGTGGGAAAACGTGTTCGTGTGTGAGGAAAACGTGTTCGTGTGTGAGGAAAACGTGTCGTGCTGTGAGGAAAATGTGTAGTGAGAAAATGTTGTCTAAATGCAGGAAAATGTGTCTCGTGAGGAAATGTTCTGTGCGTGTGTGAGGAAAATGTGTTCGTGTGTGAGGAATAGTGTTCGTGTGTGAGGAAAATGTGTTCGTAAGAATAGGTGAGGAAATGTGTTTGTGTGAGGAAAATGTGTTGTGGTGGAGGAAAATGTTCGTTGTGAGGAAAAGTGTGTGGAGGAAAAATGTGTTCGTGTGGGAGTGAAAATATGTTCTGTATGTGAGGAAAATGTGTTTGTGTGTGAGGAAAATGTGTTGTGTGTGAGGAAATGTGTTCGTGTGTGAGGAAAATGTGTTCGTGTTATGTTGTGTGTGAGGAAAATATGTTGTGTGTGAGGAAAATGTGTGTGTGTGAGGAAATGTGTTCGTTTGCGAGGAATATGGTTTGTAAATTGTTTGTGAGGAAAATGTGTTTGTGTGTGAGGAAAATGTGTTGTGTGAGGAAATGTGTTCGTGTGTGAGGAAAATGTGTTCGTGTGTGAGGAAAATTGTTTGTGTGTGAGGAAATATGTTCGTTGTGTTGAGGAAAATGTGTGTGTGTGAGGAAAATGTGTTCGTGTGTGAGGAAAATGTGTTCGAGTCTGTAAGTGTGGGAAAATGTTTCGGTGTGTGAAGGAAAATATGTTCGTGTGTGAGGAAAATATGTTCGTTGTGAGGAAAAATGTGTGGCAAGAATGGTTTGTAGAGAAGAATGTTTCATGGGAAGAATGACACATGTGGGATTTCTTACAACACAATCGCAATGCAGGTCGATCAACACGGACTTTAGGCACTTAAACTGAACAATACAACAATGAAATAACTGTTTTAACAATGCGAGGATTTCTTTGGGACGAAATACCTGTTCTCGCGCCCGGGGAGTTGGGTGGGATCGGGGGGACATGAAGGGATTGGTGAAGGAAGGGGGAGGGGACTTGGGAAGTACAAAGCGGAGTGGGGGACATACCTGGTCACCCAGGTGAACTCGAGTTGGGGGTGAGGATGGAATTTGTTTGGGTTGTGGGAGGTTTGGGGTGGTGGGGTGGGGTGGGGGAAGGTCAAAGTGCAAAACCATCATGGAGGAATGGACACATTTGATGCCAATTTAGAGCCCCGTGGGTCAGATAGTATGGCTGGTGAATCAGTGCACGCACGCACGCACGCACACACACGCACACACACCGAGGTAACCACTTGGTAAATTGAGCAGTAAAGTGAAAACGTGGTGAACAGGAGGAAATTGTTTCTATTACATGGAACACAATGAAAATGAGGGACTGCAATGTCGACAGAGGCTAAAGTACAATTGACTTCGTGTCACTGAAGAACTTCCTGCTAAACATTACTGCAAGTTTGTTTTCATCAAAATGTATTAAAAATTCCCTTGGGGGGGGGGCTTCCCTCCCACTCTGCGAGCTGCTACATACAGCAGCCATGTGTAAATGGGGCTCTTGGAGACTTACACCAACAATCTTGAGGCTTTGTCCTTGGGATGTGTACATAGTAGATGGCAAAGCAGAGTTTCATCCGAAGCGCCCCTCATTATAACGGGCTTTTGCGCGAGTCTATCTTATTTTAATGGAGTAAACGTATATACGGATGTATATGGTTAAGGATGTTCATGTATATTTGTGCCCATAACGTCTTCTTCTTCTTCAAATTTCCTTTAAATTCCGCCATGTTGTTTATATATATATTTATAACATAACACATTAATGACTTACCTGTATTCATTGAGACATGGGCGAGATGGAGATATGGGCAAATATTTAAAATATACGACGTAAAAACCAGCCGGACATCTAAGGGAAGCGGCGTATCGGGGGCACGTCTGCTATGTACGGGTGGCAGTTTGAATTCCCATCCCAATTTTTGATAAATTTGTGTTGACCTTCCCGTCCAGCTCCAATTGATAATTTAAAATCAAAAAATAATTTGTGTTGACTTCCTTTGTATTCATCACTGTTGGGTTTTGACTTCTAATTTACAGTATATATTCAGAGCACAAAATATATTTAGCTTACCTTCCCCACCATTCCCCCCAACAAACGTTCAATCCACCATCACCCCCACTACCACCACCCACCAACTCACCCACCATCCCCTCTTCCCTCACTCCCAGAGAAAGCAGATCAAAGATATATATGCCTCTGCAGCGCGTGTGGTAGGCGCACAGAGCGAGCCGATCCACGCTCGTGTCGATTATAATGAACGGAGCTGTGAGCAGTGGTTTCCACAGAAATGTAAGTTTTGGGGGAGTTTAAAATATACTAGTGCATGCCCGTAGGTGCGTGGCCGTACGTGCAAACCAAAAAAAAACAACTTTCAAACCACGTGCCAGAAACAACAACCACACAGGCCGTTCCTTCGCTCTCACGTGCCTGTACGTGCGTGCCCGTCGGTGCGGTGGCCGTGCGTGCCAAAAAAAAAAAATATATATATATACTTTAAACCGCTTGCCAGAAACAACCACACAGGCCGTTCTTGTGCCCGTACGTGCAGGTGGCCGTCGTGCGTGACCGTACGTGCGTGGACGTACGTGCGTGGCCATACATACAAAAAAAAAACTTTCAAACCGCGTGCCAGAAACAACAACCACACAGGCCGTTCCTTCGCTCTCGCGTGCCCGTACATGCGTGGCCGTAAGTGCAAAAAAAAAAAAAAAACTTTCAAACAACCACACAGGCCGTTTCTTCGCTCTCGTAAACGACGACTGGATTTGGGCATTGTGTTTATCTTAAATGCGCATAAGAAATCGTGAAATTATTAGAATACAGTAAGTCATCACTAATCCAGAAGTAGTGCGTGCCCATACGGAATGTTCACATCATTCCACGAATTATCGCTTTCATTGAAGTAACAACTGCTGTGATACTTACACAACAGAGTTAATTAAAATCAAATTAAAATCAAGTTTACCTCCCCGTCTTTGCGCCATGACATTCGCTGCCATTGACCATTGCCACTCCTATGCCATGGTGAGGCGACAGGGTAGGATTTGTCGGAGACCTGAAGTACAGTGTCATTAGGTACTCCGTTCGAATTGTTTTAGTTTGAAAATAGTTTTAAAAAAAAAGTGCAAAGCATACCACCAAATTGAGATGTATTTCGTTGGCAAGCATATTGGAGTAGAGCTGAATTCCTTAACACTTCCAAAGGCCCACACCGTTTTGACAATTGGAAACAAAAAAAAGTTGTGCACTTTTTTTGATAAATTATTTTCGCGAACAATTTTTCTTCAATAAATAAATAATAATAAAAATTGTCTCCATGTACACACCTTTATCTCGTTAGCACCTCTTCATAAACAACATTGCTGAGGAAACGGCGATTCTTCTTTGTTTCCTCGTCCAGGGCAAGAATGCGGAGGCTGCTGGATCTGCCAACGTTTTGATAAATTATTAGTTTTAATGGCCAATTATTCAATTAGCGCCAACGTATTTTGCCTTTTCGCAAGGAAAAACACGAAGAGAAGAGGAGAGAAGAGAAACCCGTAATGGGCGACGCGGCTGAGGTTATCTTCCCCATCGCCACGCCTACGCAGCAACGTGTCCTGTCATTGGTTGGTAATATAAATGGCCACAGCAATGTGTCCTGTCATTGGTTGGTAAATAAATGGCCATAATTGGGAAGCACTTTGTCGATATAATAATCAAACCTTGAAAAGGCACATCCTCAGGTCCCCAGCCATGTAGTTGGCAAGTTTCAATTAGAATCGGACAAGTGGTTGTCGAGAAACAGTGGTCACAGACACAGACACAGCACACACACACACTGCAGGAATTATAGATAGACTAGTACGTGCCCGTAAAAAAAAAAATATTCAAACCGCCACCAAGAAAAACGACCACACAAGCCGTTTCTTCGCTCTCGCGTGCCCGTACGTGCGTGGCCCGGAAGTTCGCATATCGCAGTTACGATTATTCACAATTTAGTTTTAATGGCCAATTATTCAATTAGGCGCCAACGTATTTTGCCTTTTCGCAATGTCGTCGCAAGGAAAAACACAAAGAGAAGAGAAGAGGAAAAAAAAACGTTCGTGCAAAAAAAAAAACTTTTACTTCCTGGTTCGGAGCATACCAGCTCACTCTGATGTTACCGAAATTTTATGCACGTCGTCTAATATGAAAACGATCATAACTTGGGGGCATTGTGTTTATCTATAAATGCGCATAAGAAATCGAGAAATTATTAGAATACACGAAGTCATTATTATCCGGAAGTCCATACGTTGTAACCCGTAATGGGGAACGCGGCTGAGGTCTCCCTTCCCCCATCGGCCACGCCCACGCAGCAACGTGTCTTGTCATTGGTTGGTAAATAAATGGCCATAACTTAGGAAGCACTTGTCCGATTAATATCAAACCTTGAAAAGGCACATCCTCAGGTCCCCAGCAATATATCTGGCAAGTTTCAATTAGATCGGACCTGGTTGTCGAGAAACAGCGGTCACAGAGAGACACACACACACACAACCACACACACACACACACAACACACACACAGATTGCTGGAATTATAGATAGACTAGTGCATGCCCGTAGGTGCGTGCCCGTACGTGCGTGGCCGTACGTGCAAACAAAACAAAACAAAAAAATTTCAAACCACGTGCCAGAAACAACAACCGCACAGGCCGTTCCTTCGCTCTCACGTGCCCGTACCCGTTTCTTCTGCACGGCGCCTTGCCTCGCGTCCAGTGTTGTCTGCCAAGCGAGGATTTCGTTCTTCATCCGTTTTTCTGCACGCGCCTGTTCCTCACGTCCCAGTGCTGTCTGCCAAGCGAGCAGTTCGTTCTTCATCCGTTTCTTCTGCACGACGCTTGCCTCGCGTTCAATGTTGTCTGCCTAAGGAGCAGTTCGTTCTTCATCGTTTCTTCTGCACGACGCCTTGCCTCGCGTTGAATGTTGTGTTGCTAAGCGAGCAGTTCGTTCTTCATCCGTTTCTTCTGCATGGCGCCTTGCCTCACATCAGTGTTGTCTGCCAAGCGAGCAGTTCGTTCTTCATTCGTTTTCTCTGCACGAATGCCTTGCCTCGCGTCAATGTTGTCTTCATAAGTGAGCAGTTCGTTCTTCATCCGTTTCAGCTGCACGACGCCTTGCCTCACGTTCAGTGTTGTCTGCTAAGCGAGCAGTTCGTTCTTCATCCGTTTCAGCTGCACGACGCCTTGTCATGCGCGTTGCGTCGCGTGCCAAGCGAGCAGCTCGTGCTTCGTTAGATTCCATTGCACGTGCATTGACGCGCAGCTTCGTTCCTTTGCTGTCGTAAACGACGACTGGTGGGGCATTGTGTTAAGAAACATGAGAAAGAAATCGAGAAAGTACAGAAATCGAGAAAGAGAATACAGTAAGTCGATAAATCAAGAAAAAATCGAGAAAGAAATACAGTACTCGTCACTGACTGGATTGGACCTTGTGTTTTAAGAAAATCGAGAAAGTACAGAAATCGAGAAAGAAAGAATACAGTAAGTCGATAAATCAAGAAAAATCGAGAAAGAATACAGTAATCGTCACTGACCGGATTGGGACATTGTGTTTAAGAAAATCGGAGAAAAGAAATCGAGAAAGTACAGGAATAGAGAAATAAAGAATCGAGAAAGAATACAGTAATCGTCACTGACTGGATTGGGACATTGTGTTTAAGAAAATCGAGAAAGAACTCGAGAAAGTACAGGAATAGAGAAAGAAAGAATACAGTAAGTCGATAAATCGAGAAAAAATCGAGAAAGAATACAGTACTCGTCACTATCCGGAAGTCCGGAAGTAAGTCCTCACTGTCCGGAAGTTCGCATATCGCAGTTACGATTATTCGCAATTTAGTTTTAATGGCCAATTATTCAATTAGCGCCAACGTATTTTGCCTTTTTCGCAATTTCATCGCAAGGAAAAACACAGAGAAGAGAAGAGAAAAAAAAACCTTCGTGCAAAAAAAAAAATAATTACTTCCTGCTTCGGAGACATCATACCAGCTCACTCTGATGTTACCGAAATTTATGCACCGTCTAATATGAAAACGATCATAACTTGGGGCATTGTGTTTATCTATAAATGCGCATAAGAAATCGAGAAATTATTAGAATACACGAAGTCATCATTATCGGAAGTCCGTACGTTGTAACCCGTAATGGGAACGCGGCTGAGGTTCCCTTCCCCATCGGCCACGCCCACGCAACAACGTGTCTTGTCATTGGTTGGTAAAGAAAATGGCCATAACTTGGGAACCGCTTGTCCGATTAATATTGTTACGGTTGTGGAAATTCGCATTACACCATAAAGGGTCCTCAGGTGAGATTATATCGGTAAGTTTCATGTGTAGTTAGCCCAAACCCGTTGTTTAGAGGGAATATGTGTGATTCATCCGGTCTGCGACGCTTTGAGTTAGCCATTTTTCTTTCTCTATTGTTATTATTTTGGACCATTAAGCTGCCAACAACTCAAACACCACCACCTTTGCCTCTTTACCTCAACAAACTCCATCCCGCAAACATCGCTTCCACCGCCATTCCAAAACGACAGCCCGCCAACCACCAAACCACCACAGCAAACCCCCCACCACCTTCGCCTTTCTCCTTCCACAACCATCGACCCCACACCACCAGTCTACACCAAACGTCGTGCTGTCCAGGGCCCGTTGGTAATTGATGCCGAACGCGTCAAGCCGCGGGTACGAATGCGTTCTCTCAGGGAGAAATTCGGATCAGGAGGGTTCACGCCCCTTTTCTCCGTCCAAATGGGCGAGCGTGGGCGGTATGGCGCCCGCCTCCAAGCACGTGAATGTGGATTCTTCACGGAGAGAATTCGGATCAAAAGAGGCTCACGCCCCTTTTTGCCACACCAAATGGCTGAACGCGAGTGGCGTGGCCCCGCCTCCAATCGCCGTTTTGATCCTAATATTTGCATACAGGCTCCTCCTCCGGTCTATTAAAGACGCGAGCACAAGGCGACTCGCGCTTGTTGCGGTTCGGGCTTGGGTCGAGTGAAGGCGGAGGTCGTCATCGAGGTTGCAGTGTGGGGGTCGCTCGTCTCCGTCGTTGGTGCCGTCTCGTCGCGGGATTCGAGCCAGCAGCCAGCCATTCCCCTCGCTCGAACCTGAAGACATCGACAATTCTCCCCCCCCCCCATCCGCCACCGCTGAGATAGTGCCGGTGGCCCCGTTACTTCCTCCACCCTAACCGTAAGGTTGGTGCCGACAAAACCGTGCTTGCGCGGAGCACGGCGGAGAGGTCACCCACGCCAGGGGCACGGAAGTCGGGGCGAGCTACGCGGACATTGCGGCTTGCCCGCCATCGCGTCATGAGGACGCGGGTAAGATCTTCTCGGTCTCGTGGACCTGGCCGCTCCCAGGGTCCACGTACATTTGGTCCACGGACCTGTCTGCCTCCTTGCCTGTGAGGGTGGCTTTCTTTTCTTTGCTTTTTGAATGAATGATTGGCGCCGTCCGACAAGTATAATTGTTAAGTGTTGTAAATAATTATAGTCGGTAGTAGTGTTTTTGCTTTTGTTGCATTTTGTCTTGACTGTTATAGTGCATTACTGTATGACTGTGAATACGTGCTTTTCTGTGTGTGTGTGTAATAAAGTGCTTGCTTGTTGAACTGTTTCCCGTTTCGTTGCGTCTTTTTCCCTTATTTGAAAGCTCCATGTTGCATCACGTAAGGGTTGGTAGTGGGTTTAAAACACCCGGTAAATAATCTGAACCGTCGAGGTCGACGAGATAACTCCGCTCGGTTATCCCTGCAGCACGGAACAGCGCGCTTAAGCGGTTCGTGTCCGGAGTCGACCTGCGGCTGGTACAACTCCTCGGTACGCTACTCGCGCGGGTACTTAGGTTATATCGACATTCGGCGATTCACCCTATTTCGCGCGGGGGTAGAATGCGGACTGGGTTGTGGTGAGGTTAAACCCCACCCCGTGGCTAGCTCCTTTGGCGGTAGTTCCAAGAGGGATCACGACTGAATTGTCCGTTCCGGTGGCGACGTGTCGCGATTCGAGTTGTGCGATCGCAGGGCCGGACGGGCGAGAATTCGTAACAATATCAAACCTTGAAAAGGCACATCCTCAGGTCCCCAGCAATATATCTGGCAAATTTCAATTAGATCGGACCGGTGGTTTGTCGAGAAACAGCGGTCACAGACACACACAGACACACACACACACACACACACACACACACACACTCACACGGGAACCCCTGTTTGCCGAATTCAAACAACACTCATCGCCATTTTAGCCCGTCCCGAGGCCTTGTTGAATCCACGCGGAGCGTTTCCGCGCCGAATTCCCGCCACGAAGACGCCGCGCACGAGGGTCCCGCTCACATAAATGGAAACGGGCCTGTACGCGACGTCCCATGAAACCGGTGCGGTTCCCGAAATACTTACTAGCGGCCCATTCGGCTCGCTATACCGTCTCCCGTTCTGGGTCGGTCATGTACCAATTCCACGCACGCACGCACTCACGCACGCCATGACACTCGTACTGCTCACACACTTTCACACACACTCCGGGACAATCACATCGGGGATTCGCGTTACCACAAGAAATCCCGGGGTTTCCATACCCCCAAAGCTCAGCGTGTACCCGTTCACATCGCTCACACGCTCAACCTCGCACGGCCCGACCGGACCCACTTCGTCGCGATCTGCTTCGAGAGAGCTTCCCATCTCCCCCTGTCCCTGAGGGAGGTTAACCTGATGCTCACACCGGGTCAAGAGACATTCCACGAGTTCAACCCCATTGTCCCTCCCTAACTCTATGTGTGTGTGTGCTCGTCTTTTATTTCCTGTATTTCGTTCACCTCTATTGATTTCTGCGTCTGGTTCCTCTTTCGTTTTGTTTAATTCATTATCTGCTTGTTCTATCTTCCGTGTCTCTGCTGTTTCCTCCTTTGTCTCCTTTATTTTCTGCGTCTCTGTCTCTTAATTTTTCCGTCCCCTCGTGTCTCGTCCTACACATCTCCCCATCAATTGTCGTGGCGTCGCTCATCACCTCCACCTTACCCGTCTCCATCGCGGTCCGGACACAATTTGCACTCCCTCTGGTCGGTTCGGTCGCTCCGCCACGTGCAGGCGCCATTTTGCCTTTTATGCCCACCTGCAGGCTTAACCCTATGGTCTGCATCTCCCCTCGCTGTGTTTGCATATCGCCCCTCAGTGTTTGCATATCGCCCCTCATTGCCTGCATATCGCGCGTGTTCGCGTCCATTTTCTTTTCCAACCGTTGCACATTCGCATCCATTTTGTCATCCATTTTCTGCGTCAACGCCTCCAACATCTGCCTCATGTCAAACGACCCTGAGGCAGCCGATTCGCCTCGGTCGGTCGCGGTTTCGCTGGGGACCGGGGAGAAAATTTGACGGAGGGGGCGCTCTTGCGCCACCGCCCCC
>CM068964.1:85176271-85212071 GCA_035128595.1 Eptatretus atami
ACCCAAACTGCCTTCCAAGAACTGCTCCCTCCAAAGAACTTCAAAGAACTCTCAAGAATTCCCAAGGACGTGTAAGAACTCTCTGAACTCTGAACGCTCCGAACTCGAACGAGCACAGGAACTCTCCACACACACACAGCTACACACTGAGGGTCGCATCGTCCTTTATCGACCGCTCTGAGCGGGGTGGGGCCTTGGTGGAGCTGACGCGCTGATCGCTCTGATTGGACAGGGACCTCCATGTGTCCGCCCTTTCTGGGCGGGGTTATGGCCGAGCCGGGAAAACCCCGCTATGCGTGTCTGTACCCCTCTTGCTAGAGAAACAACAATTCTGCCTCGTGGCGTTGGAATGCGACCAATTTTGAGGAAGTCGAATTAAGCACGCGAGGACCTCGCCTCATATGCTACGGCCCGCAAGGCGAGGGCGCAAGTGGAGAGATCTAGAGATTTTATACTAACTATAAAAATAACTCTGCAGCGCACGTACATTTAATTCCCATTAGACTAGGGACGGGACCCTAACTAGAAACACACACTTACCGATATAACTGAGCTATAAGGACTCTGGCTGTTGTGTGCAGTAAGCTTCCAAATTCGTAACAATATTACACGTGATCCGTCAAATCTCCTGGAACCACAACACTTGTGGAGATAGTAGCCAACAGCAGGAACTTACACGCACACACGAACATGCTTGCACGAACACAAGGAGGTGGATACTTTGAGACCTGGGAGGGCTCTGTTCCACCTTCTGGAGATAACAACCAGAAACACACACACACATACACACACAGTAATATAGTTGTGTTCATGTGCCAACTCTGGCTAATGATGCAGGTGAACATGTTGTGTAGAACATTTGAGTGTGTCCGAGTGTGGACATTAGTGACGGACTACAATACAATACAGCTCCAGTTTCACATGTAATTTTATGTTTCTACTCATAAATAAATGTAAGGAAACAATTTTTTTTCGTTCTGTTTTATTCTACCAACAAAAATGCAAATAAAAACCTGAGCAATCGCGTGCTCTGCTCTCTGATTTATTCTGTGAACACAAGTGCGGATAAGAACAGCCATCTTGCACAGGGAAGGAAGGAGCAAATTTTTTTCTTCTCAAGATCATCAAGAAATGACAAAAAAAACCCAAAAAACAAACAAAAAACAAAACAAAGAAGGAATCAAACATTTAACGTTTGCAAGAATAACACACAAAAAGTATTAAGTAAGCAAACAAGGAATGTAACGCTGCAGGTTCACCAGGCACTAATGACCTCAGTAAGATGGGTCCCCAAAACCAGCGTCCAACTGTGCCTGGGCAATCTCTGCGAGTAGACCATCATCCTGCAGGTGAAGCTGGCACACAAGGTGAGGCAAAGTAAGAATGACCATCGAGATTTCATCGTCTTTTAGTGATGGAGCGTACGCGTGGACTTAGTAGCAAATCCGTAGTCTAACGAAGTAAGAAAATAAAATAAGAGTGATGGCTCAGTTAAAGGATTAAATCGTTAAAGGACTATCATAAATGCATGCACCTCTTGTTTTTCTTCTCAACATAAATAATAATAATGTTGCGGGATAATTGTAAAATTTATAATGTTCCGATGCACTGCACTTTCTGTAAATGCCACTCGGACTTTTCTTTCCACCTGTTATTTGACGTTTATGTGGCATAATATTATAAAACGTTGTTCATTAAAAAAAAAAATTCTTCTTTCATCAAAATGTTTTTTTTTTACTTTAAGTTGTACTTTATATGGACAATCCAAAATAAACCGAAATTGTTTTATCCTTTTCTCAACCCAAATAATATCAGTGATATAGGATCAACGCAGTGCAACCAGGTGAACCTTTACCATTACAACGCACAGTCGTCTGCACAAGTGCAGGTGTGCGGCCTCTTACGGTCAAGTAAAGAACTAGATGTGATTCCCCCTGGTCGTTACAAACAAATGCGTGCTCGCTGATGTCATTGTCTGCAAGGCAGTGGCGTGGTGTGGTGAGGCGAGCGTTTCCGGGGCGACAGCGGCCGCTTCGCCGTTGTCCGGGGGCTCAGGAATGCCCCGGCGCCTTCCCTTTGTCCCGGCAACGGGCAGAAGGCGACAAAGCGGCTGTGTGGCGGGTCAGGACAATCTGGCCAGAGATCGGGCCAGGTCCAACCGCGGCGGGCGCAAGCACACGGGGAACGGTGGACCTTACATCACGCTGTCCACTCTTCGCAATGTGGGCAGCCACGATAACGTGAAACACCCATGCGGATTTTATGGACGACATCCACTTCTGTTTGAACCCAGTGAACTCTGCTTCACACTGTCTTCCTTGAAAACAAGAGTACGGAACATTGTGCTACAGGTGTATAATGGCACAGGTTGTGAGAAATTATTGAGTTTCTTTGAGATGATGGAATGGGTGCATCACATGGAAGAGGTGAAAAACGCACCAATAACGAAAAAAATAATAAAAAAAAGAGCCCACGTTACCCCACAGGGAAAAGCAAAATGATAAAATATTTACTTTTATAAATTTCCCAAGATGCTTGAACTTTTACCTGGTTTCCAATGTACGACTCAACCCTGAGTTAAACCAGAGTGGTGTCAAAGCCACCCAATGCTCGCTCTGTTTTATACATTTATCGTTTTTCGTTTTTAAAGACTAGTCTAATAATATTTTTTATAAAGCATTGCAGTGAAGTCTGATCCAAATAATTTTAAAGCAATATATGTATTTGTATATTGTAATCAGTAAAAATAGTGTGGTAGATAAAACATTAGAAATGAAATAACTGCACCAAAACTTTAACATTTTCACGCTCACGCTCATGCCGGGGGTAATCGCTATTGCTCTCTGTTCTTCGAACAGGCGAGCTAAAAACCATGTTGCTGCTGATTTAGCCATCCCGGTTTGAGTTTCAAAAGCCAGTTTGGCCGCATTTTATCCCGACTCTTTCCCCAAAAGGGTGCGGGCGCATGATGAGATGAAGGCCGGCCAATCAGGTTGTGACTGGGCCTACACAATTTCAGACAAAGACCAAAAAGAAAGACATGATTTCTTTGGCCTAGAATAATCCTCAATATATTCTGTCACCTTTTGAAACAACTCAGTTGGATAAAGAGAAGAGAAAGGTGGCAAAAGATTAAGAAGATGAGAAGTGTTTTTCACTGGGGAACTATACACATTCAAGGTCTGAAGTCACTTTGACAGAGTATTTCCCTTGGGCCAAGCAGCATGTCTCAGACCATTTCAGTTATATTAATGAGCCTAATATAGTCACAAATAAACGACTAGCAGTTTGTTGTCCTGACCCACAACAAGGGCAAAATCCAGATCAACATCCCAGCTTTTGTCTATTTGTGACCATAGCTTTAATCTCAGTCTGCAAAGGCTTGAGGACCATATGGATGCCTCGTAGATTGGAGGTGATGTGTTGGTGTAATTTATGTACATGCTGTCAGTGTCATGTCATAGAGTCAGCGTGCTTCTTCGTTGAAAAACATATATATATATATATATATATATATATATATATATATATATATTATATATATATGACTAAAACTCTCATCTTGTATGTATATATATATGTATGTATGTTCCTGAAATACAGCCAAAAAGCATCTGCCAAATTAAAATATAAATAAATGAAAATAAATAAATAAAAATAATAAATGCAGGTGAGTCGACGGACATCGAAGCCACCACACTGGGAAAAATCACAGAACTCTTGGAAAGCATCCGTAAATTAAAATATAAATAAATGAAAAAAATGCAGGTGAGCGACCTGAGACAATGGGGAAGCACGGTAATTTTGTGTGCCAACGGACATCGAAGCCGATACACCAGTAAAAATCACAGAACCATTGGAAAGCAACCATAAATTACAATATAAATAAATTAAAAAATAATAATAATAATAAATGCAGGTGAGCGACCTGAGACAATGGGGAATTTTGTGTGCCAATGGACATCGAAGCCGATACACCAGGAAAAATCATAGAACGGTTGGAAAGCAACCATAAATGAAAATATAAATAAATGAAAAAAATTAGTGAAAAAATAAAAACCAAAGGGTGTCGTCTCATTTGTGGATCTAAATATATTAACAACCAAAATTGTCCGTGTGTTTTTGGAATACCCTTTACATATATATTGAAAACCAAATCCTCAGATTTGGTTGTGTGCATACCACAATGAGTGAACAGCACATCATGCATTTCCTTCACCCACGGACAGATCTCTATGTGATATGTTTTCTCTATGTGATCTCTATGTGACTTCACCCACAGGTAGATCTCAAAGATATGTCTTTAACAGCCCTGTTTCACATCAGCACCAAGGTCAGAGGGTGGGAGTGATCCAAATTTGAATGCGTTTCTGCCTACTGGGCTTCGTCAGTTCGATGCAACCGCTCCCTACCCTTCTCCCACCCCCTCCCCATAAAGCCCCAATCATTGATGCTGCAGAGATTGGTCCGGAGGCAGTGCATGACGTACTGTTCATCCATTGGGTGACATGTACACAAGGGACCTTAATTTCATTATATATTTTTGACTGCTTTAACATTTAACCCTTTGGTTACTTGTGTTGCCTTTCTGGGTGTAGTTAATGGAGGAATTATTTCATGACGGTACTGGCACACAATTACCTACTCTTTCACAATGAATATTTATTTCAGATCTTTAACATCTCCAAGTAAATGCTAGCAGATGGGATATGAAAGATTGTTATTAATTGAAAAGTTTTTGAATAATTCCTGCAAAGACCTGCATCTGTGTAGATGTGACGGCCTGGACTTGGCACCTACCTTGACAGCATACTTGTAAGACTGCTCAGCCTCCATCCTCCTGCCGGCCTGGGCATCCGCAGAGAAAGAGGACAAGAGGAATAAAAACAGTAGCAGAACATTAGTAAGCACTTTCCCACCAAAATAAAACACAGTGGCACATTGTCTGCTTAAGATCCTGCCTATAAAGTGTTTATTCAGGGCAGAAAACAATGGTGGAAGAGGGGGGGAGGAAAAAGACTCCTTTTGACGCGGAGTCTGGGGCCTCGCCCTCTCGGATAAAGGCCGGAGAATCATTGAGCGGAGACATAATGGGGTGGCATGGTTTTGGGCTGCCTTGGCAATGCTTTGGCAGCTACTGACAGCACGAGAAAGAGCTCATGGGTGGGTTAATGGCGAACCCAATCCAAGACGTTCAAACCCCCTCGGCCTTTCAAAGGGCCTGCCTCATTGAGCTGAGTGCAAGAGCATCACCGGGCAGCTGGGGTAGCGGTAAGAAGAGCCACTGGCCAGGCATCAGTGTATTATGGTACAATATGGAGGGTGGTACTCTGAGATTTACATTAGCGCGTGCTTTCTCTGCACACATTGTTTCACGTAAGACTGCAGTGGTGCTTTGAAGTTTCTAAAAGTTTCGAAACAGTGTGGCTTACAATATTAAGCAACACAAGTTATGGTCCAAACCATCATAGCTTGCAAAAATATGCATGACATTGACCTGCAGGCACACAGTGCTTTACAATTAGCACACATGGATCCTTACAATATTGTCAAGGTACATGAGCCATATTTGGCCCATGAATTGAAGACAAAGCTGGCTCTTACGATTCCTTATGTTTTCAATTATCTCAAAATCTCAACCAAAGAGCTGCAGACATTGCTGCAGACGTCCTTTCAGCCCGATAGGGTGATGTATTGGAGCATGCAATGATGATAACATGATATTGCACTGAGCAGAGATTTACGTTTCGTCAAAGGTCAGTCCGCATACCGATATCATGTAAAATGACGCAGTGTGTAGAGCTTGAACTGACCTTCAGGCAAACCAGAGACAGGTAACCCCACACCACGGCATTGCTGTTGTCCAAGAAGTTTGCTTCTGACAAGGCATCCTCCGCTTCCTCAAGCTGTCCAAGCTGATACAAAACAGGCTGAATGAAATCCTGTGAACATGCCTCGAACAAAATTATATCCTTAAAAGTTTTTTGTTGTTGAATGAACATCGTTTTTGTGTTATGAAAGAGACCACGAGATATGATGATCATGATGGATTCGACATCATTTCTTAAAGATATTTACGGATTTCCTCCACTTTTTAACATGTGAATAAAAGTTATATATATATATATATTTGTGACAACTTTGAGCTGCAGTAAACAACTTCTGAAAGCCACAATGAACTTTCATTTACAGTATCTCCTTATTGAGGGTGCTGATACCATGTATGCCTGGTGTTGGTTTAATGGTTATGGTGGTGGGCTTGGGATCTTAGGATCCTGAGTTCAAATCCCACTCAACTGTTGAATTAATATCAGGTGGGATTGACTCTGCCTGTCATCCTTCTGAGGTCAGCAAAATGAGTGCTAGCATGCTGGTATCCGGTGTTGGGGTGGTGACCCATCCAGGATTATGCCCAATAGTCAAGGAGACTGCTTAGGTAGCACCAATGCTCTGCACAGAGTATGATATGTATGGTATGTATGTACGGACGGATATATATATATATATATATATATATATATATATATATATATATATATATATATATATATATATATATATATCATGGGTTATGTGGATCTCATTAACATGAGACGATTAAAAAATTATTGATCCAAAACTTAGTTTTTTGGCCACCAAACTTGAAAAAATTTTCGTGGTCGATGAAAAGGCACTTTACAATTTACTAAGTTAGCAATTATCATTGGCTATCTTACTATAATGCAGCTATTGCATATGTGGGTATTGCGTTTGTATCTCTGTATGTATCCGAAATAGCGACCCTATCCGAAACGAAATGTATCCGAAATGGTGACTGGTGTGTGTGTGTGCGCTAGCCTAGAAGTGGATGGGAAACTGAAGCTAGAATTCAATGTTGTAAATTGTAAAGATAAATGTGCACAAAAAAATAATTTAACTTGAAACTACTTAAATAATGCAACTATCAGGGAACGTGGTTATATGAGCTGTCTGAGAAGAACAGCACTTAAGTTGCCGTTGTAGACGGGGCCCTTCATCTTGTCTTCATAATCTCTGCTTGAGTCAGCATGAGGAGACTGGTGAAAGGGATTTCTGCTTTATAAGTTTTGTGATCAAAAAGTTATACAAACGAGAGACAATGATCGCAGACGCACCAAAAATGTTTCACGAGGTATGTCTGTTCTGATGTACCATAATGTGCTACAGGGAATTTGTTCTCCCGAAGCAATTTCTCGGCCAGGGTAATGCTGGATGGTTTGCCATCCTTCTCCCAGCAGTAGTTAGGACAGGAATTTCTAATTTGTTTATGGTGCTGGCAATAACTCACCTACTCTTCACGAAGGACACCGTACGATCTTTAACGTCCACCAACTAATGGCAATAGACAGGATGCCTGTTTAATATCCATCCGAGGGATGGCACACATTGATGAATCAACCTGCCTGTGAAACAATGGGATGACAGTTATTATTATCATTTTTATTTTTTAGCTGGATCAGGATTTGAACCGAGGCGAGATGGCTAAGAGGTAAGTGTGCATACCTCTAGGGGCCATCATGTCACCCCAACTAGGTACTGCCAGACCCTGACATTCGCGGGGGATACGCTCATAGAAAATGCTGCGAATGTAGAATTTGCAAATGTCGGGGGCATTATTTCAATGGCAAAAAGGGGGATAGGTTTTTTATTTTTTTCACTTCATGACAGGTTTCCTATATATACCGCTCGTGATATCGTTCAGCCTGGGAATTCTTCCACAGAAACCTGTTCTCTCTTATGCCCAGATTCATCCCACTTCATCTTCAATTATCGTCCTCATCCCCCCCCCCTTGCTTCAAAGGTCAGGTGTTGCCTCAATGAGTGAGTGCACCATCCTTTGGAGAACGTGACGTTAATCTCGGTGGTCTGCAAACAATGTCGGTGGTATATTAAACACCCCTCAGTGTCTTTCGGAGGAGTAGGCCATTGCGTTCCGGTACTCCAGATGAATGGTGCCCTAACCTACATCAACCCGCGATCGAGTGAAGACTCATCCAGGGTTGATTCTCAGCCATGGAGACGTTCATTCATTACTTGAGTGTCCGGTGCTCTGTCTAGAAGTACGAGCTGACCCAACTACCTGTTATTTAGACATGATGAGAAGACATCATTCAGGTTCGTATTTTGTCTTTTTATAACCATTAGAAAACAATGTCACATGCTTGAGAACACTCTTCCCTTACCCTGTAGCAAGCGATCCCAGCTCCCAGGCAGGAAAATTGGGAAGGATAACTTTTACAAGCCAGGAGATACATCTGCTTGGCTTTCTTATACTGCAATGACAAAAACAAGAGGGTTGTGGATGTTGTACTGCATGGCCTGCTTTTGTCTAGTGGTGTACTTACATGGTTGTGCATTAGTCACCGGTGAAGAATATAGTTAATGCATTTTAACCAAGTTTCGATTTTGAGATGGGCTTCAGGCATGAAGGCAAAAGACAGTATGTTGACTGGGAGGCAGTGAGGAACAGATGTGCAAATTGGGTAAATGAACAAACAAGTACGGTTTAGAGTTCGGAGTTGAGAAACGAGGCTGGATACGCAAAGGAGTGGTTTGCAGTTGTCAAAAAGTTGTTGTGATTGAAGACATCAAAAAAATTTTGATGGTGCGCCACTTTGAAACTTTAGAGGGAAAAGCAGGTTTGGGAATTGACAGCAAAAGATTCACAGGACAGAAAAAATGGGGACAAATGAATGGAGGTGAGTACAGAGACTAGGCTTTGGAAGGTTAAGGAAACAGAGGTTACTCGATGAGTGTGTATACATCCTGCGATGAGGGGGGAGAGGGATGTGAGGCTGAAGGGACGACTGATGTGAGACCAGATGAGCGAAAGTAGAAGACAGAGAGGTAAACAAAGTGCCTGCACTTGAGAGAAGGAGTGAACCTTGTGCCTTGACCTCACCCAACTCTTGGTGGGTCAGCTCAATGATATTCATACTCTAGTCATCACAGCATCCACCAAAGCCGAGAGCACTGAGGAAGATTTGACATCGTGAGCAATTCCCAGTCTGTGCCTGATTTTCAAAGCCCAATGTGGAAATGTGTTTCCAGAAGTTTGTGGTGTTCATTGAAGAGCTCTTTTTGAGACTTGGTAAATATTTGTATGTTTCATGTTTGGATTTTATACTTTTATAACTTGACAACCTGTATTTTTGCATGCTGGTTAGACAAGTAAATGTGGTGCCCTCAAGTCACTTCTCGATCCTTTTCTCATCCAATTCTCTTAAATGTGGTTAGCAACTATCTTGAACCCCTGGAGGGAAGAATGAGATTGAACAGATTGGGGAAGTTGGTTCCATTGGTGTGGGAATAGAGGAAAGCAAATGAGTGAAAGTGAACAGTGAACCTGGATTTTTGGAGTGTTCCCAGAAGAGGGTAAGGAGGAGATCATGTACACTCTGCAGAAACCTGGGGGTGGTGGGGTTATGAGAGAAAAAGCACAGAAATGGCAGAAGGTGGGTGCAAGATCAGAAAGGAGGCAGTAGCAGATGGAGAGGCCTGCACCCTTTCTGCGATGCAAGAATAACAGGCCCAGAGATCAGCTTAATCGCAGGATGTTCCAATCATTTTGAGGGTCTTGGCCTCCACGGCATCAAGGTGAACAAGGTGTGAAGCAAAACAAAGGGGATAGCAGTACTCCATTGAGCTGCGAATGAAGGCCTTTTAAGGTGTTAAAAGTTTGGAAAGACTTCGCACAACGGAGGATGTCGAGAAGAGGCTTTGAAAGTCAACTTGGATATGTGGTTTGTCCAAGAGAGATAATGGATGAAGGTATAATGCCCAAATGTTTTAGGGACTGAAATTATTCAAGAGGTTTGTTAACAAAGTGAATGAAAGGGTTTGTTGGTCCTTACAGAGTGTAAAATTTGTCGGGGCTGAAGGACATATTCCAAGCGTTGGATCAGCTCCTGATTGTATCAAGGTCTGCAAAGAGGGAAGAGGCTGCTATCTGCCTATTTGATGGTATGATGGATTGATGCTATGACAAAGGGTGGAGTCATATGCGAAACGATAAAGAGCATTTTCCCAAAGAATCACAAATATCGTTGATGAAGATGAAGAACAGGACTGGATCTAAAGCACTGCATTGGGCACCTCAGCCTCAACAGGGAGAGATGAGACGATGCCATTGAGAGCCATGCACTGACTGAAGGAGGAAGTGAGTAAGCCATGAGAGGAGATGGGCTTGGATGTTGTCGGCCTTGGTTGTCGGTGGGTGCCAGACAGTATGTCCAGAAAGATGGCACTGATCTCTGTCCGCGACTGCCTCCATCGATTGTTGAGAGAGCGGTGGAGTTTAGTTGTCAGCTCAGTGTGCTCAGTCCTTATCGTGACTCTCGGGAGAAGCTAACTGAATGAGCAAAAATGAAATATCCAAAGACTGTTGTAAAAACTGTACTGTATTTGAAGATCTCAATTTAATCAGCATTGAAAAGTAAATTCAAAATGATGACCCTGAAAAAGACAAGAATTTAGAATTGTGCAAACGCTGCCCCACAGAGCATCAGATGGCATATCACATGCTCACTATACACAAATGCTATTTGGAGGAGGACTGCCTCACCACCCTGCCACTTCCTGCCCTTCTAAAGGCAGCTGCATCCCCGGACACCTGACACCGGGTTGGAGCATTTGAGGGAATGTTAATGACACCCACCCTGCTGTAAACAGTATGCCAGCGTGGAGTCCTACACTCGTGTCACAATTAGTGTGCTGCATTTAAACGCCTCGAATGTCACGCTGTTGTCATGGAGCCCAAATGACCGCGTGGACATAATGATTCATCTCAATGCAGGTTTCTCTAACAGCAATTATTTACGTGGGGAAAAAAAAAACATAAATATTTTATGCACATTCTTCCTGTCGAACAATCTGCAGCTCGAAGCATGCAGGTCGGAAGGAGGTGGGAATAGGGGGCATACGTACAGGGAGTAAAAAATAAATTCCACCACATTTGCGTGAATAATAAATGGAGGACTTTTTGAAGATGATAAGGGTCAATTAAAGTTGGCATTCTGCAGATATTTCAAATTGATCAGGCATAATTCACCACATCTAGACCTCAGAAATGATTTGCTATCATTTGCACTGATATTGCGGGACTTAAGGTCGTTGAAAGTTCAGGGAAGATGAGGCTGTAGATGCTTTGGTATCCAAATAACCTGTATACCTGTCCATCCCGCAAATAAATGGATGCAAGTTGAAGGCAGACAGTACGTATCTCTGGGGTTTCCTCAACAAAGTCGCAGGTCCGTTCATAGCAGTCCTGAGCTTCGGATGGCCTGTCCATTTTGTAGTAAAGATGCCCCATGAAAGCCCAAGTGTCAGGGTTCTGAAAAGATATTAAATATCAAAACCATGTCATTTAATTAAAGTCATAAAAGTAAGAGAATAAATTTCTGCTTCTGGATTAAAGATTTTTGCACTGACCAAACAAACAAAAAATTATCACAAAATACAGCATCTGCGTATCAGAGTCAGTTCATGACCAGCATTGTGACGCATGAGCCACAGCCAGTGGACATCCGAATGGGAGTGTATATCTTGGGTAGAACCTTGTGATCATACTGGGATGCCTTCTTCAGGTCAAGTTCAGCTTGTACGAAGTTCCCGCGTAGCATATGTAGTTTTGCAAGAATTAAGTGATACTCGGACCTCTCAGAGTCTAACAAGTCCAGGACTGCACACGACAATGCCCTTTCGGCAACCTGTCAGGCGAGGTGAAACCAAATACTGAAATCATTATGATATCTATAAGCAACATTAGCAACGTCGGTATCCTCCAACAACCTCATCCTTATAATAACTTCATGATTCCTATTTGAAATGTGCACGCATTCCAAACAAAATTGTGGATTTAATGCACAAAAATACACCAAAGTTGAGATTTTGTCTGATAATATAGGCTCAGAGGTCTGTTTGACCACAGAATGGACTCCGTATGGGACCTGCGGAACATGTGCTTCAACCAGGAAGTTTGAGGCTTGCAATAAGCTGTTAAGTGCACGTGGAAGGGTGCCAAGGCGTTCTCTTTTGGATTCGTCCTGAGTTATGCCTTCTTGTGGTGGGTGATTCTGCCCCTGAGTGTTCACATCCACTTCAGTGCTGCCACCTGCAGCAAAAATGTTGTGATGTCACCAGCATTACACATGGCTCACTGAAAATAAAACGTTTAAACCAATTATTATGAACAGCTCAAGGGAAAACAGCACTATTGCTGATAAACATCATAGTTCAATGTTATAATCGTGTCCCAGAAAAATGAAGAGGTTAGTGATGATGTCATTGATTATTGTTATTATTATTATTATTGTTATTGTTAATTATCAACAGAGTTGAAACAATGTTCCATTGGTATGTTTATGTGAGGATTTTGTACTCCTCCAAAATTGAAGCTGAGTTTCTTACAAAACTTTGAAGGAACCTTCCTCATGCATGTTTATGGTCCGTGGAACACACAAACATCGGCCCGTGAATTATAGTAAGGATTATTATTTGTTGCTAAAGACTATTGGTGTAAAAACAAACAACAGCGTTTGAGTCTTGTTTCCAAAAGCGAAAGCCTTTTTAGGTTTCTTTCCTTCATGCTGTTCATTATCACAGCTCTTCACTGCAGGATCCACCATTAGTTGAGAACTACATTCCGCAGCTGCAGCCAGGTTGCTCTTCTGTGCCTCTGAAAAAGCCATCTGTGCAAGGATTTTGTTTTGCTGTCCAGTATAAACAAGACCTGTAGAAGTAGCAAACACAGCAAGCCCAACCATAAGCAGGTGGTAAAACAAAATTTGGAAAGGTACAACAGGGTTATATACAGTCTGTGGCATTACCCAACCACTTGTTAAACAAATATTAAAGTCAAAAAAGGAGTTCACTTTGACGTAAACCAAGATGAATTCACATTATATACAATGTATTTTTATGCGAAAAAAGGGGGAGGGGGGATCCATAGCTAGACTGTGGTAAGATTAACATGGTCTGTGTGTTTCGAGTAGGTTAGATTGCCATGTATCATCAGGGACCTGTCAGAATAAGTCGTTTGTTACATGTGGTGCGGAGGAGGCATCGTATGTAATTTATAGAGAGGGTAGACAGAGTAAGGTTGTAAAATGTCTGAACTTCTGTAAGGTGAGGCCAGGCGAGGAATTTGTAGTTTCACGGTGCATAGAAGGGGCTCGGTTGGACCGTCACGATCTGTCTGGCCAATGTGTGTGAGCCATCATGGCAAAATAGGCTGTGGAGACCGGAATAAGGCATTTTTATTCCAGCATCCCTATGGGTGGGATGACCTGTAGTATGGACCACCCACAATGATCAGGAAACCAATGACAAGGTCTGTGGGAGGAAAAGGTGGTTCTGAGGTACGGAGGGCAGCGCAGAGGACCGGGGATGAAGGAAGAAGGTGGGGACATCATACAGAGAGTCATGGGAACTTGGCTGGACACACACCAATAATTATTGGAGCTGAACCTTAAGGCTTTAAGCATCTCTTGCATTACCACTGCTTGGCCATCATCTTTTCTCTCCTGGTCTTCCATCATATCTCCTTCTGCCGTCTTTGACCACATCTTCTTCTTCTGTCTTCGACGGGATTGCTCCTGCGATACTGCCCATCCTGAGGAGGACTTTGCCGTGCTCCAACGACCTGCATATACCAGTTGCTTTGTGCCATCCAAAACCTCGCTTGCCCCATTGTTCTTCATGTGAATCGGTATTGTCGGTACCTTAGTTGTGATATATTTATTTTTCATTGCACATAAATTTGCGTGCCCCCTCATTCCTATCTGTGTCCATTGATCGCTTGGTCCGTACCGTTTATGATCACGTCTTGTCTATACCCTCTTCCCTGTACTTTTCTTTAAAATAACCACCCTTATAATTATAAAAGACATCTTCCTGCCCATTGCCTCTTGTGTGCGTTCCACCACCTTGTTCGGTATGTATTGAATAATCCTTGAGGAATGGTAACCATAAGTTAAAATAACTGAATGCAGTGAGAGACCATTTTGGAAATCTATGGAGGCATTACAAGACCTCCGGCGTGAAGGCAAGCGCGTCACTGAGCCTCAGACGTGACAGTATATTAGACACCCTTGAAACCTCACTTAGGTTTTGCTCAGAAAGTCAAGAACTATTAACATTCATAATGCATTATTCACTTATTCTAATCTATTACTTAAAGGAGAAACATCCGTCCGTGTGTCCGTCCATCACACGAAGAAGAAGCAGGAATTTGAGCTTTAATGTAGTGGTTCCTGCTCTTGTAGAATAATAAAAATGGTACCGTTGGAAGCTAACAATCGATTTACTTGGTTGGATAGCTAATAATGAATTTACTTGGAACAAAAATTTGTGTCCATTTAATCATGGAGATGCCTGTTTTAAAAGCCAATCTTTCAGGAATTCTCAGTCCAGCTATAAACTGTCACCCTGGGGTTTTTCATGCTGGGCAATACATAAATGTGTGTGTGTCATCCCTCGGATGGACATTAAACTGGGTATTTCCTCTTCTCGTATTAGTTGGTGGACGTTAAAGATCCCACGCTGTCCTTTGTGAAGTGTTGGTGAGCTACCGCCAGCACCCTGAACAAAATATAAATTATTGCCCTGAATTATTGTGTCGGAGTGGTGACTTGTCCAGTATTATAACCCCAGCCAAGAAACTGCTTCAGCTATAACAACAGCCTTGTACTGTATTGAATATGCCAATGAGGCTCTCCAAAAAGACAACACCGCAAATGAAATATTATTGGGTGGGTGCTTGGATCTGTAAGCATGAACATGATACCGAGAATGATCCAGGCCAACATGCTTCTGGGATCCTTTGATGTAACCTTCTCCAACAGAATCTCCGCCTCCTCGTACCGCTCATCAATCACACACATCACGCCACATAAAATCAATCTGACACAAAAGGAGCAAACAAAAATCTGTCAAAAGATTTATCTGAATTTAATGCCTACTATGCAGATATAAACCCCACATTTGAAACAGTAATGCTCCTTTAATTGTTCACCCTCGCACGTTGTTCTGGTCAACAGCTATAGCTTCTCTGAAGCACTCCTCAGCCCGAGTAGCATCTTCAGTGCGTAAGCAGAACATTCCATAATCAATCCAACGTTCTGGGTCCCTCTTGTCCTGCAAAATCACCTGCAACAAAGAAAAGTCCTCAGGCAAGAGCATCACATTTTGGATGTAACGACCTGTTGTTGTTGCTTGTTTCATTTCTCAGAACAAGAAATAACCGCTTCTACCGGGAGCGAAGTAGGTGTCAATACCCCTTCCCTCCTCGAGGTTTTTCTTTTTCTTCGCAAGACGGACGGACAGATGCATCTCCTTTTCATAATAGTAACACCCATTCCAAATGAGAAGCGAAAAAGGTGTCAATACCACTCTCTCAGGCAGGGGTTGGTGGTTAAAGCACTTGCACTATTCTCCATGTACAGGCGAAAATCACAAGTCGTGTCCCCATTCTTGTCGGGGGGAGGGAGATTAGCAGGGAATTACTTTGTGCCTGTGAACTGACCCGAGATTTCCTCAGCCGTTTTCGATGATATAATAATTAGACATACACACACACACACACACACACACTCACCCATTTATATTAGATGTTCTGTGTGTTAGCTGTTATACGAGCCTCGACAATGTATACAAAAAAAGGCATTTATATGAAGTTCAACCCTATTCAATATGCAATTATCTGTGCATGTCATGCTTCCCATTGTGGAACAACAACGATAGACCAGTGGGGTCTGCTATAGAGTGAAGTCATCAGCATTTCAAAGCCACACCTTTTATTCTCGAGCGTTTTTTTGAACTACCAAGATTTAAAAAGAAGCCAGAATACATCGCTAAAGCACAACAAATCGCAAAATCGCAAATTTGTACTTCTTTTTCCTCTCTAAAATCAATGTAAAACTGTAGCCCAACCTACCTCAATGACTGCTGAAGCCATGATGATGATTCCAATGTGAGGAAGTTACTTTGTGTCAGAGGTAGTGCACACAACCCAAAATTAAAAAATATATAGAACATTAATTGTGTTATTAGGAAAAGAAATCGAACATAAATGTGGACTCAACCAAACCATGGCAGGATTGTGGGAGGAGGGAAAATGGATACTGGACAGAACCATTCCAAAAGTTATACATATCCAACCCATTCCCCAAATCAACTGAAGCAAGAAATAAAACAATTTAACAACATAGATGGCTTTAATCCATACCAAAATAACAATATATATATATATATATATATCTATATATATATATATATATATATATATATATATATATATATATATACTGTATATACATATATATATATATATATATGTTACAGCTGTGGAAATTCGCAATACACCATGAAGGTCCTCAGGTGAGATATATCGGTAAGTTCATGTGTAGTTAGCCCAAACCCGTTGTGTAGAGGGAATATATGTATCCATTCGGGCTGCGATTCTTCAGTTAGCCGTTTTTCTTTTGCTGTCGTTATTTGGTGCAAGAACAACAACGAACATCGCCACAACCAACATGTCAACGATCACGCCATTCACTACACGACCCAACAATCACGCCATTCACACCACGACGCCACCTTCCACAACTACGCTACCACCATCTTCGCCACTTGCCATTCAACGAGCACCGTGCGGTCACGATCCCCGGGGACGGATAAAAGGAGCGGAGTGGCAGCAGCAACCAGGGTGCGAAGGGGCATCTCCCACCCAAACCTCCCGCTTAAATATCTCCCGCCAAGATCTCCGCCCAAAACGCCCGCGCTTTGGCATGGGGAGGTGCGATTTGAGCCAGAGGTCAAAGGTAAAAAAGGTGGGGGCCTGATTTTGGGGAATAATTCCCTGGCCCGAGCCAAAACTGACTTTCCTCGTCTCCCCGCACGGCACGGGGAGGGGAACGAGAGGGCACGCCCCTTTTTGGGAAGCTTCCAGAAGGGAGGTGGAGCCAGAAATGGGCGGAGCGAAGGGCGGAGCCCCACCTACAAAAGGAGAGAGTTGTTGGAGAGTCCTTGCTCTTGGTTGGTTCGGTCGATTGTCGAGAGTTGTGGTGATTGTTCCTGGTCGGAGGTTCTGTTCGTTCGTCCCCGTCGGGCGGACGACACGTGCAGGCGCGAGGCACGACCCAGCGGACCACGCCGGAGGGATCGGAGTTACGGTCGCCAAGGCGGGACGACGCGCCAAGGAAGTCGCGACTTCCTTTTCTTTTGGGGTTTTGTGTAAATGTCTGTGGTGGCGCCAGTCTTGAAAAGTAGAACTGTATTAAGTGTTGCCGTGTAAATCATATTCGGTTGTAGATCTGCTTGCTTTTATTGTGTTTCTTGCTTGACTGTAATATACGTGCCTTCCGTGCTGCCATGTGGCGCGGAATAAATGTGCTGGTCCAATTGTTCCCGTTTCGCTGCGTCCTTTCCTTTGTTTGAATCTCCATCTTGCATCACGTAAGGGATTGGTAGTGGTTTAAAACACCGGAACTAATCTGAACTCAAGTGTCGACAGAAACTCCGCTCGCGTTATCCCTGTAGCACGGAACGAGCCGCTTAAGCGGTTCGTGTCCGTAGTCGACCTGTGGCGTGGTACAACTCCTCGGTAAACTATCCGCGCGGGTACTTAGGTAAATCGACCATTCGGCGATCGGACCCTATTCCGGCGTGGTAAATGCGGACTGAGTTGTGGTGAGGTTAAACCCCCACCCGTGACTAGCTCCGGCGTTGTTCCGAGAGGGTCACGACTGAATTGCACGTTTGGTGGGCGAAGCGGCGCTATTGGCTACACGGTCTTCGCACGCCGGACGGGCCAGAATTCGCAACAATATATATATATATATATATATATATATTATATATATATATATTAATATATATATATAATAAAATTTAAATAAAATAATATAGATTTTAATATATTAAAACTTTTTATAAATTAATTTATAATTAAATAATTAAATAATATAATTAATTTAATATATTATATAATTCTTAATTTTTTTATAATAATTTATATTTTTTTATATATAATATAAATTAAATTATTATATATATTTTAATAAATATATTTTTTAAAAATATTAATTATTATATATATATATATATATATATATAAAATATTAAGCATTTTATTACTAAAAATAAAAAAAACAAAAACAAACAAGGTATGAGTGACATCACATTATGATGCCACAATACGACATCACAATCTTCTTATGGATTACCATCATGACATCTTTTGACATTTTACTTTTATTGTGGGATTGTGATGAAATAATGTCAAAAGATGTTATTATTAACTTGCCCGAGGTTTGGACCACCAACCTCCCAAACTCATAGCGGATGCTTTATCATCCAGTTCATCATGGCACTGCCCTACTCTGACTCTTTCCTCGTGTTTCTCTCATTTTGTCACCTGATGAGAAAATAGCAGCTTTTCCTTATCCGTTCTCACTATCAGAATTATTATCTGCTACCTATCCAGTAAGAACCTGAAAAACAATCATTTAGAAAGTTTAAATCAATACGCTTAAGTGGGTTTTTCGTTGTGAATGATAATTTTTGGACCAAATTCTTCAAGTACTTTTCATAAACCTTTTTGAAAATATCACCTTACAATTTGTGGAACAAAACATTTCTTTCTTAAAAACAATTTCCTGCTGGCATGCCACTTTAATCAAGGCTTTCAAGCCCAGAATGATCATGCCTTGCTCAATACAGAGGTAAGAGTGAATCCGAACATACCAAAAGCAGTAAGGAATACCTCTTGAAGGTACTTGATGGCAAGTTCATTGTGTCCAAGGATTTCTGCATCTTTGGCAAAGTGCCTCAGCTGTGTTGAAGTTGTTTGTTGGATAGGTGTCGAGGAAATTTCGTCAGTTGACATAATCTGGTGGGAATGAAATGTATTTCAAACAGTTACTGATCGGTGTAACCTTAAATGTTATGACAGTGTACATGTGGTGAGAGTAAATAGCTCAGTTGGTAGTGCGTTTGTCATCGAGCTGCATCTTGTCGGTACGTCCCAAAACTGTACTGTGGTTCTAGTGAAATGCCGCTAGAGGGAGATGCATCTCGAATATGTGGATGTGGCACAAGAGGGTTGTGATGTAGATATGCACAAATGTTTATTATTGGCCAAACGGCTTTTACCTGTCCCTTTATCATCCAGTGGGCAAATTGTGAATCGGCACTAGCCTCGATTTAGAGATACACAAGCCGCTCAACATAGCTCACCTTGTGCAAGACGATGTGCGTTTCATCCATGAGAAAAACGTACAGCTCGTTCAGGAAAACGTGAAGCTCAAGCTCGTCCTTAAACGTAGTTCTCTTGAGATACTTTTCCCGCACGATGTCCGTTATTGAATGCTGCGAATAAACAAAGTTCAATAACGTATTAAAGTAGAGAATAATGTCTCCAAAAATTTGAAACTGCCATGCAAAGGTTCAATAAGTGTGAGAAGGACAGTTTGCAATGTGTATAATAAAACTGGTCTTGCTCTTTTGCTCCTGCATTTTTCCGTCCCTCCCGAGTCCCTCAAGGTCATGATGTGTTCTTCCGGTAACCCACTCCTTGTGAAACTCCCAAAATTCAGGCTTACTGTCCGTCTCCACCCTTTGTTTTTCTCTCCTCCCGTTTGTGGAATTGCTTTCCTCAGTCTTTTCAATCCCATTCTTCCTTTCAGGATTTCAAGTTGGCAGTGCACCGCCTCCTCGGGTTATACTCTATCCCTACCCTTGATCTTTTCTACCCTCATTAACCATCCCCTAACTCTCCCCTTCTACTTGCAGTTGCAATGTTTCCTTCCCTCACCACTCTGTCTGTTCGTTCATCCTTTTGTTTCTTGTGTCCTTCTATGTGTATTGTCTCACAACCCCACTGTCATTGTGCTGCCTTCTCTCTATCACCTTTCTCTTCCATGAGCTTATCTTTTGTATACAAGAGAAAACACAACGCTTTTGTGGGATTATCAACTTGGGATCCGCAGCATCACGAGATCTGTTCTCAGACGAGACCACCACACATGGAAACTCACATTTGATAGTTATGTTACTAACAATGGAATAATGAAAATATGCAATGGAGAGGTAACCTTCAGTTGTTCTTTAAATGCATAATAAGCCCCCGAGGAATTTAACTCGTAGAAGAGTTTGGATTTGCGGGCTTCCTGTGACTTGTAGTCGTTTGGCAATTCATCTGCATCCTCTTTGAGCATGTCGCGGTACTTGGCGATGAGCATGTCTGCTATGCGATGGATCTGTGCGTGGAAACTCTGCACGGCCTGAGGGTGCATGGAACATCCATAAAGAAAGAAAACTCAAATAGCAAAATGTAGTTTGGTCTGTCGTTGTTGTTCCACAATGGGAAGCATGACATACACAGATAATTACATATTAAATAGGGTTGAACTTCATATAAATGCCTTTTTTTTGGTCTACATTGTCGAGGCTCATATAACAGCTAACACACAGAACATCTAATATAAATGGATGAGTGTGTGTGTGTGTGTGTGTGGGTGTTTGTGTTTGTGTGTCTCCTCCATAACTCCAAAACCATGAAACCCAGCAGCCTGGAACTTTGCATGCATACTAAGAAAACTCCAAGGAAGTACATGACTGAAAATTGGGTGTTTGGGTTAATTAAAATGCCCCTTTTGAAGATAATTAATGGCCTTATTTAATGATATCCTTTATCAGGAACCATCCTCCGCCACCTCGCTCTCTGGGGTCTTAAGGCGTATCCTGGGTTACCTCGCTGGGGTCTGAAGCCGCCATGTATTTTGGCCTGCTCAAGCATGCCTTGATTTGAAATAGGCCGCAATGATTTCTTAATGATAAAGTTTTCTTCTTCACTTTTCTCACTCTTATTATCGAATGCCTGTTCATCACAGCTACAAATCACTGTACACACCACTTTTGTAAGTGCTATAGTTTTCAAATTTGGAGCTTGGAGTGATTTAATGCATTTTAATGATGCAATTTTCCACGATCTACTCTCATGGACTAATTAAAAGATAATAATCGAAATATGATTTCGGGTTTGAGAATCAGATATCGTCTGGACTAAATAAGTGTTGAAATTTGGAGTGAAATCTGATAATTTAAAGAATTAATGAATCTTATAGCGAAGCCTATATACCTATTTACTTTAAGAAAACAAGGCTATGGTCTCTCCTCCATGTATACAAAAGTAAATGGGAAATTTGCAAAGCATTAAACTTATCTTTTTCTACTATTTGGAGAATTATATTGAGTGAACAAAATATTTAGAAATGTGCCAAAATTAACTAGCTGCATTGAGCTATATGATTGAATGCATTCACTGCTCGACCTTGTGCCCTGTCAGCCAGAGGGACTGCTTATCCATAGCGTCTGCCAGATCTGTGTCTATATTTTCGGAGGTTTCGCGAGGTGCTTTACAAGGAATCAAAGCAAATCTGGTGAAAAACACGTTTTGAAATAAAGTTATAATGTTTGTGTGGACCGTGAACCGATGTACCACGTGACGTGTGCACAGACAAGCAGGCAACTTCGCGGATTATCTGCAATGATTTTTTCACGGGCGATTAAACTTTCTGATGTTTCCAGGGTTGTTCTACATTAAACAGCACCTATTTTGTGGATAAAGTCATCATTTGAACGGATTCATTTAATTTCTTTAACTACTGCGGCGCAGTGAAGACCGACTTTAAAGTTAAAGGCATCCTATATGGTATACAAAAACAACCTGGCCAGCCATTCCTTCTGAACTATTTAATTGGAGTGCTTGCTTGAGTGCTTAAGCCACATATTGAGCACCATACAGTCAATGGCAGTACAGTTCGTGTCTCGATTGGGATGTACAGTCGGCATTTGCTTCAAGGTAGAGGTACATGATTTACAAAGGTTATATGTTTTCTTTTTGTGAGCTTCAAAGCAAATTATATTTGATAACACCTGATTTCTGAGCCGTTTGCTGTATTAACGTGTTTCTAAATGACAGAGCCAATTTTTTTTCCACCCATCACATGACGATTGGCAGCTGTTTATAAAGATGAATGTTTATGCACATCTCCCTGAAACGTCTACAATGCAACATTGTTTTTATGATTTGTTTATTGAAATTTCCCCAAAACAAGGGTGAAAGCTACTCAAGGTTTATGGGTTGTATACAGTACGTAATCACACTGACTCCAATCTGCCGACTCCTGAAGAATTGCCAATATCGGCCAAGCACTAATACAGTGTGACTGTGTGTGTGTGTGTGTGTGTGTGTGTGTGTGTGTTGTGTGGTTCATAAAGCATAACATTTTCTCTCTGCTAGCTCCCTCCCCGACCACCTCTCCTCTCTCTCTCTCTCTCTGTCCCATTCTCGCTCTGCCCCTGCCTCATACAGAGCAGCACCCTCCCACACCTCTCTCTCACCTCTCTCCAGACATGTCCGGGTGGTGATTATGTCCAGATGGTGTTTGTCTCTAGACGTGTCTGGGCAGTGTTTATCTCCAGGTGGTGTTTGGCTCCGGACATGTCTGAACAGAGTTTGTCTGTTTGGATGGAGTTTGCTCCGAATATGTCTGCCATCCAGACGGAGTTTGTCTCCAGACATGTCCGGATGTTGTTTGTCTCCTGACGTGTCTGAAAGGAGTTTGTCTCCGGATGGGTCCAGGCATTGTTTATTGCTGAACAGTGTTTGTTTGTCTCCAGACCTGCCCAGGTGTATTTGTCTCTGGACGCATCCGGGCGGTGTTTTTCTCCGAACGTGTCTGGGCGGTGTTTGTCTCCGGATGCGTCCGGCCGGTGTTTGTCTCCGAATGTGTCTGGGCGGTGTTTATTTTCGGACAGAAGTTTGTATGTGGACGTGTCCGGATGGTGTTTGTCTCCAGACGTGTCTGGGCTGTGTTTGTCTCTGGGCAGTATTTGTTTCTGGACTGCGTTAATCTCTGGACATGTCCAGGCAATGTTTGTCTCTGGGTAGTATTTATAGTATGATTGGGAGAAAATGGATTTCAGCCATTATTTTGGTTCCATCTTCACTGGTACTCTATGCAGAATCATTTTGATGAGACAGTTTGAATCGTAATTAACACTCCACCACATGTCTGCCTTCCCTTCCTCTCATCTCTCACTGCCTTGCCTTCCTACACCCCTCCTCACTCTCCCTCCATCCTAGCTCCCCACACCTCTTCACTCTCCCTCCCTCCTCACTCCCTCACCCCTTCCCCCCTCCTCGCTCACCACCCCTCCTCGCTCTCCCTCCCTCTCGTTCACCCACCCCTCCTCGCTCCCCCTCCCTCCTTGCTCCCCCACCCCTCGTTCCCCTTTCCTCTCTCTTTCCCACTCCACCTCCTTACTCTCCCCCTCTCTCTCTCCCCACCCCTCTCTCTCTACCCACTCCCCCCCCCCCCTTTTCGTATACCCGTTGGCGAAGCGATGGGCGTTATTTGTTCGTATTTAAATGAGGCCATTAATTATCTTCAACAGGGGTGCTTTAATTAACCCAAACACCCAATTTTCACTCAGGTGCTTCCTTGGAGTTTTCTTAGTATGCATGCAAAATTGGAGGCTGCCAGGTTGCATGGTTTTGGAGTTATGTAAAAGACAAACTGACACACACACACACACACACACTCCACACACTCACACACAACACACTCACACACACACACACATTATTAATTTATTAGTATTCTAGCAAATACCACTCGTCGCTTCACTGATGGGAATACTAAAGGGGGGGAGGAGGATGGAGAAAAGAGAGGGGTGGGGGAGAGAGAGAGGGGAGAGTAAGGAGGTGGAGGGGGAGAGAAAGGATGGAGGGGAGAGAGGAGGAAAGGGGAGAGAGGAGGGGTGGAGGAGCAAGGAAGATGGGGTGGGGAGTGAGGAGGAGGGGAGAGTGAGGAGGGGTGGGGGAAGGGAAGGCAGACGTGCGGTGGAGTGTTAATTACAATTCATACCGTCTCATCAAATTGATTCTGCATAGAAAGCAGTGAAGATGGAAACAAAATAATGTCTGCAATCCATTTGCTACCGGAAATACTATACATACCGCCCGGAGACAAACACCACCCAGACATGTCCGGAGATAAATGCAGTCCGGAAACAAATACTGCCCAGAGACAAACACCGCCTGGACACGTCTGGAAACAAACTCCTGTCCGGACATAAACATCGCCTGGACACGTTCGGAGCCCAACACCGGCCAGACGCGTCTGGAGACAAACACCTCCTGGACGTAAACACTGCCCGGACACGTTCAGAATTAAATAAGGCCGTTAATTATCTTCAAAAGGGGTGTGTAAATTAACCCAAACACCCAATTTTCACTCATGCACTTCCTTGGATTTTCTGAGTATGCATGCAAAGTTTCAGGCTGCTAAGTTTTATGGTTTTGGAGTTATGGAAGAGACACACTGACACACTGACACACCACACACACACACACACACACACACACCACCACACACACACACAACACAATACACACACACACAACACACACACACACACACCACACACACACACACCAGAACACACACACACACACACACTGCCATTTATTAGTATAGACCGTCAATTGAATGGAAACTCAAACCCGACTGAGCTGAAGTGATTGTGTGACGAGCGTTTTCATCTTCACGAACACACACTTCCGCCTTCTTCCTCTGAATCACTCGCACAAGGCTCGAAACAATACGGTTCCATAATTCCCACAAATGGACTTCCATCACAAATTTTGTCTCTATTCGTTTCTTCAAAATCCCACTGATCACTTTCAACATTCTGAGAACCATCAGTGTTCCTAATTACGGTGGAATAAGTATCGGAATCCGAGCTCGACATGTACTGATTGTGTATGTAAAACCGCCTTTTGATCAATATGGATTCCAGATGTGACGTCACTGGCGAAATCGAAAATCTACACTCTAAGGCTTATTTCGACACTTTGTGATTGGCAAAAAAAAACTTCGCATTTTATTTCCCCTTCCAATTAGACCGTGATTAATGATTCTCAATGGTTTTTAGAAAAAAATTGGGGGTTCCCCTTTAAATGTTGCTTTGTTGCCACATTCATTCCTACAATGTCCTGCTACCACAGATGTAAACCAAAATGAATAAAATCCAGGACAAATGTCAAAGTTTACACAATAATGTAATGTGATGGAACATCACCTCTTGAGCACCAAATATCTTTTTGGGCAAAGCAGACCTGGGTGGAATCAGTTCAGAGACCCTGGTTGAGGCACAGACACAAAGAATGAATCATCAGGTTGTAATAGATAAGTTCTTTTTTGTACAAACAAGGCAAGAACTAATAAAACTCAATTCACTATTTCCAAAACTTACTTCATCGTCAGCTCTTCAGTTGACCTTTTGTGGATGAATGGTTTATCAACAAAGAATTCAAGTACGATGTAAGTCCCTGCCTCCGAGAATTGCTGTAACCATGGAGGAGGAAACGCATCATCTATTCCCACCAATACAAGCAATTTTTGTTCATAAAGTTCGAACAGACTCATAAATACTTGCTGCAGAAAGTTAGGGTAATTCCACAACGACTTTTTATTGTATACAAAGTCGATGCTCATGGAAGAGCTATAGCACAGAATGGACCATATAATAACAGAACAGGAAGAACATAGTGGAAAGGGGGAAGCACACAAACAGCAGGGTATAGGACACAACAAGTTAGTTTTATCATTAAAAATGAGTTAGTTACCTGTGTGTCAGCTTTTAAGCAGCTAACAGATTCTCTTCCATCAAATTCTAACTCACTCATCTGTTTCAAGACCGTCATCTGTGCAAAAAAACCCAAAAACATTTATATAAATCAAGTCATACAAAATACTGTAACTACAGTAGCAGCAAATATAGAATCAATAAGAGCATACTACTATTACTAGTAGCGAAGAGAATGGGAAATAAGTAAAGACATGAATGGAAAAGAGGAAAACAGGAAAGGATTTGAGCTGACAGGGTGGCTTAAAGGTACGCACACTCGTATTTAACCTTTTTAACCTAGGTTTGAAATAAAGTGTCATCCCGGTGTTTCACAGGCAGGGTAATTCATCAATGTGTGTGCCGTTCCTCGAATGAACGTTTAACGGGAGTCCTGTCTGTCAGGATTCATTGGTGGACGTTAAAGATCCCACGGTGTCCTTTGCGAAGAGTCGGCGAGCTCTCGCCATCACCCTGAACAAATTACAAATTCCTGCCCTAATCAGCAGAGGGCATTAGATCAGTGGCACAGCCGCACCCTCATCCTCAGCCAATGATGCTACTCCACAGTCTTGTGCTGCATAAGAACGACGAAGAGGGTAAGGATTTGACAATAATACAAATAATTAGAAGGGCACTCGGTGGAGTGCATACCTCCGCCACTCAATGCCTGATCCAGTGGAACATATCTGGCCCAATAACTTTTTGAAGTATCATGCGATATATTGTTTTTGGCCCTATCAATGGTGAAGAATCACTTTAAAAATTAAATAATTCTCGTATTTGGATTGGGATTCAGATCTTCACTAAAATTGAATAAATTGTCCTTGCCATACACCCAACGTGTCCACCAAGTTTCATCCGAATCCGTCCACAACTTTTTGAGACATCATGCTATATATTAGTTTAGTCCGATGTCTCAATGGTGAAGAATCACTTAAAAAATTCTAGTAGTCGGAACCGGATCCGGATCTTCACCACAATCGAATCAGGTCGTCCTTGTTACACCTGTCCACAAAATTTCATCCGGATCCGTCCACAACTTTTTGAGATATCCTGTACACAAACAAACAGACAGACAAACAGACAGAGAGGGGTTGAAACGTAACCTCCTTCCACCTTCAGTGGTGGAAGTAATAAAACCTAAGGTTATGGAATGCGCAATAAGTGTAACCCCTTCAATACTATGTAGGATGCATTATAATGCTCTGATAAACTCCATTATAGTACGATGGGCAGTCATAAAGTTTGTATAATGAAACAGTTGAACAAGACAAAACTCCAGGGTCAAATATTCATTTTTATATATTCCAAATGTTCATAATACTTTACTGATTCAACAAAACCAATAGAACTACGGGTCATGGCGTTACAATGACCGTGAAAGCCTGTGGTTCTACAGTATGGGTCTCTACTTATGTGCTGACCATTGTGAGAGGTTCTGGCATTTCTGGGAATGAAAAAGACAAAGATGAAAATAAAAAGTCTAGAGTTGTGTAGTTGATAAATTTATGGTCCTTGCTTTACTCGTGGCCTCCCGTGGTGTTTTCTCATCTCTGCTGATGCGACTCGTGGCTTGCCGAGGAAGTCTTGAGGTCAGTGTAGACAAAACGCTCAAACACATGATTTCACCCTCTGTCCGCAATGCATCCCTCGCGACTCCGCAAGACCGTTTTGTCTGCAGGCAGCACAGTGTGAGTGTGAGATGAAAATGCGTGCTGTCGTGATACTCCGAATGTTCCGATTGTCTAATTACGCTTTTATGACGCATCCTTTGAAGAGTTATAAAAACAAACCTTCTCAAACAAAGCAGTGTCAGAGTAAGACGTCACTGGATAAGCTCCGTGCACAAGTTGCACTCCTGGGTACAGAAGTGGTGCCATGTCCACAAAAGCCACACCATGAAAAGAAATGGGAAGGCCTTCTTCAGTCTGTAAAGAACAATAACAGTTACTCATTATTTAACGAAAAAAACATGGCAAAACAAAATATCAATACGCATTACAATGACAGAAATATCTGTAAGTTATTCAATCTGTCCTCCTTTGCCACCTTCTGTCTGCCTGGAAGTCTGCCAACATCACTTCCATTCATAAAAAGGATGCAGAAACATCCTCTCAACTAAGGGCCAATAAGCTGACTTCCCATTACAAGGAAAGTCATGGAATCGATCATCGCGACTGATGTTACGTCTTTCCTCTTTTCAAACAGTCTGATCTCTGGCTGTCAGTTTGGATTATGTCCTACTCACTCAAAGATGGATATGTTGCTGCTTCCATCTCTTTGTGATGTGTGTCAACTCAAGACATGCTGCTGCTCCATCTCAGCAATGGTCGGAGGCTCTAAATCTCAAACAAGAGGTGAAGACCATCTTCCTCGACTTGTATCTTCGGCATTTGACATAGTCTGGCGTCCTGCTTTGCTCGCCAAGCTCTCTGCCTGTGGCATCTAAGACCTCCTTCATACCTCGCTTTCTGAATCCCTCCATCCGTGCGGTCAATGTGTTGCTATCAATGGAACCTTCTACTCCCTGGTGAAAGTTGGAGTGTCCAAAGGCAGTGTCTTGCACCCAGTCTTGTTCCTTTTTTACATCAACCACTTCTCTGATGCTCTGGCAGACTCTGTCTTCCTTTTTTTTTTAGATTAGTCCACATCGTGTCGTACAGTCTCTGTAATTAGTCCTAGTCTCTGTAATGGCAGGAAAATCTTTTTCACTCTCTGGTGATCTGGAATTGATTAGATGCTGTTCTGATAAATGGAACGTGTCCATCAAACCCCCCCCTCCTCCCCCCCAAAAAAATCTCAGTCTCACCCTGAAGATCCAGAAGGATCATCAAGCTAACCCACCTATCCATTTCCATAAATCAAGCACTGTATTGGTTCAATCTCTCAAACTTCAATTCTCAATCTGTTTCTATCGACATTAACCCTTCCATAACTCTCCGCATTTCTTTGCAAGATGCTATGTTTCCTTTTTGAAAATTTTGTTTCCTCCTCTTGTTTGTTCATTCCCTTGTTGTATTCCCATCTTGTCCCACTCCCCTAACGTCAATATGTTGCCTTTTAAGCTCCGTCTCCTTGTTCTTTCATGAGCCTATACTTTGTATACAACAAATTCAAACGATGTGAACCACAAATGAACACTCTCTATGAATTCATGTCACATCAACCTGCAGAGCAATTCATAACATTTCAGGCATCACGCTTCCATGCATTTAAATTTGCCTTTTTCACTTTCTGCATGATGGTTTAAATTTTTTTTTTTAATGTTCATCTGTTCATCGAGTTCTTCTTCGGTCGTATGTAGCACAAGGCTGCGGGGCAGTATCATTGGCTGAGGGTGGGGCTGTGCCACTGATGCAATGCCCTCTACTGGTTTGGGCAGGAATTTGTAACTTGGCCAAGGTGCCGGCGATGGCTCGCGTCCTCTTCGCCAAGAACACCGTGGGATCTTTAACATAAACAAACAAATGCCCGCAGAAGGGACACCCGTTTGGAGTCCATCCGAGGGACAGCACACACATTGATGAATCACCCTCCCTGTGAAACACCGGGATGACAATTTACAGCTGGGTTGAGATTCAAATCCAGGCCACACAGCTTCGAGGCGAGTGTGCCTACCTCTAGGCCATCCTACCAGCCCTTGTTGATCTAGTAAGGTCTTTTCATAATGGTCCTTCCTATATTTAATCACTTCCATGAAATTATTGTGGAAGAGTGTTCTTTCATATTGATAGTACAGTCATGAATGTAGATGAAGCCACTTTTGATTGTTCAAAGGGATGATGGCCAATTGCTGTGCTACTCCATTGGCCATTATTTACATCAATTTTGCACATGGTTATGATAAAGAAATACATATATTTTTAAAAAAAATAAAGAGTGGCATGTACACTCAGAAGGTATGATCGCAGCGTGCATTGTGCAATGAATTATACAGCCGGCAACTATAAAGAGATGGAAAAAAAAACCCATCAAACTTCATTTCATATCTGGTAACACTATTCAAGCCAACCTTTTCAACCTTTCCCTTTGATCCTTTGCCCGTTCCGGGAACAGTGGTCCGGAAAATCTCCACGGGCCACAGTCTGCTCTCTGCGATGCTTTTCTGCAGACTGCAAGGTGTCCGACACAGACGCACTCATTACAACCAAATGTGGCATGGTTATCAGATTATCTCAGTGAGAAAACTGCATTACATTACCATCAGAGACAGTCAGCACAGTTTAAGAGCATTGTGCTTCTTAAAATTGCAACAATCATGTGGCAAGGTTTTGTGGGGCAATTCAATCATATCAAAGTATCCTGTGCATGTGAAGGGTAACTTTCTCTCAAATAAATGTGAAATAATTGTGAATGCTCTTTCTGCTGTTTCGAAATAATCATTGTTACAGTTCGGTGCACCTGGCAGCTGCTCCATTGTTTAGGTAGCAACGACGCTCTGTATACCAGGAAATACAATTCGACTCCATCTCTGGCTTCATTGGAAGCTCCCTGAACTGTGAACAAGAAACAAGAAACTATGAACACATCGATCATTTTTGATTTTTGGTGTATATTAAGCCTCCCCCTATGCACTATGGCATAGCCTGCCTGTTGTAGTGATTGTTTCTACAATTAGTGCCCCCAATTTTTAATGGTACCACAGAATTTCTGAGACCCCTATGAGTACGAAACCACCATTTAGGTTTATTTTTTCCTTCCCCTTTTTTTCTGCCAATTTTCGAGCTGTACTAGAGCTGGCTGGGGCTTTCATAATGAAATTCTGCATCGATAATGGGATTACAAAGTATGCAAGGTTGACTTTTTTTTTGGCCTTGACCTAATTGTTAATGCCATGACCTAATTATAGACATTCTCACGTTTTCATCGTAATTCGATTAAGCTTTGTCCGATTGGAACAAAATTTCCCTTTCTAGATAGCGTAGAGCAAGGCGCATTTACGCTTAATTTAGATCATACCCCTACAAGTTAAAGGTCTCGGTCCTAGACCCCTAGTCGTACTGAACCACAATTTAGGTTTTTTTTCTTCCTCTTTTCTGCCAATGTCCGAGCTGTATCTTGGAGCCAGCTGGGACTATCGGAATGAAATTTTACATCAATAATGGGAATAAAAAGCATGTGGCTGACACATTTTTTGACCTTGACCTAATTTTAAGGTCATGGCCTAATTATAGACATTTAAACTCTTTTTTTTTTAACAATAACTCGACTAAGGTTTGTCCGATCGGAACAAAATTGCCCTCTCTAGATAACCAATGGCAAGGCGCATTTAAGTTTAATTTACATCATATCCCTTCGGTTTAAAGGTCAAGGTGAAATGGCGGTCTGAAAAAAACGAACGTGGTTTTTTTTTTGTCATTTCTGAATTTCGTCCATGCGGAATCTCAAAGACCGCTTGGCCTTCCAAGATGTTCTTGTATCATAATAGTGCACCTGCATTGAAGTTGTGCACCTGTTATTTGATTTGGGCCCTTGACCTACTTTTTCGGATTGTGACCAAATTAACAAAAAACACCTTTTTGATAAATACTTGAATAATTTTCCTCCGATCTTCCCGATGTTGAGTTTTTTGGATATAACATAGATGGGGACACATTTTTTTAAATTTACACTCCACCCCTAAATGTTGACGGTCAAGGCCATATGATAGTCTGAAAAAAAATGGCCATCATTGGATCGCGGGCACCTGGGAAGGCTTACCCTTGGCGATCGCTTTGTGATCGCAGATGTTTCATTTCATATTGTTGTTTACTTTGTAAATCCACACCTCTTGTGAGTGCCCATGGGAGGTATATTCGTTGAGTGTGCCCTGGATGTGCGAAGCTCCCGCTGCACGGATGTTTCTCAAGGGCCAGCACTTTGGCCTGGGTGATGCTTTGCACTCTGCAAAGGGTTGTGGTACTCCATTGGCCATTATCAACGGAATTTCTTTCTGGCAAAAAATGGTTTGAAGCAAAATATTTTCACTGCCTTTGTTTAGAGAGGCTTTGCTTTCAATTCTACATCCTTTGACTGCCTTTGAATTAAGGTATGCTGTATCTCGACATTGATTCTAAGGACTTGGAAAAGGTTTGGCGTACCTCTGAGGAGACCGGCATTGGCAATGTGATAACATAGATGTATTGTGGGCTTGCTGAAGTATAGCTATCTGGTACAGAGAATGCGGCTTCCACGGTCACTCTGAGCAGGTTGGAATCCTCAATGCATTCCTGTGACAAGAGTGGCTCCGGTGTTGTCACCAGCAACTCCAGACTTGCCTGGGAACAGTTATTTCATGAAGTGCAGTTTATTTCCTCATCGTTGCTTTACACATGTAAATAAATCCCATTACACATGGATGCTCTTGATACTGCATTTGTAGCGCTGATGTCTTCTTGAGGCAGAAGAGGAAGGAATCTGAGCACCAAAACCAGAAAATTAATTTAATTAAAATTGATATATTTACTGATGGTCTGGCTCATTAACGCGGAAAGGTCCATTTATCCCATGGACAAAACATTCTTACGTTTTGAGAATCTTCTGGAAGGAGTATTATCGGTGATCCGGGTGTAGGGTGAATTGTACTGATTGATTTGATGCAAGTCTCACCTGGAAGATACAACAACAGCACCTGGGTATAAGGTTCATAACTCGTTAACTGCTATGTATTAATGCCACAACGAGCAGTTGCACTTCGGAAAGAAAACCTGTCATCACATTAGCTATCGGTCTATCCTATATATGCAAGAGGAAAGACTGCATCACCTCGGCTTGATTTGTGTTTCAGTGCAAGTGTGACTTTGGGGTCATCAATTTATTCTCTTCCCATTCTTCCCACACTCATATCCTCTCGTCTCATTTTAATATTTTCAATTCAGCCCCCCTCTAAAACCCCCTACCTTCCCCTGCCCCTTCCCTCTGCAACCAGGTGTATTGCTTAATAAATAGGCAATACATTATCAATGGACAAAAGTGGATCGAACCCTGAACCAGGGGCAGCAGATCCACCGTCAGCTGGCCAATCAGAACGATGCTCCGTTCCTTCTGCTTCTTTTCCTTTGGAAGTACCTCAAAGATGGACACTGTCAGAAGAGAAAACAACATTGCATTTACATGAATCAAACTTAGATGTTCGTTTTCTAAACATTTTGATGCTTGCAGATGATGCACACAAGACCACAAATCTCATTAGAAACTGCAGCTGTGAGTCAGTGGCCACCACCTAAGGTGGGGTTGTCCCTCAATGTAAATGACCAATTCCAACCACAGTTTTAAAACAATGGGTCATCTGGCAATAATTGCTTCCAGTTGGAATCTGGTCCTGGCTGGTGTAGAAACAATGCCTGATGCCTTCAGGGATAGAATCGAAACTGCTTCCCATCAGGGGCCTGTTTGCACAACTGTGAGAGAACAATGAATATACAGTAATTTGTTGCATCCTGGATATTAGTTTGTAAGCACTGAAAGGTAAGTTGTCGATGAAAGACAATACACACTCGACAAGCATGCCATAATCTTATTCAGGGAATTCTATAAGATACAATGTATATCTCTTCATACTAGAAACAAAATGAATAATATCACAACACTCAAACAATATCTAACCCTCCCAGCTCATAACAATAGCCTCAGTATCATGGGAGTGGATAATATGTGATAAAAATTTATAAACAATTCAAAGTTGTGTGTTGGCAGTGCAGATGGTAAAGTGTATATAAATAAATAATGATTCCCAAAAGCATATACAATCCTCTACTATAGTCTCCAAAAGCATATACAATCCTGTACTATAGTCTCCAAAAGCATATACAATCCTGTACTATAGTCTCCAAAAGCATATACAATCCTGTACATATAAAACAATTTTTTATTGAATTCCCAAAATTCCTAATTGTCTCCAATCCCAAAATCGTTCCACTTGCCTTATGCCCAGATGTTAATGCATACAGGTGCTGAATATGAAAGAAATAGGTCCAGTCATTTTCGAGTGGAGGCCCCCGGATGGACAGACGGACGGACTCACAGGGCCCAAAATATAAGCCTCCATCGGGGCTGATATCCAGTTGTGGGCTAATAATATAGCTTCAAATAACGTTTCACGGATAACTGTGTTGCCTTTGGAAGAAAAACAAACAACACGAGTTGTTACTTATCCCAGCTATGTTCAGGCTTTGCCACAGACTCCTGATCAATGGTGGATTATGCGATGCCAGTGAGCTCCAACTTCAACATGGCCAGGGTGGCAGCAATAACTTGCCTTATCTTCGTCGAAACACACCATGGGATCTGAAAGTCCAGTGGAGCAATCGATGCTGGCAGATGGGACCCCAGCTCGACGCCCATTGGAAGGACGACGACATGGTCCGGCAGAGCAGGAATTTCTAATTTGTTCAGAGAGCCGGCGATAGCTCGCCTACTCCTTGTGAAGGACACCGTGGGATCTTTAACGTCCAGACATTGACAATATTTTGAGACAATAGCTTGAGACGATATTTTGCATCACATGTAAATATTTGAAACATGTCACATTGAAGGAATCAAAATGTTTACTTCCATGCAAATGCTTTTCCTCAATTCACACTCACGCAAGAGGGGATTGTGGACAAGATTGTCCAGGGAGATGACATCATCGGGACAGCATTCCAGTTTACAAGTGAAGTTGTATTCCACCAGGGAACAGTGAGCGTCTTCACAGTACGGAGATTCCCCAAGTCGGAAGGTGCCGTGCTCAACTCGTACGAATGACGTCATCACATCCCCCTTGCTGCCATGCTTGAGAGCACAGAAGATAAATAGTATCATCTTCAATTATACAATTAATAATCATGATAATAATAATTAATGACAATTATAATACCTTGTAACCTATAACACAATGAAACCTTCCACCTTTTCTATCAGGCAGAAGTGGCGTTAAGAGGGTTGATCATTAATATGTGGCCATAAAATAGAAGTGGGGAAATTAAACAAGGACCTTCAAACAGTTTAGTTCTTGGTTAGGCCTAAGTCACATTTGCTCTACGGCGAGGATACGGTGGCCGTACCCCCCCCCCCCGAATTGACAGAAACGTGCGGCGCCGCAGAGTTTCTGAGGTGGCCTCAGGGTGGCCCTACGCCGTTTGGCTATCTTTTACAGGCCGTAGGGGTCGCCGTGGAATTATAACGCAGAGTTATAACTTTTTTTCATTTCTACGTTGGCCGCAGCAATTCGACAAGCCAAGCTATGACGTAGTTGTGTTCCACGTCGACCGTACGTAGGGCGTACGGTGGACTTGCGTTATTCGTGCGGCTGCCGTAGTCTCTTATCAATGAAAATGAATTTCCCTAAAAACCGAATACATTTTTAAAAAACCGAACACAACGTGGCGTTCATGTTGTGTTCGTGGCCTGTTCGAGCCGCATCTTCGCGCTTTGTTCATTCAGTTCGTCGGTGGAAGTCCTGTGAAAGCATCTCTCGTGTGTCGATCGCTACTTTACCTCGTGTTTTCACCTTGATTTGTGCTGTTTTTGTTTTTTTTTACTCATCTTTGTGTTTTAATAATACAAAAAAGCAATCCGATCACGTGGTGTGACGGACTGTCGGGCAAGGATTTAATTTCACAGAAAAACGGTTGTAATTTGAAATATCCATGATTACCTCAGCCCGATGCGTTTGATGAAAGTGATTGTGGTTCTGGGGCATCATGCTTGATGAGCTGCCCTGGGGCAGCGCTCTCGCAGAGTGCGCGAGCGATCGGAACCCAGGCCGGAGCTCGATCCTGTGTGGACCTTTGGATTGGTGATTGTACCAGTTTACATACAATACACCGCCACCGAAGGTCAGGTACTCATCTTATTTTACCTTAAACATGGGGATTTCAGTTGAAAGTGTCTTGAAAGTGGGTTTTCTTGGGGTCCAGGAACGGATTAATTCACTCCATTATTTCTTATTGGGAAAATAGTTTGGGAATCGAACTTTTTGCAATCCGAACAGCCTCCTGGAACTAATTCAATTCGGATTCTGGGGGCACCACGTACTGGTATATGGGACATTATTTTTCACAAAAGCGGGTCAGGTAACGGTAAAGAACAATCTCAAAAATCAACTTTCTTTGATATTCTCGAA
>CM068964.1:85223490-85230263 GCA_035128595.1 Eptatretus atami
CATAAACAACCTAACCTGTTATGTGTACATAACCAACCTAACCTGTTAACTGAACATAAACAACCTAACCTGTTACCTGTACATAAACAACATAACCTGTTATGTGTACATAAACAACCTAACCTGTTAACTGAACATAACCAACCTAACCTGTTAACTGTACATAACCAACCTAACCTGTGACCTCAACATGTCATGTTTCAAAGACCCTTTCAGGCGACTTGCTTCATCAAGGGAAACTGTGTTCTCATGTTTGATTCATTATTTAATAATTTTATCCCAATGTAAACTTTCTATGAGTAAGTTTGTCCCGCTGTGTCTGCGGTGGCGTTGAAATCTGCCCCTGCGGTCCTCATGCTCGGATCCCATGTTCAGGTCCACATAATATGCTGTTGTCCCATTTCATGAGGTCCTTTTCATTCATTCATTTCACTTCACCGGTCTCTATATCCTATAATATGTCCTTGGAACTCACAAAAAGTACATTGATGTCTGTAGTGTCTGCTAACGTCCTTGTAACCCATGTATGTGGATGCAGACAATGGACATTTCGAGCCAAAAGGTGGGTCTGTCTCCCTGTTGATTATTTCATGATGACGTATTGGGTTTTTTTTTTAGAAAATCCAGCTTTCACTGGGTGGTTCATTTATTCATACGCAGCATCTGGCTGATGGTTGCATCATTTTCTGGGGGACAAGCTGTGCCGCTGTTGCAGTGCCCCTGTTACCAGTAAGCCGGTACTCATTTTGCCGACCTCAGAAGGATGACGGGCTGAGTTAACCCACCTGGTGTTAATTCAATCGGCCGACAGCACTTGCACTCAAGACCCTATTAAAGATCCTAAGCCAGCCACCTGAACCATGAAGCCAACACCAGACTCACTGGGTGGTGGGTTGACAAGATGGTCTGGACTCCAGAGTCTAGAGGTATGTACACCTGTCTCTAAGCTGTCCACCCTGGGTTCAAATCCCGACCCAGCTATAAACCATCATCCTGGTGTTTCATAGGCAGGGTTATTCATCAATGTGTGTGTGCTGTCTGGGTGTCCTGTCTGCTCACATTCGTTGGTGGATGTTAAATATCCCATGGTGTCCTTTGTGAAGAGTAGGTGAGCTATTGCCGGCACCCTGAACAAATATACAAATTCCTGCCCAAATCAGCATTGCATCAACTGCACAACTTCACCCTCAGCCAATGATGCTACCCCACAGCCTATGAACGAATAAGAATAAAAGTGGGTGGTAGGTAAAAGAATAATTAATTGTGCAGCATTTTAGTAAATTTTTCATTTCATCTATTGATAATTTTTATCGACCAGTCTGCTGTTAGATCAGATGTGCATTCACTAAGGCGAGATTCTTTTTGAGCATAAAAGGCACACATTTGATGAAACTGCTTAATTGCTTCTTAATAAATCCATTCATTTTAATTGATTGTGAAAATACCATTTGCATAATTGGCAGACCTCTGAGTTATGAGTAGGAGAGGATTTAGAGGTGAAATTGAATGCATAGCCTCGAGGTGTCCAGCATTGATAATAGTTAATTATTCAACGCTGATATATCTATTATCTAATAAATATGTCCATCAGATATGTCGACGTTTCAAACCCAACAACTTGCCATTTTGGTGCAATTTGATGCCTTGCATGCCTGGTGTTGGTTTAATGGTTAGGGTGGTGAGCTTGGGATCTGAGGATCCTGAATTCAAATTCCTGCTCAGCTGTTGAATAAATACCAGGTGGGGTTGACTCTGCCTGTCATCCTTCCGAGGTCGGCAAAATGAGTGCCAGCATGCTGGTATCCTGCGTCGGAGTGGCGACCCATCCAGGATTGTACCCAATAGCTTGTCCAGGATTGTAGACCTGTCCAGGATTCTACCCAGGAGACTGCTTAGGCAGCACCAACGCTCTGCACAGAGTATGGTCCCAATGGATGGATGGATGCCTTGCCAAACAGGCACGTTACACACATTGGGGGGGATTACATTCGTATTCTGGTTTTGTTCTCGGAGGCAGGTTCAGGACTGCCGAAGGAGTTTCTTGGCAAGGGTTATACTGGGTGGTTTACCATTGCATTTCTGGCAGTAGGAATTTTGTTCATTTGGTCATGGTGCCAGCAACAGCTTGCCTACTTTCGCAAAGGACACCATGGGATCTTTAATGCCCATCAACTAATGCCGGCAGATGTGGCGTCCTTTCAATGTCCATCCAAGAAATGGTACACACATTGATGAATCATCCTTCCTGTGAAACACCGAGATGACAGTTTATAGCCGGGCCGAGATTCGAACCCAGGCTAGATAGGCCATCCTTTCAGCTCCAGGAATTTTATACTCAATCAAAATGATAATATTTGGAAATTTTGAGGTATGAGTAGGTATTGTTATGGACGATTCTGTCTTAAGGGGGGTAAAATAGGGCATAATTTAGAATAGTTGTTTCATAGTGCATGTGAGAGTAAACATAATGTACCCACTGTAGTTGAATAAATGTTGTCGAGCCACGTGTTTCGAAAGATCTAGTCATCCCACCCAAGTGTCTGTATCTAAGCCTCACCTTTCTCCCCCCCCCCTTGTATTCTTGAACCTCCTCCCCCCCATTGAAATCTGTCTTCATATGGTGTTTTTCTTGTGATTAACAGCCAATCAGCATGGCCCACGAGTGCAATTATGGGTTCAGCAGGACACAAGACAGGGTCCACACAGGCCCATACGTGGGTACCATCAGGATCAAGGTCATTGGACCACCAGTGATGTGGAAAATCTCCACCTTGCCCTACTAATCGGAGCGGGCCATCAATCGTCGGCAATGGGAACTTGCCACATGTGGTCCTACATGCCTCATGGGACTCAAGATAAGCCCACACTCTGTCTGTCGTACATGGTTATGTGGTGCACAGTGGTTCATAGTACAGCTCGTGGCATGAGTGCTGTTGTGCACCGAGCGCGGCTGGGGAGACACACAGGGCACCGCAAGGACGGGTGTAAGGCAGACTCACCCAGCATGTGCGAGCATCACAAGGGGAGCAAGGTTTCTCTTCTCTCTTTCTCTATTTAAATAAGTCAACCCTCTTTAAATAAATAAGTTAGTGAAAGAAGCAAGCTATCTGATTTAGTTGTCATTGGAAGCGGCTCCATGGCGCATAGCAAATTGGCAAATAAATTCGTGGACAGGCAGTTTGGGGTTCGTGCAAAAGTGTTTGTAAAAGGAATCATTTGACGGCTTGCTCAGCCACTCTTGTCAGGTGTATTCTCCTCGGTCGTGTGATTTTGAACGCAGATTCGCCCCCAAACTAACTGGGGGACGCGGGCACTTTTTCGACCCTTACCTGCTGGTGGCGTGATGATCTTTGAATACCGAGATGGTAAAGGTATTTTACGTTGAGGCTGAAATTCTCCCATAGCTTTCAAGAGATGTGTGGCATAGAGTTCCTTCATTTATAGAAAGTGGATGGGATTGCTGCTCACAAAAGCTGACGGTTGATTAATGGATAAGAATATCAGAACTAAGATCCTATATCCTGTAAGATTATTATTACCTGCCTCGGGAGGGATATAGAATGTCTGCCATCAAGGAGAATGAGTGACGTGTGAAGAAAGCAAGCCATGATTTGGAGCAGAACTGGATGCCACTAACTATAGGAGAAAACTTGCCAAGTATAGAGTTCGGTGGCAAAGGCATGGATATTTAGAGACATTGTTCTCACTCGAGGTTCACGGCTTTCATTTATCAAAATGACTGCAGAAGAAGGAAGTCTCTTGCATACCAATTCCTGTGAAAGACTGTCGAAAAAGGAATGTCTTAAGTTTCTCCACAATTATAAATTCCTCGACTATTCTTGCACTTTAACTGCGTCTAAAGAGGAAGTTTTCAAATAAATACAACATTCAAGGATTAAAAGTGTGTAAATCAGTCAGCCATGTATCTATCTATAATTCCAGCAATGCGTGTGTCTTGTCTGTGACCGCTGTTGCTCTACAACCACTGGCCCGATCTAATTGAAGTTGCCAGGTATATTGCTGGGGACCTGAGGATGTGCCTTTTCAAGGTTTGATATTAATCGACAAGTGGTTCCAAGTTATGGCCATTTATTTACCAAACCAATGACAGGACACGTTGCTGCGTAGGCGTGGCCGTTGGGGAAGAGATCCTCAGTTACCAATGACAGGACACGTTGCTTGGCGTTTTGCACCCACAGTATCTATCTTCTATCTCTAATTCCAGCAATCTCTGTTTGTTTGCGTTTTCAAGGTTTGAAATTAATCGGACAGTGGTTCCCAAGTTACGGCCAAGTTAGAGCGTGTTCCCCATTACGGGTTACAACGTACGGACTTCCGGGAGTGATGACTTACTGTATTCTAATAATTTCTCGATTTCTTATGCGCATTTATAGATAAACACAATGCCCAATCCAGTCGTCGTTTACGAAAGCGAAGGAACGGCCTGTGTGGTTGTTTGAAAGTTTTTTTTTTGCACGTACGGCCATGCACGTACGGCCACGCACGTACGGGCACGGAGAGCAAATGAACGGCCTGTGTGGTTGCTGTTTCTGGCACACGGTTTGAAAGTTTTTTAATTTTTATTTTGGTTCACACGTACGGCCACGCACTAGTAACATATAATTATATATCATTCAGGGTAAACTTCAATTCAATTTTTTTTAAGTTCAATAAAAAAAAGCTCAAGAAAAAGTTCAATTAAAAAAAAAAGCTCAATAAAAAAAGTTCAATCAAAAAAGCCCGACAAAAAAAGTTCAATGAAAAAACTTAAATTAAAAAGTCATGTAGCACATGAGCTGATAATATAAATTTAAAAATATCATGTTGGCGATAACATCTTGTCATGCAAAACGTTGCAAGAAAAAAGTTACATAAAATGCTTTGTTTCACAAAAATAGGAACTACTGTAATTAAATATTGCACAAAGGCGAGGCTCAAGTCTGATGCTACAACCACCGAGTGTCTTTTGTCACCCGACTGAAACACAGACTGCATGACGAAGACCACAAGGCGGTTGCGACGTCGGACTTTATTCTTGCCTTTGTGCGAGACTAAAAAAGGTGATTCCTGCTGATTTTTTTTTTTTGTGAAACATGACCATTCCCAACTACATCCATTTCTTTGTTGATCATAAAGTGCCTCATAATTACCTCCACCACCTAAGGTGGATTGAGGTTATGTTTTCACCCCTGTCTGTCTGTCTGTGAACAGGATATCGCAAAACCTTATGGACGGATTCGGACGAAATTTGGTGGGCAGGTTGGGTATGTGACGAGGAGGAATTCATTCAATTTTGCTGAAGATCCGAATCCGGATCTGACAATTTTGCAAGTGATTCTTTATCATTGAGAGACGGGGCCAAAATCGATATATGGCACGATATCTCAAAAAGTTTTGTTGTTGGATTATTACAAAACTTGGGGGGATGAGTTGTTTAGGTGACAAAACAAGCAGATTCGATTTTGGTTCAGGTCCGGATCCATATCCGGCCTATCAGTGGGATACAAATCGTAAATTGTTCAGCCTTGCAGAGGTACGCACTCTTCCAAGTGCCATTCTAGTTCCAAGTAAAATCAATTGCACACGTTTCTTATTTTCAAAAATGGTGAAGGCTCACAGAGAATATGAAGACAGTATTCGTATCATAAAGATATAGCCAGAATGGATGACACAGAGCTCATGCATTTACTTTTTAGCTGTCTACATTGGATTTGGTTTCCGATCTGACTATAAACTGTTGGAATGGTGTTTCCCATGCACGGCTTTGGATCACAAAGTGCACCGTCACTTGTGTGGACATTAAACTGCAGGGTGTCTTGTCTACTAGCATTAGTTGGTGTTAAGGATCACAGGGTGTCTTTTGCAAAGAGTAGGGAAGTTATTGTTGGCACCTTTGGCAAAATTCCAAATTTCTGCCACCTTCAGCTGAATACATGCCCTGGTCAGCCAATTCATGAAGGATTTGAACCAAAAACGCTTTCTCGCTGACCATACAAGAAGGGAGCAATAATTTGGGTCATTGAGAGAATGCGTGTATAATAGTACACATCCAAGAAGCACAAATCGATGGAACTTTGGCATGGATCCACATTTAACATGCACAGATGTTTTATTATTACCAAAGTTTCTCCAGCTTCACCCACACCACCCCTCCCCCCTCCCATTCCCTCCCCAACTGTCCACCACCATTACAGCTAGAGAGCTTTTATTAAGTTGGAATGGGGTGAGCAAAGGAACAAATTAATATGCGAGTACAACGGTAAAACTGAGGGCCGCATATCCAAGGTGGTCAGGCCACAACACTCTCCAGACACCAACCTACGCAGTCGGGCGCAACACTCTCCAGACACAAAACCTGCCTGGTCGACTCCGACACCGCATAGGTTTTGCAATCACCTACAGGCTTATAGCCCAGTGTACAACACGTGCTGCTGCATCGTGCTGTGACCTACAGGCACCTCTCAGGCTTGACTCATTATGCGTCGTGCAGCCGACCCAAGCTGCAATCGGTGAGCTACTCCTCTATTCTCTAGCTCACCCTGACTCCACTTCACACATAATCTATACCAATAAAAGTAATAAATAGAGAGGAGAAGTGGAAACTGGATCCATGGGACATGTAGCCCTCTTTACGAAATGTACTGATTAACCCTTTCGTTACATTTCGTCCATATGTGTGCATTCACAAAATACATATGAGGCCCGGCGAGGAGGAGTGATGTAAGCGACATTTTAAAATGATATGATGATGATAGGCTCGGATGATAGGGGAA
>CM068964.1:85279361-85292282 GCA_035128595.1 Eptatretus atami
CCCAAACCTACCTCCTTCAAATTCCCTGCTTTCCTTCCTGAAAGTCCCTGTAATGCCCATTTTGTATTCCCCATGTTCCCCGCCCCATCCCTCTCCCTTCCACAGATCCCCATAATGTCTCTTCCCCACTGTTTTGTCCTTCCCTCTCCTGCCCCTCTTGTCTCATGCCCCCTTGCTGTGTGTTTGATATGTTTAGCCTCTCATATGAGCCTCGACATTGTATGCAAAAAAAAAAACAATGTCACACACACAAAAGGAGTAGGTCAGATACAACAGTTCAGGAAAAGAAACAGAAGCCCAAAACTAAAACAGGGAATCCATATAATAAAATAAAAATACAAAATTGAAGACAAAGACTGCAAGTGCTTAGGTGCTGAAAACAAACTTCAAATAGATATGATAGCTTGGAAGATTAAAAAACAAACAAGCAGTCATAGACTGGTACTTACGAAATCGTCAACTTGACTTCTGACCTTGTCTAATAAAAAGCTGTCTCTAGAGAAGGCAGCGAGGCAAACCAAGAGTTGCTACGATGATTCTGTACCAAACCATCAAAAATCGTAACGTCGACCGAAGCAAAAATCTCCATTTCTCACGCAATTATTTAATATTATTTATCAGTCACAAAACCGTAATATTCGGCCATCCACCAACAATCTTACATAATCCGACGGCTTAGCGAGTCAGGCATGTAACGATAACCTTTATTGGGATAAAAAATGACTTTTAAACACCATCTTTATCGAAAACACCGTCAGCGCGCACACGCAAAACCTTTACGTGACTCAACGACGCGTCTGCTCGAGCGCGCTGCACCACGTGACGAGCCGTGACGCGGCGAGTGAAATATTTTTATACAATCTTAAAGCGTCTCCAAAACATCCGATTTTTACCAGAAATTCGACAACCGAGTGTTAAGCGTCCTAAGCGATCGCAAAAACCGAAGACAAAATTAAAATCGAAGTTAAAACGAAGTCGTAACGTCGACCGAAGCAAAAATACTCCATTTCTCCACATTAATTTACGGAATTATGTTTGACCTCACTGTGACCTTGACCTTTGACTGATTTTGACCAAAATATAATCAGCGCTAGCCATCACCCTCCTGAATCACGTGGTGTTTATTGACATTGATAGCTTCTTCCGTTCTCGAGTTATCGTGCCTACAAACAAACACACAACACACACACAAACAAACACACAAACAGAGACGGAAGTCATCAATATACTTACAAAATCTTTAGATTTCGTAAGTAACAAACAGACAGGGGTGAAAACAGTAACCTCCGTCCATCTTCGATGGCGGAGGTAATAAAAATATAAACAAGCAGTCATAGACTGGTACTTACGAAATCGTCAACTTGACCTCTGACCTTGTCTAATAAAGCTGTCTCTAGAGAAGGTAGCGATGCAAACCAGAAGTTTCTACGATGATTCTATACCAAACCATCAAAATCGTAACGTCGACCGAAGCAAAAAATCTCCATTTCTCCACGCAATTATTTAATATATTTTTATTAAAGTCACAAAACCATAATATTCGGCCATCCACCAACAATATTTACATAATCCGACGGCTTAGCGAGTCAGGCATGCGACGATAACCTTTATTGGGATAAAAAATGACTTTTAAACACCATCTTTATCGAAAACACCGTCAGCGCGCACACGCAAAACCTTTACGTGACAACGACGCCTCTGCTCGAGCGCGCTGCACCACGTGACGAGCCGTGACGCGGCGCGTGAATATTTTTTATACAATCTTAAAACGTCTCCAAAACATCCGATTTTTACCAGAATTTTGACAACCGAGTTTTAAGCGTCCTAAGCGATCGCAAAAACCGAAGACAAATTAAATCGAAGTTAAAACGAACTCGTAACGTCGACCGAAGCAAAAATACTCCATTTCTCCACATGAATTTACGGAATTATGTTTGACCTCACTGTGACCTTGACCTTTGACCGATTTTGACCAAAATCTAATCAGCGCTAGCCATCACCCTCCTGAATCACGTGGTGTAATTTGACATTGGTAGTTCTTCCGTTCTCGAGTTATCTTGCCTACAAACAAACCACAAACACACACACACACACACACACACCACACACACACCACACACACACACAAAGACGGTAGTCATCAATATACTTACGAAATCTTTAGATTTCGTAAGTAAAAACGATAAGGAATCAAACAACAGGAGAAATCAAAGTCACATGTTTGAGAGGAACCCGAAGAGATTCCACCACAAATTAGGGAAACAAGAGCAGAATGTGTTAACTCCACCTAGAAAAGTAAAGCCAGAAAAATTCTGGAAAGGAATTTTTACAGATCGAAACGAACATAACAAGGAAGTAGAATGGATCCTGGACTTGGAAAAGAAGAGGCAACATCTCGAGGAAATGCCTCCAGTGATAATTATTGATGAAGAAATTTTTTTAGAAAACAACTTCAAATTAGAAGGGCACTCGGTAAAGCGCATACCTCCGCCACGTAATGCCTGATCCACGAGAACATATTGGGCTCAATACATTTTTGAGATATCATGCCATATATCGTTTTTAGCCCCATCTCTCAATGGTGAAGAATCACTTGATGAATTAAATAGTTCTCATATCCAGATCCGGATTCAGATCTTCACCAAAATCGAATCAATTCTTCCTTGTCACATACCAACCTGTCCACCAAGTTTCATCTGAATCCGTCCACAACTTTTTGAGATATCCCGTACACAGACAAACAGCCAGAAAGGGGTGAAAACATAACCTCCTTCACCTTCGGTGGCGGAGGTAAAAATTAAACATTTCGTTTTTTAAAGTTCCTTCAACCGTGTCGTTGGAGTGCTTGCTTGGAGCGCTCAAGCTTCGATCTCTACAAGCTTCCATGGCGATACCGCGATTGTTCATGTGCACATCTCCGGCGTTGAGAAGGCCAAAAAAAATTAGATGATTACATTGAGTAAAAATGTTTTCATTTACAAAGCAATGAATCACCATGTCACGGCAGGATAGCTGAGAGGTACGCACGCTCACTCCAAGCTGTCTAGCCTGGGTTTAAATCCCTACCCAGCTATAACTGTCTATCCTGGTGTTTCAGAGGCAGGGTGATTCATCAATGTTTGCCATCCTTTGTGATGACGTTAAACTGTTAGTCATGGCTGGAACCCCCCCCCCCCCGCCTCTCCTCCTCCACACTCTTCCCTCCCCTCTCTCCCCATTCCCCTCTTTCCCACCTCCAGAAAACTCATGGAAACACGAACCATGGGCAATCGTTGAAAATAAGGACGTCATGCTCATATACGAGCTGATGATCTCATCGAGCGTGAACAAGCTTTGCGACCGGACATCGTTTTCAGGAACAAAAAGGAGAAGCTGGCATTGCTGATTGAGATATCAGCACCCAGCGGTTTTGGATTAAATAATGCAGAAGTCAAGAAAATGACCAAATACCAGGACCTCAAAAATGAGATCAAGAGATCTTGGAAGCTGAAGAGCATTGAAATTGCACCAGTGATAATTGGAGCAACAGGAATAATAAAGAAGAACTCCACTGAGATTTTAAAAACCATACCCAGGAATATTACCAAAACGAACTACAATTGGAAGCTGTCCGGCGTTGGTGACGATCCTGAAAAGAGCCCTCGGAACAAAACCCTGACAACAACAAAGTTGAACAGCTTGGTCCATGAACTGTGATCCCTTACCGAAGCGGAGGTGGATACTTTGAGTCCGGGGGACTTTGTTCCGTCTCCTCAAACCCACAAATGGACATAACAACCAGCGACGCACGCACGCGCACACACACACACACACCTACTTAATACGATGAAAATTGCCTTTTTGATATTGTAAGAGCAGGGGGTGCTGCATATCGTCACACCCTCCTTCGGATTGTGCAAAGTTGGCTGTCACATTTGAATTCAAGTTGATCCGATGGACCATACATAGTCTGTTTCAGAGCGTTGGTTCTGCCGAAGTTGTTTCTGGGTCAGGGTTATGTTGGGTGGTTTTCCATCCCTCTCCCAGCAGCAGGTGGGGCAGAATTTGGAACTCATGAAGGAATGCAAGTTGTGGAGCTGAAAAAAAAAATCCTATAGTATCGGGTGTTGAGATCCTATCAGAACTCATTATAATTTGCACTACCAGGAATACGTGGGGTTGTTGGGACAGAGATATCACAAAGGCATGATGGGCCAAATAGCCTTTAATATGTTACGTCAGCAAGTGGCTTCCTTAATTCAAAGCGTTCAGTCAAGCATCTCAAAAGAACAGAGTGCTCGGCATCGCTTAACAAACGTGGTGGTCTCCATGGAAACAATGCTATTGTGGTATTCGAACAAATGCTGTCTGGGCCGTCGTTTTCAGGTTTACTCGATCCTCATGAAAAAAAAACTTCCCCAAAAGAGTTGATTGTATTAGCAGCGGCTACAGAGTATGAGGAAGAGGGAAAGAAAGATAAACAAGTTGGTGACTATGCGCGACCCCCAGCCCTTGTATGTCATGACGTCGATTTCTTCAATAAACTAAATGTCGACACGAAGAAGTCTTCTCTATGAAGAAGGAGGGGGAAGGATAAGGAAGGGGGTTAAGGGGAAGGGTTTTGCATTGTTTTCAGATCTTGAAGAATTTGGATGAAAAGTAGAATTAATAATAAAAGTATGACATGCATGTTTCAATACGATACGAGTATCGATAACAGGGGCATCAACATTTCATTGGTTGTATTTTTTTGAATCCGACTACAGCAGACATTTTTTGCTAACATAACGAAGCACCTCTCTTGATCGATTGCTCCTCTTGCCGAGCGACTTGCAAAGCGGTTGATACGGAATGGCTGGGTTGGCAAGTGACGAGCTGCTTGCTAATGGAACACACCCCTGTGCCTGAGAGACCCTTTTCCCTGACATCCAGGTAACGGGTTACATTTGAGCACGACCAATCAGCACAGGGTAACAAGTTTGCTCGCCACCGCGTTTACGCTTCAACATTCTCTGCTTCATAAGCCTGGTGTTGGCTTAACGGTTAAGGTGACCGACTGAACATATTAGGGTCTTGAGTTCAAATCCTGCTTGGCTGTTGAATTAATACCAGGTGGGGTTGACTCAGCCTGTCATCCTTTCAAGGTTGGCAAAATGAGTACCACAGCTGATTGGGGTAGGAAGCCATTCGAGTAACCTGCGTCGGAGTGGTGACCCGTCTGGGATTGTACTCCTTAACCAATGATAAGTTCCTCGGCACGAAAGGAATGGTTATTTGTTTATTCTTTGCTTCTTAACCTTATATAATGTGGAAGTAATTACAGTGTAAACTTTCCAAAAGCTATCAGAATGAAAGGTTTTAATGATTACCAAAGTGAAATAGTTATATTTCTGAAAGGTTATTTCTTCCGTCGCAGTGCAAGGAAAATCTGAGAGCGAGGAAGACGAGGATGAAGATGAGGATGAGGATGAAGAAAAAAACAGGGAAGATAAAGGCAGTGGAAGGCAGGACTGTGGGCTCAGCAGTCCAGCAAAGAAGAAGAAAACGATGTGTTATGCCGAATGGGATTTTGCAATCTCATGCAGGTCTGTTTAAAAAATAAAATAATTTTTTTTATGCTGTGAGTGACGATAATATACAATCGAGTTTGTGGGAGAGTACAGTTGGTCTTTGTCCAAAAGTCAGCATCAATCCAGGAAGCTTATTGGGTGCATGGGGCTGTCAGGATAGTCCATAGGTATGTGCACTTGACTCTGAGCTGTCTAGCCTCAGTTCGAATCTCGGCCCAGCCATAAACTGCCGTTTTACAGGCCGGGCGATTCAACAGTGTGTGTGTGCCATCCCTCCGATGGAAGTTAAACTGGACTTCCCGTCTGCCAGCATTAGTTTGTGGACGTTAAAGACGATCGTCAGCACCCTTGCCACATTTCTAATTCCTGCTCTAACCTACAGGGAGGGGAGCACTGAATCAGCGGCATTGCTACGCCCCTGCAAGAACTGATGCTAATCCGCAGCCATGTGTTGTGTACAAAAGACGACGACATTGGATGCTGCCGGTATTTATTTGCTTGCACTGTACATTGCAGCTTGAACAATATAATTTTTTTATATCAAATGGTGTATTTGGCTCAAGCACAATCCTTGTTATTCAAAAATAAAAACTATTGTTTGAGTGGTTTTCAAATTAAATTTTGCTTCAAAAATAACTGCTGCAAAACTGAAATGTAGAGTCATGTTCTGAATTTGGTTAAACTATGGCAATGTCCAGTCAATCACCTTTTCAAAATAAAAACAAACTCACATCTTGCCTTTTACATCGACAAACAACTCCGAGTACAATCACGATCACGGAAAGCGGACGTGAGAGGCGACAGGAATGAAGGCGAAAATAGGCCTGCAAGAGCAGTTCGGAGAGAGCTCAGTTCCAAAGTTCTCAGAGTTGAGTGCAGTTCTGAGGATGGGAGAGAAGAGCTCGAGTGGAGTTGGTTCGAGAGCAGCTTCGAGGTGAAACATGCCAAGCGTCGTGCCTGGGGAACGTAGCGGGACGGGCGCAGAGCAGCAGGCAAACGGAGCGCGGAGACGCGGCTTCCAGGCATGGTCACCAACTCCCAACGGACAGTACTTCCTATGCGCCTTGTAGAACCAACCACAAATTCTCGAGCATAAAAAGGGTCATCAGTGATTCTCCCCAATACTGACTTCTCTCCCAACACGTCTTACACACGCATCCTACATCCTTGCACCTTACAGTGCACACACCTCATTGATTCAACTTGGGTTTGTGGAGTGTCAACTGAACCCACAACGATTATTTTCAGAACTCACATTACACGCACTTACTTGCACCACACCTCTCACACACCTGCACCATATACCTTGTTTGTTTGCACCTGAGCCATCTGGCTCACGTTCGGGTGAGGCCGGGGTCGATACCATACCCCTCCTACTTTGCTTCTCTGTATCGACTTTTCTTATCTATTTCTCCCGGAATGCTTGAGGTACCTGTGGGTGAAGATTTGTGATAAGATTGTTCTTGCATATGGCAGCTTTGCTTGGCTGCCATTTTGTTGGGGCGTGACTATGCCGCTGATGCTGTGTCCCTATACCAGTAGACTGGTACTCATTTTGCCGACCTTGGAAGGATGACAGGCTGAGTCAACCCCACCTGGTGTTAATTCAGTGGACAACGGGGCTCAAACTCAGGACCCTAAGTTCCCAAGCCAGCCACCCTAACCACTAAGCCAACATCAGGCTTTGTAAGAAGATGACTGACGAAGGGGCAAGGTCTTTCTTTGTGACACTGTTTTTGCTTTGTAAATGCTGCTTCTTCCAAATCTTTTATAAACTGTTTCCAACCTGCCCGATCGTCTTTTTCTCCATTGGTTAGACTGAGTGTGTAAATAGTGGATGGGAGTTCTGCCTCAGTTTCGTTATGGTTTGTATTAGCCAACGTCCCACTGGCGGTCTCGCTCAGCTATTCTGATTAACAGGAGTGGGGCATTGATAGCGCAGGCCTTATCGGGGGGAGGAGAGGAGGGGGGTTAATTTGCCAGGAAGGTAACACAGGATTTGGATGCGAGGACTCTACCTAAATTAATTTTCTCAGACTGCGTCTGTGGTTTCTTACCAACCCGTCGTTCCATGGAGTTATCTGCTGCTCGTCGGCTTCAGGGTCATAGGTTGGGAAGTGTGTCCGAGAAGCCCTCTCGCGACCCGGATCGGTGGAACCCATAACAGTATTTTCAGAAACCCCCGATAAGTTGAGTCTTTGGATATCCCTTGACATCAGGTTAGAACAATGGAGAGAATCAATGAAATGTTGATCAAGGTATTTTAACTGCCATGGGAAGTAAGAATGTCACGATTTAGTACGAGTCAAAACCTGGAAGCGATCACAGCTTGGAGAAATCTGCAACCTTGAACTTTGGGTGTGACATCACGAGTGCTTAATCCCCCTTGACTGTTCACACCTGCCACCGTCGACACTTTCACCAAACTATGCCAACTATCTGCGCTCCAGGCTGTACTAGGACTGAGAAATCGGATCCAAAATATTCATTCTTTTCTCTACCATGGGGTAAACGGAGCTCAATCAAAGTCTGGTTGTCCGCATTGAAACTGCTCCACGCTCTGGAAAAGTCGGCCCTTATGTGTGAACATCACTTCAGGGAGAGGTTTCTGTTTGTTGACCCCAAGTATGTAATAGCACCACATTTAATCCCAAAACCAAGTTGACCCTGACGGATGATGCATACCCATACATGTTTGAGCACACGGCTTGTGCACCACCGTGAGAGGTTTCAGAAAATCGGGAAAAAAAACGACGTCGGGTCGAGGTAATCATAACACGTGCATACTCGTACACAGTACAGGACTGTATATAAAAGATTGACAACATGATGTTGCATATTTTGTCCACAAGTGGTGGCTCATAAAGGAGCAAAGTCACAGAGAGAAGACAACGCACCGACATTGGGGAAACCCGTGAAATCAACAAGGGGATGAGTGAACTACAGCAACCTGCATTTGATTAGATGTAAAGGTGAGGAGGAGGAGGATATATTTATTATATATGTAAATTGTAAATATGTCTTCATTTACTGTGTTTCCTTGTTTGTCGTTGGCCATTGATATTGGCATTTGATGGATGTGAGGTATTCACAAGATCAATAATGTTAATTACCTCCACCACCGAAGGTGAAGGAGGTAATGTTTTCACCCCTTTGTCTGTTTATGTTATGGTGTTAAATACCATGTGTTGCGGTGCCAGACACTTCCTGAATGTGTTGTTTAAGTTCATCAACAAGGTTGTTCTGCAACCTTACCTTTGATGTGCCCCCAGAGTTAAAACCGTGTCCTGGGACTTATGACTCACCCTTACCGATTAGGCACTGGATTTTGGAGAGGACCCTTCTTCAAGGCGTCGTGAGGTGGATGACATCATGATCCAAACAAACACTGGAAAAACGTTCTGTTCTTATAATACACCGTTCAGGTAAACCTATTTCATTCTTCTTGTCTATCACACGTGATGACTCGCAACAACACTGACGTTCCAAAGTAGTCGGTAATGGCCGACACAGGCCACACAAGCACCAGTCCGCGGCTTGCCCGACTCTAGCTTCGAGGTGATTCCTTGGATCGTCGACGGTCTGGCTCTGTATCATAGTCACTGTTTGAACTTTCCTCGCAACCAACAATCAATTCTGTGTCAGAATATTCCGGTTCAAAGGAATAGGGTTGAATTTCATGAGCCATGTGGATGGAGAGATCAAGGTTTACGGGTATTGCTTTACATGCATCTGGATCAGGAAATGCCTGACGTCAAGCACGTGTGACGTAGTGCACACTGATTTGTTGATGAACTCAAGGATGGCGACTGACGGAGTTGCCCAAACGGCGGCGAATTTGAAGTTATTTGGGGGAATATCTACCTTGTATGATCAAAATCATTTCTTAATGTGTCATATTTGATTTCTCAAACTTCAAAGGATAGGAATTTATCACTATCATGGTACCGACAAATTTTCAGCAAAATATCCCTTTAATTCTCACTCGGAAATAAAAGAGTCGCCATGTTACACAAACACCAGGTTACTCTGCTTGCTATCTCAGGGTATGGTTGTCTAAGCAGTTTGTTGCTAGACTATAAACACATTCACATACCCTTGTTTGCATGTCATTTGAAGAGCCCTCTGGCTATGAAGGGCAACCATGAATGAGTAGAGCAGATGAAAGAAGAATTCGTTAAAGCCAAGGAGGAGGATCATTTAACAAGGCAAAGCCTTGCTTTGGTATTTACTTCAGTGGCCCCTTTGATATACCAGGGGAAACATTAACCATGACACACACACACAAACCAAAAGCAATCATTGAAAACAAGGACATAATACTCACAATACGACCTGATAATCCCATCCAGCGTGAACATAGAAAACAGAGCACTGCGACCGGACATAGTACTCGGATACAAAAAAGGAAAATAAGGCATTGCTAGTTGAGGTTTCAGCACCCAGGGATTTTGGTCTAAATAACACAGAAATCAGAAAATGACAAAACATCAAGACCTCAAGACTGAAGTGAAAATATCCTGGAAGCTGAAGAATGCCAAAGTTGTACCGGTGATAATTGGAGCAACGGGAATGATAAAGAAGAACCTCACAAAGATCTTAAACACCATCCCTGGGAACATTACCACAAACGAACTACAGTTGGAGGCTGTCCGACGTCCGTGGCTCGGTGACGATCCGCAAAAGAGCCCTCGGAACAAAACTCTGAGAAGAACAAAACTTCACACCTTGGTTCATGTATCGAGATCCTTCACCGAAACAAAGGTGGATACTTTGAGACCTGGAAGGACTCTGTTCCAACATCTGAAACCCAAATTATGGAGATCCCAAACAAGGACACACCATTTGGGTGAGGCTAAAAGCACCTTTACAAAACAGATGTAAACAAAACAGGTGTGTGCACTGTGCATCCACCAGGGCATTTTCTTTTTCTTTTCTTTTTTTAATAAAAAACTTATATGACAGTTGTGTAGCGTGCTCTACATTACAAACCATTTCACACACAAGAGGGTAAAAATCGAAATACCCCAAGTACACGAGACTCAAATTAGGCAAGTCAAAATTCTGTGAGCTTGTTCCTTTTATATTGGTTTGGTCCAATGTACTGTTGGGGAGAGCAAGAAGGCTTGACAATGACGTCACGGTCCAGGTAATGCTGGAGCACCTTTGGGATTCGCACATTGCCGTTCTGCAAATGCACATAATTCATGACGTTTTAATAAATAATCAAAATCATAATGAATTGTATTAAACTAGAAAAAAAGTCGTCATAAATGTGTGCAACCTTTTCGTATTTCTTAAATCTAAAAAGGTTTCAGAACATTTACCTCCATCTGGTTATTCTCCAAGATAGCGATCAGCAGGCGTGGAACAGCCACAGCTGTCCCATTAACCTGAAAGAAAATGAAAAAGTAAACTCGTACCTGCAGTGAATCGGGGCTCGAAATGTGGTGTTTAAGTTTTCTCATCAGAGTTCAATTCGCAACAGAGGATCCAACTCCAAATGCTCTGATGCTGCACAGGTGGTGCATTGCACTGTGGATTCGAAGGGCCTTTAAAAATAGATGTAAGGCAAGCTCTCCTACCTCACCTTTAGCTACGTTTAAGATGTGACAATGCCTTTCAAAAAGAGCAGACCATTGTGTGATGGTGCATTGGCGAAATTGCATATTACTGCTTCACTTATACCCGGAGGAGATGGGCACCATACTCGTCAAACAATGATGGCGACTGTGTTCATGGTACCTCAATGATTGTAACAGTCAGGAGAAACAGGGAGAAAAGGCTGCCTTCATCAGATATATTGTTGGGGGGGAAAAAGGAAGGAGTTGCATTGTAGTGGTATTCGTCAAAAACGTCATATCGCCATGGGGCATCAGGGAACCCAATACAAGTAGTGAACCTTTCCATAGCTGATAATAATCTACCCTGATCAAGTCACTACCTAATCGCAGGATGCAGCCAAGGCAATCTTCCTCTCAGGGAGGAATTTGCAATTTAGTCACAGGACAGTATTGAGATGCAATGGGCTAGTCTTTTCAAAAAAAAATCAAATGGAGTTTTTTTTAAGGTCTACAAACAACTTCTAACCACATAGTCAACCAACTTAATGTCCCCTTGGAAAATACGACAGACTCTGTGATGCAACAACCTGTCAGCAGAGCATTAGAGCAAGTTTCTAGTAACCCTATTCAGAAATCCAATGCAGACGATGCCACCTCTGAACCATCTTGCAAGCCCGAAAAAAAGTGTGTGGAGATCATCAAATTGTGAAAACTGCAGAAGTAAAACCATCGAGGAGAGAAAATGCAGGTCACAATTGTAAATGATCCAAGTCTCAAGGACAGGGTTGGAAACCATTATTTTATTTGTCAATTAGAACGGTAGTCGGGTGTGCGCACGTTTCCGCCAGCCTGAACACTGAACAGTTTACGTTGTGTATCCCACTGATAGGTGGGATCTGCATCCGGACCTCCAAAATCTAATCGGCTTGTTCTCGTCACCTCCCCAGTGCTTGAACACCGTGTCCAAAATGCTCACTGGCTCTCAACCACTGCAAGAAAACATGTTAACTGTGCAGGCAATGAGGAAGAGGTGGTGAGGTTAAACGGTACATCATTCAGAGTGAGAGATCAGAGCACCCCCAGAGCCAGCCCCATGCGGTCTGAGTCCTGTTGCGGTTGCGGTGCCCAGCTCCTCGCTAAACTCAGACATATGGCAAGTAGCTAATGCAACATTTTGCAGTTAAACCAACAACCACTAAGCTCATCATTCAGGCAAGAGTCAATTCTTCCTTTTCAAATTGATTTATTAAATAAATAAAAAATAACGGCTACGAGCAATAACACAATGTCGAGTCTCTGCTTCTTTGTACTCGAACCACCCAGTGCACTTCTATCATCATGAATGTTCTCGAGTAATCACCGCAGTTTCCCTCCAAATTAATTATTAATGAGATCGAAAGCAAATAATTGACCCAATTTGACCTCTATCATTGATCGACCCTGTTCGTTTTTCAGCACTTTTTTCGGATCGCCATACGGATTGGGAAAACGTAAACCAGCAAGCGTCGTCTGCAGGTACTTGAAAAGCTCGAATAATCTCTGCTTACAAGATGCTCTTCAAGGAAGCAATTTGACATCTCTAAGAGTGTGTGAGATTTGGAACGTACCGTATGAACATGGCGAAGGATGCTGTGTGCATCCTTGTACATTATGTGGAGACGTCTGCTCTGATAGTCTGTGCAGTTGGAAGCACTCGAGATCTGCACAAGCACTCATGCAGGAAACACGTATCACTCGCACAGTTTATGCATGCTGAGGCTCAACAAACATTATTACCCACAATAAACAGCAGCAATGGGAGAGGGGAA
>CM068964.1:85292965-85315361 GCA_035128595.1 Eptatretus atami
GAAGCATCCCTGTACATGGGCGGGTACGTATTATTGAATATATGAGAGAAAGAAATCTCGGTTACAAAATCAACTAATACGCACCATGTAGATCTAATAAAAATTAGATCCTTTTTATTTTACGCATCACTGCCTCGGGATTGAACGGTAACTCGGTCTAATCGTCTGGTTCCCATAATCCTTCATGACGGAATTGTGGATCTAATTTTGCTTCTAAACCGGGACAACACTTTAATACAAGGTGAGCTCCAACTTCCCCCACCGGAAATGAAGCCCAAGTTCGGAGTACATCTCCTTTTGGATCGAGACAAATTCTTGCAAAAGTTTTTCACTTTCTGTGCCATCTTCCGCCGCAGTTACTCCAAACATTTCCACCTGAACAAGCGAAAGACAAATGTGGAAATCGACATTCAATCGAACACCAGAAAAACCATACAACGTGGCTGGAATGAAAACCGTAACGGGCAATGAGTGCGACAAAAAGACAATAGCCTGCCTTGGAAAAATGGTGAACTCTGTATAGACCCCAGGGCTCGTTCAAATTGTCCGTCTCGGCCCGATAGCACGTGCTGCAGCACACTACCCTGTGGGAGTAAAGGACTTGATAGAGAATCGGCTTGAAATAGTCCAAATGAGATTATTAGTCGGTGAAAGTTTTACCTGTAAACATTCATCACCAAGATAGTTGAACCAGTTTCCCATATAATAAGCAACAATAGAAATAATAATGTAAAGATGTTACTTGATAGGAAGGTCTTTCAATTTTACAGCATGATCCATGAAGTATCCTGTTAGGAATGAAGGAAGGGAAGGGTAAGTGGAATCTAAAATATTTAAAATATTTAAAACATCAATCCAAAATTGGTTCATCAACCACGAGCTCAAGCTCGAACCCGTTCTTCTCACCAGCAATTCCGACCTCCGAGGTCCCAGCCAGATTCATGTCTTTGCACCTGTCTGGGTCCACCTTGTAGAGCAGTGAAGACCTGACATTAGGACGAATCCCACAGCCTTCCTGCAACACAACCAAATTCAGGAAAACACCGACACAAGTAACGGTGGTAGAACAGCCATGGAGATTATGTGGTAATAACAGATATACTGTAGTGTAGGGCATCATGCATGCAGGTTAAAGAAGGTCCAGGTATGGCATTTTGAAGGCTGTGCAGTGAAATAGTTGTTTCCATTATATGTCACCAATATACAAACACATTTACAAACTGGAAAGGCACTCGGTAGAGCGCATACCTCTGCCACGTAATGCCTGATCCACGAGATCATATCGGGCCAAATAAGTTTTTGAAATATCATGCTGTACAGTAACATATAGTTTTTTGGCTCCATCTCTCAATGGTGAAGAATCACATCTAAAAAATAAATAATTATCATATCCAGACCCGGATTTGGATCTTCACCAAAATCGAATCAATTCGTCCTTGCGACACACCCAACCCGTCCACCAAGTTTTGTCCGAATCCGTCCACCAGCTCTAAACGTGGGCATACACAATCCAACATCTATACTAATAAAGCAAGAGTGTCTGTCCATCCCCGAACGACTCCCTCAGTTTTGGGGCTACCTCCGCCAAACTTTCTGTGGAACATTTTGGGGTCCCAGCGGGTGTTCTAAGGTGGGTGGGAGGTTTCAGAAATTTCTCAACACAATAACGATTTTGATTTTTCCACCCGTACGGAGCTGCTCTCTCTCCACATGGAAACTCATTCACGGGTTCGGCATTCGCAGTTTTGCTATTTACCGCATGCGCAACCATTCGCTGGTTCGGTAATATCTCAATACACTTGAGGGTCTCGGTTTCCACCCGTCAGATGCTGCAATTTTTCTCTCACATTCGTGGATTTGCCATTGACTCTGTACGGCTTACAATACATAATAGAAACATCATGTACCCACCTTCTGGTGGGGTCAGCTGCAGAAAGGTTTTTGCCCAAGTCCTTCACGAACTGGCTGTCTATACCTGACGTTCGACTGAAGGTGGCACAGGAATGTGGAATTTATTGGTTCCTGGTTTGGTATTCGCCGTTTCCACATTGTCCGTTTGCTTCTGGGCTCCCACCCATGCGTAGCACGGGTACCTCGCTCATAATGTGTATAACCAATCTATCTTGTGTACAACTTCTGTTCCACATTGCACAGCCTGGATATTTTGGAAAACTGGACAAAGACACATGAACATTCAATAAACTTGGCTCTGCCCTTCATAGTTTGGTCATGTTGTGTCTCGTCTTCTCAAGACAAGCCACACATCAAGTCATACTATCTCGCATGAGTAAAGATGTCCTTTATCCATCGGTTTAATGACAGGCAAGCTCTCAAGTCCGAAGTAGATGGAACATGTTCGATTTTTCCACAATACTGTACAAGACTTCGTTTACATGACATGTAGGGCAGCATACTCTGACCAACGTTGTCGCACATGACAAAAAACATGTTGCGTACAATACAATGGATTGTATATGCCCATCTTTCGCAAAACTGCACAAATTCAAGAAGTGTAACATTGTATGTGAACAGTACTCACAAAGACAGCAGCTTTAATCATATCGGGGACAGACATTGCAATGAAACCCTGCAGTACGGAGACACGTGGAAGTTCATTACAAGCAGAAACAAAAACTGCAGCTTTGAAATTGTATGGAATACTGAGAGCATTTGTAATGACGAGTGATGTTGTCCCAAAGAATTGCAAAACCTCACGCGCTTCTTCAATTTGACCATCGCGAAATGAACGAGGGCGTGTTCTAGCTCCGAAGCGGCACCACTGAGGTAGTACGAGCGGTGACCAGACACGTGTGACAGGCGTCTAGTTGGGGACAAGGAAGAGTAGTGAGGAGGAAAGGGTGTGAGGACAGGGTGAACTTTGCTGTCTTATCAAGATAAACTTGGTTATGACTATAGTCATGTTTTTTTTGTCTTTACAGGAGAAACTGGGAGACCAATCGGCAAACTACCCAGTATAACAGCTGCCAAAAAAAAATGCTTCGGCAGTACAACATTGATTGCACTGGTGGTGACGTCACATCCTCGGGCACACGCTGACGCCGGAGGGAGAGGGTGGGATGATAAAGACCGCGAACTTTATCGCGTGCGCCAGGTGACCTCACACTAATTGCCATCTCGGGGGGTCCCTTCACCTTTCCTTGCTTGACCCTTTCCGATTCAGACAGGAAGCACAGATCACGTGACACCCTTAAATGAAATAACTTCTCTACAGCACACAAAACCACCCTCAAACGGCATACACAAACAAGACAATATTAGCCTAAATGTGAAGTCCTGATTGCAGCCAAAAATGAACTATCCTATGTCAGCACACGGTCCATGGTATGGCCCGACATTCTGATAACTCTCCTGTATCCAACACACGTAACTGTATGACATATGATTGCTCCTGCTGGGGGGTGGGTATTACAAGTTATCCCATCTGTGATTCTGAGGGAATTAACCCGTCCTTATGGACAGGTCCTTCACTAGTTCCTTTAATTCAAGTTAGCACAGTGCTTTGTTCATTTCCCGATCCAACCACAGGCATGCTTGTGGATGTATTGGACAATACTGCAAGCTCTTCCACCCATCTGGAAGCCAAACCTTCGCAACACCTTTATTTTATCTGACTTGATTGGTTTTATCCAACAAGTTATCTTCTTCAAAAATAAACAAGTCTATCATTGTTGTCCACCTCTTGGTGAGTTCCAGTTCAGGATTAATGTCATCATGCTGACTGTGTTAACCAACGCAGTCAGAAACAGTGCCGATGTAATCCTGTGTATCCAGGCATACCAAGTATGTTTGTTACGAAAAAACTTCCCCCCCGCCCACCATTGATCACAATATTACTCTTGATGTAAGCAATTACAATACGATTTATCCGCCAAAAATCTGGAATCCCACGGAAGGAAATCGGATCCTGCAGAGCAAGGTTGAAAGATGAGACAGAATTCAGTCGCGCAAAGGTGAACTCACTTTTGTCGAATGATGCCAAGTTTCTCCCCAATCTCCAAGTGTCCTTTGGGCTGGAAATCGAACTCTGCAGCAGAAGACTGATCCGATTATTCCCAGAGGATACTTCATTTAATTAGACCGTTTTGGACATTTCATCGAAATGTAGCAAAACAAGCTTTCAATTTTCCTCGTTGCGCAAAAGTCCATTTTGAATTCTAGTTTAATGAGAATGTCATTGAAAGAAAAATGCACCGTGCTGACAACACAAAACGACAGTTTTCGGTACAAGAACAAAAGGCAAAATTGCAAACACGAAACCCCCACAACCCACCCTCACCACCGCCCCCCCCCCAACCCCACCAGAATATGTGCACGAGTGGTTCACAATACTATACTCACCTGGTTTTTCTCCAACCAACTCGACCACACGAGCTTGACATCCTTCACCGACTGGCTGGAATACAAAACAGCGATACTCACACTGGTGATTTACATTCATACTAAGATATCAGAACAAGACAAGAAAGCAGCAACCCCCACCACCCCCCACACCTCCTCAAAAAAACGCTTGTGCTTATACTTGGAAAGCCAAAAATATTAGGATGGGCGTGTTAAAAAATTTTTAAAATCATACTTCGATCAGCATGGAGAACTAGAACCCAAATAACTGCACAATTTTCGATAAGCGATTGATTTGCAAGTGTGTGTGTATATATATATGGTAAGTCGCCGATTTACGTCGAGTCTGTTTGCGTCGTTTTCATAGAACGTCGTTAACACATTGTGGGACAATAGTTGATTTAAGTTGCGCTCGTTCGATGACGTCGTTCAAAATGGTCAAGTGGAGCGTACTTCTGTTCGTCCGATACCAGGGGTGCGTATCTTTGTGAATAAACTGTGCAATAAATGCTTTCATGTCCTTTGTTCTCCCTCCCCTTTTATGTATCAAATAAACGCACAAAGTCACTTGTTCTCTGAACAATTCCAGTTGCCCTGATCGCAAACGGCTTTAGTTATTAATCATCGGTTAAAAGACAGATTGGGTTCAGGACGATGAGCGGCCACACAGAAAGCAACCCACATCCGGCACGGTGACCGTTCAAGCCATCATTTTGGTGCAGGGTGTGAAAGAGTACCAGCACATCGCTTAGCCGGCTCAGACGTTCCACCGAAACATGATAGTGCCTGCCTCTCCCTCCCTGTAGACCCACACTCTCAATCCGCACCATTAATTAATATCAATTTGTGTACTTACATTGTTTCAGTTGTGTTCTGTATTGATTTGTTTATTTCTTGTTTCCAATATGTACTGAAGTGAAGGTTAAGTAAAGTTGGGGTGACCAAAAACGCCCCCCTGGTAACGCATCCCTCCATTACAACACGATTTATGTGGGGAAATCGTATCGGAATAACATTGTTTCGAATAACATTGCAGTTTTGAGGAATGCTTCCACGACGCAAATCGACGACTTGCTGTATATAATCACCCGTTGTAAGTGATGTTGAAAGGAGTGGGGTGATATTTCAGCCACCGATCTTGTCATAAAAGCATAATTTTGCGCAAAAGTGTCATGGATATAAATATATTAAAATATACAGTAGACCCTCAAATAGCGTGGGTTTCTATCAATCGTGGGCAACCTATTGTGTTCAGATTTAGTTATCGCAGCATTTAATTTCAGCCAATCGTGGTTTTTGAGCGAAGATGAGTCCATATGTACGATTACCTCTCATTACGAGCCTTTTATTGTTTCACGCACACCGTTAATTGTAGTAATCAGACCAGCATACAGGAACTAAACTAAATTTAACAATGAATCATCATCGAACAGGAAATGACGCACGAAGATCCTGTAATACCAGATCTAGTACACACAACTGTTAATAATAATGGCGCCCAAACATAAAACGATGGACAAAATTAATAGTGCCAAAAAGCAAAGAAAGGTTATGACATTGTGCGAAGAAATCGAGTTGTTAGATACGTCGGCAAGAAGTGAAAGTGCGGTTTCTGTGGGCCGCCATTACTGGATCAATGAATCAACTGTGTGTAAACGTGAGTCAAATATCCGTGCAAGTGTTCCCACTCCGCAAAGCACAAAAGGCTCATTCCAATCCCATGATCATCATATTGAAAGGATGGAAAAAGCGTTTCATGTTTGGATCGAGGATCAAACAGAAGAAAAAAAAATGCCTTCGAGTGGAGAAAACATTGTGGATTTACTAATGTTTTCATGAGGCACCCGGGACTGAAGGCTCCAGTTCAACATGGCTCATGGAACGAATCAAGGCCAAGGGATTTATGTCGGAGCAGGTTTTTAATGCCGAAGTGATGGGATTATCTTGGAAGAGAATGCCATCTCGTACATTACTGTCCAAGCAGGGACGATCTGCTTTGGATCAAGGTGGCCAAGGATCGTTTTACCCTTCTTCTACGTGGCAATGCAGCAGGCGACTTAGTCGTGCTCCCTATGATCCAACAGGCATCGCAAATTCTCCATCCACATCTTTTTAACCTCCACCCTCCCCCAAAGGCAGCATTATCATCATCATCATCTCCGAGCTAAGTGTTGTGTTTTCTATTTACGGCAGAGTACAGCAAGAACGAGTACGTAATACGTTTACCATCACCCGCCTCGTTGTTTTGAAACAAATTTAAAAGGTAAAACTCATGGTTTTGTTTAATGTATACCATATTTATTTTATTTACAGGTTTATTTCAATGCTAACAAGCATTATATAAATATATATATATAATAGATAATATGTTTATTTCAAAGGTAATATGCATATTTCTGGCTGCCGTCGATCTTCCTCGAAGTCCAGGAACCGAACTCCCCTCTTCCCATGATCGGCCCTTGTTTCCACGATCGGAAACCAACTGGCCCTTGCTTTCCATGATTGTGGTTTTAACTATCACGGCATTTTCCGGGAACCTAACCCCCGCAATATTAGAGGGTTTACTGTGTACATGACAAAACAAATGGAAAAAATAAATCTGAAAAAGGATTTATTTATTTTTTAAAGGTCCATCACCAATCTGCATAGAGTCTCAGCCGAAATGTACATTGCTCTTGTTAAAGGCCAATGAGGACAGCAGTCGTCGAGAGGCTCATTTATACTACACATGAGAGTTTAAAAAGGCCAAAGAGGTCTCCTGTGATGGAGGGTGTGTATTTTACTGACTTGGACATTTACACTTCCCACCCAGCCCACCTAGATGAGGTGGACCAACTTCTAGGCCATGGTTGCTCAAAGATACGTTTCCATCATATTCTCAAGGTTCATCACGTTACCAAATTATGTATTTTAATGGTGATGAAGGAGCAAAACGGCCGATTGAGCGCAGGGTAGAAACTCGGTTGTTTCGGGAAAATTGGGTGGTGGTGTTGATGATATGTGCATGGCTCACAAAGTGGGTATGTTGTGGTATGTTTGTGGGAAATTCCACATAAAACTATTATGAGGTATTTAGACAAACCATCAATGGTCTGAAATGAAAGTGGACATCTTGGGGAACCTGCAGAAACCGGCAATATCATACTCTCCATTTCCCTGTTTATTAAAGATGAATTAAAGCAACAGAATATGGGTATTTTAACCTTAGAAATGTAAAGTTTGATTGGTAAAATTTTTATTTTACTGTACGTTTCTTATGTGACAGTTATTTTGAGTGTGGTAACTCGAATGTGAACTTTGGTTGCTCTTTTATGTTTTGATGATGTTCTGTCTCCCTATTTGGGTTTTCTGGCATCTACCCTATCTGATGAAATAATGGATTCGTACATAAAGCTTCTGTCCACTGCATCGAGAAATAATGAGTCCAGTGTTGATAATGTTTCTTATGATTTTTATTCCAAATCTCCCTTAATTTCTTGAAATATGACAGTCTAACGGCAGAAAAATATAGAATCAAAATTGTGATTAAAAATAAAATTCGGACTGCAAGTAATCCGTCTTGATTTTCGTGTCAGTCCGTTATGTACGAATCATCATCTCGTCGGACGCAAATAACGCTAGCATTAGAAAATCTTGTCGTCTTGCAAACTTCCCCGATTGATGGATATAATAGGCACTTGCATGCGTTTCAGCACATTTCCATTCGCCGTCGAGCGCAGCGTTTGTCTTCGTGTCCGTGTCTTTGCGAGAACGGTAATGTACGAATCCAGCATGAGGACGCCGAGCCGAATGAGGTGACTCGCATTTGTCTGATAATTCTTCATTTTAACCAACGCTATAATTTTTTTGGTGCTTTCGAGGATCCGAGAGGTAAGAATTATGTTTTTCTTTTTCATGTTTAAAGTGATTATTTTCAAAAGTTCGATAGAAATAGATTCGATTTTAACGTTATTTTTCACTTACAAGTGTGGCTTTCTTTGCAACTGAACTCGTCTGTGTTTTCTTCGTAATTTATAACATGTGTTGTTATATGTGTGTTGTGTTGTTTTTGTGTTGTTTTTGGCAGCTGTTATACTCTCTCAAAATGTGTTGTTTTTTTCTTTTTCCTGCAGAGTAAAAATTATCTGTTTCTTATCCCAACATATAGTATTTACGTTGTTTTTTTCATCTGATTCCGTACATAACGCTGATGCCAAGCTCTAAATTTGAACGTGTATTTACAGTGTTGTATATATTCAGTGGTAACCTAAAAACCGGACGTGCTGCAGGTCTAAAAATTTAGATTTAGCTATTTGAATATATGCAGATTAACAGAATGGGTTGCATTTCATGTTTCCCTAAACTTTTTTTTTTGCCCTTTGTGTAACAGTAGTGTACCCACTTTGTGAGCCATGCACATATGCAAGTAAATCATCAAATATGTAAAGGAGCTCGGTCTCGGCATGCCTGCATGCGTCTATCCGTCTGTCGCTAATTGTTTGATAGGGGATACACTAATCAAACAATAATAGTACCCCCTACACAGCGCAGCATAGCAATACACACATACACACATGTACGTATATAACGTGTTGCACACACACAGATGAGGAGTTTGTTTCCTGGCAAGAGGGGGGGGGCGGCAAGAATTATTTATTATTTTGATCTTCCTCTTGATGTGTTGTTGTCAACTACTCGGAATTCAGCATGTAAAAAGGCTGTGATGAATATCTCATTCACACCCCCCCCCCCCCACCCCACTTGCTTGCTCCCTGAGTGTATAGCTAAGCCGGTATCTATACACCACCTAATTTTATTTTTCCCCATTACCAACAACCATATTTTAAAAGAAATTACGAAAAGATTGGTATTCCCGTCAGCAAAGTGACGGGTGTGACATTGTAGTTAAAACAAAATAGGCACTCTTCTTTTTGCCTCACCACGATGGCAGTCGATTTGGAGGTTTCAGTTGAAACATCACGTGCAATGGAAAATATACTCCTGAATTCACTCATCGCTCACTGGAGCACAATAATGTTGCGAGCTTACAGGAAGTAACCAATAAACGAACTAGAACGTGCAATCACAGATTATAGACCCTTACCAGGACTTGTTTTGGTGGTGTTTGTGTGCTGGTTTGTGTGGTGTGCAGACAATGCATTGATGACGTCGGTTTATGTTCATTCAGCGGAACAACATACTTTCTCAGTTTTATTGTACTGTATAGATTCACGTCCCAATCATATGTATGTTATAGACGTACATATGTATTTTAAAGATTTATAACGTATTTTATTGTATGTACTTCATAAATGCACTCACGTTCTTAATACACGCATATTCATACCTTTATTAATGCTGCTTTGTTATAATTAATTAATTAATTCATTCTCTATCTCTGTCACTCTCCCCCTGCCAATTTTTTTTATTTTTAAACAAAATAAAATTATTAAAATTCAAGCGGTTCAAAAGTCCCATGCGAGAACAGGCAACACGTATTCATCTCATCTTTTCTCTGAGCTGCGCACTCAGCCAATGAGAACAGCGTGTCATGATCAGCGTTCAGCCAATAAGCACCTCGCTCCGCCGGTTCTAAACGCACTCCTCATATTCATATTTACAGCACTGTGGTAACTCTATCTCTCCTTATTTGTGCATAATTTTGCGAGCCCACTTGACCCATAATGTCTGGAAAAAGTACTGCAGGTAACAAGACCAAGTAATCTTGTGTAATAAATTTGCTTGAAACAAGTTTGTTTGGATGCTTATCGTTGTATAAACGCTCTGTTGCCGTCTAAAAGGCTTTGTTGGTCTAAACTGGTCCAGTCAGCTTTCGTGATAACACTTTGCTATAAACATGCGTGAGATGTGCCGAGGAAGATTTGTGTAGGCCGAGACGGTCACCATGTGTATGGTGTGACCATACCGTCATGGGGTGTGTGGTGTTGGGGAGAAGAAGAGCTTTGGAGTAAAAAACATCCTCGAGTTCAACCTCAGATTCATACAACTGCGTCAGCATCAAGCGGATTTCCCTTCCCCGATTCCGAAGTTCCTTGAACTCAGCACTCTGTTTGAGAAGGTGACAAGTGCATGACGGAGAAAGTTGCATTCTTGTCAGGAATCATCAGGAAAAATAAAATATCTGAGGTATGTCAATGTCACTTACTGAGATGGAAGACTCTTTGCCAATTCTTTGCTGCAAAAATGAGAAACCAAAGTGGAACAAGTGCAAAGCCAAAGGTAAGAATTTACATTTTCCCTGTACACATGATAACGAATCAATTAGACAGAAATATTAAAATATTTTATGAAGCAGTGTAATATAAATGCATCTCAAAACGACACAATTTCCAAAGATACAATTAGAAAGCATCTCTAAATGCAAAGCCCATGACGTACTCGAACTAAACTTGATGAAAACAATAGCTAAAGCTTAAAAAAAATTTCTTTATTATTAATTAGTCTTCTCCATATTCTCATATTAAAGGTCTGTTGAAAATGTGATGACAAAATATTAAATGGTAAAAACGTGATGGACTGGAGACACACACACACACACACACACACACACACACACACACACACACACACACAATTGATTAAACAAGCTCAAATGAGCTAAGATCCTCGTCCTCTTAGTGATGACGTCATAGTTATCAGTTATGTATCAGGTGTGCGGTAAATTATCTCTAATGCCCTATTTGATTCCATCTGAAGTATTCAAAAAGCTTGCGTTGTTTCGGAGATAATTGTTTATGCGATTTCCATTGCGATATTATGACGTCATAACTTTTTTCTTGGAAGAATTTCCTCAATCTGAGATGGTTACTGTCTGCGTGTGAGCTTTCTGCATGAACATGTCAAGTTTCAAGATGTTCTGATGAAAACTCTTGGTTGTGAAACCAAAAATTTCAGAAAATAGTGATGTCATAAAACGAATATGACGTCATTGTGATGTATCAGATTTGTGTCAAATCATCTGTGCAAATGCCACGTTTGATTCCCGCAAACAGAATTCAAAAAGCTTCCCTAGGTTCGGAGATAATGGTATAGGCGATTTCCATCAGCGGTGATATTATGATGTCATAACTTTTTTTCTAGGAAAAATTTTCTAAATCGGAGATGGTTACTGCCTGCGCGTGGACTTTATGCATATACATGCCACTTTTCACGAAGATCCGATGAAACTCTGGACTGTGAAACAAAAAATGTGAAAAATAGGAATGACGTCATAAAACGGATATGACATCATAATGATAATTATTTTGTGCGTTAAACTATCTCTGCTAATGCCCCGTTCCATTCCCGCAAACAGAATTCAAAAAGCTTTCCTAGTTTCAGAGATAATTTTTTTGGCGCGATTTCCATTAGCGGAGACATTATGACGTCATAACTTTTTTTCTAGGATGAATTTTCTCAATCGGAGATGGTTACTGTCTGCGCAGGGTCTTTTTACATATATATGCCAAGTTTCAGGAAGTTTCGATGAAACTGTAGGCTGTGAAACAAACAAGCTCAAATGAGCTAAGATCCTCGTCCTCTTAATGATGACGTAATAAAAACGAATATGACGTCATTGTGATGTATCAGGTTTGCGATAATTATCTGTGCTAATGCCCGGCTTGATTCCCGCAAACAAAATTCAAACAGCTTGCCTAGTTTCGGAGATAATGGCATAGGCGATTTCCATTAGCGCGATATTATGACGTCAACTTTTTTTCTAGGAAGATTTCCAAAATCGGAGATGGTTACTGCCTGCGCGTGGGCTTTCTGCATATACATGGCAAGTTTCACAAAGATCCGATGAAAACTCTGGGTTGTGAAACAAAAAATGTCAAAAAATAGGAATGACGTCAAAAAAATTGATATGACGTCATAGTGATGTATCATATGTGCGGTAATTAATCTCTGCTATGCCCTGTTAGATTCCCGCAAAAAGAATTCAAAAAGCTTGCCTAGTTTCGGAGATAATTTTTTAGGCGATTTCCATTAGCGGAGATATTTTGACGTCATAACTTTTTTTCTCGGAGGAATTTTCAAAATCGGGATGGTTACTGTCTGCGCAGGGTATTTTTACATATATCTGCCAAGTTTCAGGAGGTTTCGTTGAAAACTGTAGGCTGTGAAACAAAAAAGTCCACAAGAAGAAGATGAGAACAACAACGTGAGTAAGACTTAGAGATCTCCACGAGGATCTAAAAAGTCCACAAGAAGAAGAACAAGAACAACAACGTGAGTAGGACTTAGAGATATCTGACGAGGATCTAAAAACAAACAAATGGTCATCTCACGCTGCAGTGCAGCAGACTTTTCCTTTTGTCCTGATAAGTCTCTTGTCTTGTCAGAGACTTGATGATATGTCCCTTTGTCCTGATAAGGCCTTGTTGAATTCACTGAGACTTTGCCCTTTGACCAGATTATGAATCATTTTCTCCATGTCCTACTATCAATTTGCAATTTGTCACTGGCTTTGACATCAATACAATTTCTGATTACATACCGTAGGCATCAAAAAGCTACATATATTGAACAAACAGTTTCAAATGGAGCACCTCACCAACATTAGAGCATTTAAATTGCATCAGACGTGGCAATAATTGTGAATCGTTGATCCCAGCTTTCCGTCTCGATGATACAAGATTCCATTTGCATTTTTGCCGCCTGCATCCCTAACCGGTTTAGAATCTCGTACGTGCAGGCACAGGGAACTTGCTAGTTCTTTTAGTTTTATATATTTGGATACAGCCTGTCGCTGCTTGGCTGCATCATTTTCTGGGGCGCAGCTGTGCCGCTGATGCAGTGCCCGTTACTCGCTTTGCCGACCTCGGAAGGATGACAGGCTGAGTCAACCCTACCTGGTGTTAATTCAGCAGCCAACGGGACTTGAACTCAGGACCCTAAGATCCCAAGCCAGCCACCCTAACCACCAAGCCAACAACACCAGGCATATCTGTGAAGCATGGTAGAGGTAGTGTCACAACTTGGGCTTGCATTGCTCTCTCTGGAACTGACTCGCTCAGCTTTATTGATGACTAGCAAATATGAACTGTGCTTCCCCATTGTCTCAAGTCGCTCACCTGCATGTTTTTTTTCAGTTATTTATATTTTCATTTATGGATGCTTTCCAACGGTTCTGTGATTTTTCCCGGTGTAACGGCTTCAATGTCTGTCGGCACGCAAAATTTCAGCTTTCTAAGTCACCCGGAAGGTACCGAAAGTTAATATCAGTCAGTCAGTGAGTGGTTGGAATGAGCTTTATATCTGTACTCACGGGGTGTGCTTATACATTGTGTAAGCATACGAACCGCCTTTCCCCATTGTCTCGGGTCACTCACCTGCATTCATTTTTTCATTATTTTTATTTACTCAGATTTTCATTTACGGACGCTTTCCAACGGTTCTGTGATTTTTCCCGATGTGGCGGCTTCAATGTCAGTCGGCACATGAAATTTCAGCTTTCTACGTCATCCGGAAGGTACCGATCATCAATATCAGTGAGTCAGTGAGTGGTTAGAATAAGCTTTATATACACAAGATATCCATGCAAAGGAAGTGGGTTGGTTATATTGAGAAAATGAAATTTAACAAAATAACGATAAAAGGAGAATAGGGACGGTAGGAAAGAATTGTGAGGGAGGAGGAAAGAAGTATTTAATATGTCGACGGGTCATCGAGCGGTTTCGGCAAAGTAGAAAAAATATGAAGCAAGATTAACAAAATGTCCCCTTCCTATGTCTAGGTGTCTTTGATCCCTGTAGTGATTTTCATATCAACAATACAGTCACAGTTCAACTCATAAAGTTCACATATTTAAGTGAAGTTGAAACGATGATTTTGACTTACCACTAATGATTTCACTTGCAGCCCAATGTGAGTTTTCTTATCCTCCAGTACTTTCACTTCTGCCTTCACTTTTTGAAGACTTTTCCACGTTGTGACCTTCAAGGGACAAAAACAAATTCTTCATTTATCGAAGGAATTCCTGTATTCCGATGAAGATGGCCAAAGGTCACCAATCGCCAATGTTTATTCAATGTTCATTGAAAAGGTAGCTGGCAGGAGAAACAGTAACTATGTTAAAATTTCAGTTAGATAAGTACTGATAAGTATTGGGGATAGAGGGGTAAATGGATATTGAGGAACTGGTCGGTAGCTTTAGTTTCAACAGGTGATTAAATACATGCGTAGTGATGTGACGTCTGCGAGAGGGTCTCGTCAAGACGTGAACTTGCCGTTTGTGTTTGGTCATCCTCCCACTCCCTCCTCCTCCCCCCAAAAAATAAAACACCCTGGTGATGTCCCTGTACCTGCCTAACTGTTCTCCTCCCCACCCCTACACGACCCCCCCCAAGAAATTACGATAAACTCGTTAAATTAATCAATTGATATGTTGACAGAGTGCAATATAAATCGGCAAAACTCTCCCCCCACCCCTTCCATGTGTCAAAGTTCCTTGTGAAATGGTCCATTCGACCTCTCGGGGGTGGCAGAATGACCCCCCCCTCCTCAGGTTCAGGTGACTCAGGTCAGGTATGGGAGCATGCACCGGAGCAGCGCGTCGCTGCGTCACTTTCTGATGGTGTTCCAGGGGCTCCGTCTGGCCACCCCAAGGCAGACGCCTGGCCCATCCTATCTCCTTGAGATGCTGATCAACCTGCTGCAACCACGAGGCACGTGGTTGTCTCATTGGTCTCCTTCACTCACGAGACTCCCTCGCTGAGAGAATCTGGTGAACAGGATCAGCATCAGGAAGCCACATGTCATACAGCCGCAGCTGACGCTACGGGCCATGCAGGTAACAAATCTCATTTGAGTCTCTCTCAGCAACCCACCCGCCTCCTCTCCCTACCCCCTCCTCCTCCTCCTCCTCCCAACCCCCCTCTCCTCCTCCTCCAACCCCCTTCCTCCACCTCCTCCTCCCAACCCCTCCTCCTCCTCCTCCTCCCAACTCCCCCCTGCCTCCTCCTCCTCCCCTCCTCCCAACGCCCCTCCTCCTCCCTCACAACCGCCCTCCTCGCTCCTCCTCCCAACCCCCTCCTCCCCTCCTCTCCCAACCCGCCCCTCCCCTCCTCCTCCCACCGCCCCTCCTCCTCCTCGCCAACCCCACCTCCTCTCTCCTCCTCGCCCCACCCCCTCCTCCTTCCTCCTCCTTCCCAACCCCCCCTCGCTCCCTGCCTCCTCTCCCAACCCCCCCCTCCTCCTCCTCCTCCTCCCAACCCCCCTCCTCCTCCTCCTCCTCCCAACCCCCCCTCCTCCTCCCACCCCCCTCTCCTCCTCCTCCTCCTCCCACCCCTCCTCCTCCTCCCTCCTACCCCCTCCTCCTCTCTCCGCAACCTCCCCTTGCTCCAACCCCCTACCTCCTCTCCCAACCCCCTCCTCCTCCTCACCCCCTCCTCCCCTCCCAACCCCCTTCCTCCTCCTCCACCCCCTTCCTCCTCCAACCCCCCTCCTCCTCCTCCCAAACCCCCCTCCTCCTCCTCCACCCCTCCTCCTGCCTCCTCCCAACCCCCCTCCTCCTCCCTCCTCCTCCCAACCCCCCTCCTCCTCCTCCTCCTCCCACCCCCTCCCTCCTCCTCCTCCTCCCAACCCCCCTCCTCCTCCTCCTCCTCCCAACCCCCCTCCTCCTCGCCTCCTCCCAACCCCTCCTTCCTCCTCCATCCCAACCCCCCTCCTCCCTCCTCCTCCCACCCCCCTCCTCCTCCATCTCCCAACCCCCCTCCTCCTCCCTCCGCCAACCCCCTCCCTCCTCCTCCCAACCCCCCTCCTCCTCCTCCATCCCAACCCCCTTCCCTCCTCCTCCTCCCAACCCCCTCCCTCCTCCCTCCTCCTCCCAACCCCCTCCTCCTCCTCCTCCCCCCCCCTCCTCCTCCTCCTCCCACCCCCTCCTCCTCCTCTCCAACCCCCTCCTCCTCCTCCTCCCAACCCCCCCCTCCTCCTCCTCCTCCTCCAACCCCCCTCCCCTCGCCTCCTCCCAACCCCCCCTCCTCCTCCTCCCACCCCTCCTCCTCCTCCTCCAACCCCTCCTCTCCTCCTCCCAACCCCCTCCTCCTCCTCCAACCCCCCCTCCTCCTCCTCCCACCCTCCCCCCTCCTCCCCCCTCCCTCCCTCCTCCTCCTCCCTCCTCCAACCCCCCTCTCTCCTCCTCCTCCTCCTCCCAACCCCCCTCCTCCTCCTCCTCCTCCAACCCCCCTCCTCCCTCCTCCTCCTCCTCCTCCAACCCCCCTCCTCCCTCCTCCTCCTCCAACCCCCCCTCCTCCTCCTCCCACCCCCCTCCTCCTCCCAACCCCCCTCCTCCTCCTCCTCCTCCCCTCCCTCCTCCTCGCTCCCACCCCCCCTCCTCCTCCTCCCAACCCCCCTCCTCCTCCTCCCTCCTCCTCCTAACCCCCCTCCTCCTCCTCCTCCTCCTAACCCCCTCCCTCCTCCTCCTCCTCCTCCCAACCCCTCCTCCCTCCTCCTCCTCCAACCCTCCTCCTCCTCCTCCCAACCCCCCCTCCTCCTCCATCTCCAACCCCCCTCCTCCTCCTCCCAACCCCCCTCTAAACCCTCCTCCTCCTCCCTACCCCCATATCAACCCCCCCCAACATAAACACAAGACGAGACCTTGTTTTCCACAAACGGCTATGTCGGGCAATCTATTCCCGTTGAAGCCGACTCATCAATAGTACAAGACTTACGATGTTCCGCACGTCCTGACTTCGCAGCTCGCCTTTGCGCTGGTCGACGTTCAAGCAAACCTGGTCCACGTTATTACACACGTAATCCATCGGTAAAATGGCGGGTCTGAATGTCCTTCCTTGACGTGCTGGTACAAGCTGCTTTGAACGTCGTGGTATCGAATAAAGCCACCTGGCGAATCCAGGCCTCTTCTGAACCAAACTCGACAAAGCTAAATGACCAAGCATCGTGTGAAGTCGCGGGAAAACCCTCGGCACGATGGGCGCCGCCATGTTGGCGACATTTGACCGGAACGAAAGCAATGATCTGTTGGCGGTGAAATTGTATTTCTTCTCAACCCTCCTCGTGATATATTTTAGTTTTTATCGCGAAAATTACAACATTAAATCTCTCCATGCAAAAAATAAACTCAAAATTCAAAAAATAATCGGACGTCCAAACGGGAAACAGCGCGACGCTTATACACCGCCCTTTCAACAATTTTCATTTTAAAAGAAAATTATTTGAAATAAGAACCTATTAACAAGAAGGGTTATAAAAAAGAGAGCAAGAAACGAGCGAGGGGTGTTTGTGATCAGAAGGAAACAGACTCTGAACGTTTTCATGAGATCTATGAGGTAAGCAGACGCGGTGACGTCATGGTTCGCGTGTCTGCTCTGTCTCGAAGTCAAGGGTTCGATCCTCGACCGAGTTATACCAAGGACCAAGAAGTACTCTTCCCAGCACGTGTTGAAAAACATTACAAAATTAAACTGTACATGACGAGCAATCAACATGAGGGGGACGCATGGAATACGGAATACGGAACGATTTCTTGGGGTTTGACCCCCGGTTCATGGCTCAGGGGGGTGGGGGACTTAGGGCACATGGTCATCGGGGTCACAAAGTTACACAAGGAGGACATTCGGCCCATCGTGCCCGCGTCACGTCAACAGCCAGATCAATTATTACATCCGTCAAAATGACGTAATCATTGTCATTGTGGGAATGAGTCGCAGGAACGTGGATGATAAAATGTACCATGCCAGGGGTGGCAATGGTGGCTTACATTGGTGGCAGGCTTACATTGGTGGCTAACATGGTGGCTAACAGCTTACAATGGTGGCAAAATAAAAATATGGAAATACATTTATTTTCATTATTGAAACTAGAGGGGAGCACTCGGTAGAGTGCAAAACCTCCGCCGCCAATACTGCTGGGTCACTCAAGTGAACCTGATCTCTCTTTTGTAGGTCAAAACGGATCAGACTCTACTGAACCACGATTGAATAAACTAAACTAGACGATGCGCATGTAGAAATGCCAAAAAAAAAAATCGAAATTTTTTTTTAAAAAAGTTGCAAAATTCTGGTTTTTTCTCTAACAAATTTTTTTGGGGGGTTGGAAATCACTTAAAACATGTAGAAATGTTAAAAAAAATTCAAATATTTTCAAATAAAATCGAATTTTTTTTGAAAAAAAGTAAAAAAAATTTTCTCAACATTTTTTTTTTTTTGGTTGAAATCACTTAAAACATGTAGAAATGCAAAAACAAAAATTCAAATATTTTTTCAAAATGCCGCCATAGCGGCCATATGGACTTTGGACCAAGTCCAAAATTTAATGGCATGATCCTTGGACCAGACCTAATCCCCCACCAAGTTTCGTCGAAATCCGTCCAGGAGTTTTTCCGTAATACTGTTCACAAACAAACAAATAAGCAAACAAACAAACAAACAGACAAACAGACAGGGGTAAAAACAGTAACCTCCGTCCATCTTCGATGGCGAGGTTTTAAATAATATAATCAAAAAAAAAATGGGGGGGGGGGGTAAAAATAGTTATTATTTGTGTTTTTTTGTCTTTCTCGGGGGGGGGGGGGGAGGTAGTGGGTGAAGGCGGTTTTTGGATTAGAAAACACACATCAACCACACCATCCCTTGACGAGACCCAGATACACACGAACACACGATACTCCACACACCTGCACACAAACACCCATGAATGCTTAAACTACCTAAAAGTCCTGCCACCATCCCTGTACCCCCCAACACTTCCAGGTACCTATCTAATTCTAATTTAAACTTCTCTACCGTTTCTGCTGCCACTACCTTTCCAGGGAACCATTCCATGCATTAACTACTCTCTGAGTAAAAATCCCCTCCAAGCCTTACAACCGTCTTAACTCTCCCCTTCTTTACTGTCAACCTTGGCCCCTGTCCTATCACTGTCTACTCTACTGAATAATTCTTCCTCCATTATACCTCCACCACTGAAGGTGAAGGTTATGTTTTCACGTCTGTTTGTTGTCTGTGTGCAGGATATGTCAAAAAAAAGTTGTGTGACGGATCCGGACGAAACTTGTGGACACGTTGGGTCTCATCAAGGGGTGTTGCGTGGTGGTTGTGTGTTGGTTTTTTTTTTACCCAAGCCCATGCCCCCCCCCCACAAAAAACACTTCATTAAAAAAAAACACAACAAAAACCAAACAAACAAGAAAAACAACATTTAATTTCTTATTTGATCTGGTGTTGATAAATCGTTTCTCCACGGTGCGTCTAATTTCCTTGTGATGAAATCAAAGACCAGAAAGACGACGTGTGACACAACATCGTCGACTTCATGCCGATTGTTTTGAAAAAAATAAGGATGGAAAAACAAATAAATCATGTTCCCGCGCGTTCTCCCACATCAAGAAGATATAAATCATGTTCCCGCGGGTTCTCCCACATCAAGAAGATATAAATCATGTTCCCGCGCGTTCTCCCACATCAAGAAGATAAAGCTACTTTTGTCATTTTATTTTCTGCAGCGAACCGGAGGAAGGAAACGGGTCTTCCTTGGTGTATGTAAAAGTTTTATGAGAAATGGCTGGTTCCCACCGTCTCTGTTATATATTCTTATAATTCCAGAAGGAACATATTCTTTTTTTTTCTCTGAATTTTCCCACCTCAAGTGGACGGCAGTGATATTGCATCGTGCGAAACGTTTGTGACTGACGATAAAAATAATAAAAGTTTGACGTGGCACGTCCTTCGGCTTTCGAATACGTCACATCCGCTAATACAGAAGCTGGTGTTGAAGGTACTGACTGGGTTTTTTTTTTTTCCTTATTCGACACCGGGTTTCTGTTGTTTAGTTCATTTAATTTCACTTCACCTGATTTAATTTTACTTGAAGGAGTGAGAGTCCAGCTTTATGAACCGATATTTGAGTTCGTGGATATATTCAGTCTGAAGGTTGAGCCATTAAGCCTTCCACGCATTGAAGTCTAAAACGTTACTGAAGTACGTATTAGATCAACATGTGTAATATTTTTTGTGGTGTTTATTAATTTATTGACTCGTTATTTGTGAGAAATTGGTATATAAAAAAATACAACCCTTTATTACACGATATTTGTGGTAATGTGGTTGTGGATTGTGGTGACTGATGGTGATTCATGTTTGAAGGACTTGATGGGCGTGAGGAATTTTCTAATTTATAACGAAGTGGATCTTTTCTATAGCCAAAGAACATAAACTTCATCGTCTTCCGAAGTGATCATTCAATTTTGCTGCTCCTGCGATGAAGACTCCTGACACGTTCCTGTTGTGGAGACCATTTGTTTTTACTCACACAAACGAGTTCATACAAGCAAATACCACCCATCGGTTCGTTGAGGAAAACTGGAAGAGGAGGAGAGGGAGGAGGTGGAGGGGGAAAGGTGAGTGAGGAGGTTAGTAGGTGGGTGAGGAGAGGTTAGTAGGGGTGGGTGAGGAGTTAGTAGGGTGGTGAGGAAGGGTGAGTAGGTGACGAGGAGGGAGGGAGGGTGAATAGGGGTGGGGGAGCGAGGAGGGAGGGAAGGTGAGTAGGGGTGGAGGAGCGAGAAAGGAGGGAGGTGAGTAGGGTGAGGGAGCGAGGAGTGGGAGGGTGAGTAGGTTGGGGAGTGAGGAGGTGGGGAGGGTGAGTAGAATGGGGGAGCAAGCAGGGAGGGAGAGTAGGGTGGGGAGCGAGGAGGGAGGGAGAGTAGGGTGGAGGAGCGAGGAGGGAGGCAGGGTGAGACGGGGTGGGGATAGGAGTGGGGGGCGAGGAGGAGGGTGAGTAGGGTGGGGGGCGAGGAGGGAGGGTGAGTAGGGTGGGGAGCGAGGAGGGAGGCAGGGTAAGTAGGAGTGAGGAGCGAGGAGGGAGCAGGTGAGGAAGGGTGGGTGAGCGAGGAGAGGGAGGGTGAGTAGGGGTGGGTGAGCGAGGAGGGAGGGTGAGTAGGGGTGGGTGAGCGAGGAGGGAGGGTGAGTAGGGGTGGGTGAGCGAGGAGGAGGGTGAGTAGGGGTGGGGAGCGAGGAGGGAGGTGGGGTGAATAGGAGTGGGGGAGCGAGGAGGAAGGGTGAGTAGGATGGGGAGCGAGGAGGGAGGGAGGGTGAGGAAGGGGTGGGGAGCGAGGAGGGAGAGTGCGTGAGGAGGTGTGGGGGAGCGAGGAAGGAGGGTGGGTGAGGAGGGTAGGGGAGAGAGGAGGGAGGACAATGAGGAGGGGTGAGGGAGCGATGAGGGGGGAGAGTGAGGAGGGGTGGGGGAAGGGAAGGAAGCGAGGGGTGAGAGGAAGGGAAGGCAGATGTGCGGTGAGAGGAAGGAAGGCAATGTCTCATCAAAACGGTCATAATATGGAATAGGCAAAGCCTAGAAGCGAACGTAGAATTCTTCTTACATTCGCTTCTTAAATATATCAAATTAAACAGTCTTTTTGCTATGAAAAAATAATATTACCTTAACATTACCTTCACAACAACAACTATACCACTAGAACAGGATCTCATCTGAAAAAAAAAAAAATCCTCAACATTACCTTCACAATGACAACTACACCGCCTAGAACAGGATCTCATCTAAAAAAATAAATACTAGAAGCGAACGTAGTATTCTTATTACATTCGCTTCTGACTTTACCTATAACTTGTTCACAACTGTATACGCAATTTCCGGTTACTTCGGCCTGGATTCGGATCAGCGATCAAATATAACGTAAATCACGATTAAAAATTATTTTTGATGATGCGGGAGATATCTTTAATAGTGGAATAGGCAAAGCCTAAAGCGAACGTAGACTTCTTCTTACATTCGCTTCTTAAATATATCAAATAAACCGTCTTTTGCTATGAAAAAATAAATATTACCTTAACATTACCTTCACAACAACTACACCGCCTAGAACAGGATCTCATCTGCAAAAATAAATATTACCTCAACATTACCTTCACAACAACTACACCGCCTAGAACAGGATCTCATCTGAAAAAAAATTTCCTCAACATTACCTTCACAACGACAACTTACACCGCCTAAACAGGATCTCATCTAAAAAAATAAATTCTAGAAGTGAACGTAGTATTCTTCTTACTATTCGCTTCTGACTTTACCTCAAACTTGTTCA
>CM068964.1:85320072-85339012 GCA_035128595.1 Eptatretus atami
TGTGCCGCCACACTGTGCCGGTTGACTAGTCATGCTTGTTGAGAATTGTTGTTGCTTCCCTGTGCTCCGCCTACCGTGAGCCATGACTACGTTTGTTGAAAAACGGCGGTGAGCCATGACCACGCTTGTTGAGAAAGAAAATGTCGCCTTGCTTTTTGCTTTTTTGCCCGCTGCGATGAAAAATGCGTTTTATGCCAGACTGTGGCCAACAACAGTGTGAGTGATGCATTTTGTTTATCGTTCAACACCAGAATTTTGTACTGTGACTTTATGTCGACATAAACAGTTCGATGCTCTTGTTTTACCGACGAACTTCGACAATTGTGTTACAACAACAACCTATAGGAAAGAACTTGCAACTTTGATGTGTAGACAAATGTAAGCTCTGCGGTCTATTCTAGTGACTCTAATTTGTTATTGAACCGTTACTCTGATCAGTGATCTTGTACATGTATAATGATCACCGTAATATCTTGTCAACTTACTATAACATTTTATTTTTGTTTTTATTACAGCGATTACCACATAACTCATACCCAACGTCAAGAATAAAGAACTCTAAGCCTCAGCATGGTTGTTAGACGTTAAGTTCATTGGCGGTTGGGGGTTAGCTGTATGCTATCCGGTCCACACCGGAGAGGCAGAACAGTAATCGACTAGGCCAAGCACCAGTAATCGACTAGGCCAAGCACAGTAATCGACTAGGCCAAGCACCAGTAATCGACTAGGCCAAGCAACAGTAATCGACTAGGCCAAGCACAGCACCAGCAAGCGAGAAACGCGTCGGTCGCCCGGCTCAGGGGAATCCAGTCCATAACCAAACACAGTGTCCGCAGTATCACTCGACGCCATCTTCAGACAATCAACATGTCAGAGAAGTCACTCAGAAGTAACCGATCAGTACGATCATTTCAGGCTGGTTCAAAATCTTCAGAACTGTCTAACATAAGTTCTATGTTAGCACAAAAAACGTGCTAAAGCCGTTGCTGCTAAAGCTGGCCTGCAGTACGAGAGACAAGCGGCTGAACTACGCAAAAAGCAAGCCTTGCCGCCGCAGAATCAGCACGAATTCAAGCAGAATCAGCACGAATTCAAGCAACAATGGAGGCTGATTTAACCCTACTACAATCTGAAAAACAAGTCTCCGTGACTGAGGCAGAGTTACAAGCCATTGAACAATGTATTAGCGAACTTGAGGGTGGAAATGGCCCGCCCGTAACAACCTACCTCAGGAGACATCAGCAAAGCGCACAGAACAGTATGTGGAAGATCACAGTTATCCGCCAGTGTTACCAACTGCTGACTTTATCGCTACTGACAATATGCAAAATTTGCAACCACCGGCTCTTACGCCCAATATCGCCAGTAATTTATACCAAGCAACAACCAGACACCCTGATCACACCTTCTTTCCTGATTTAAATAACCGAGCTATTAACGCTACATCTGTTTCCACGAGTAACAGACATTAAATCACAGTTCAAACCTCGTGTGACATTAGACCCGAATTTGCCTTCATTTGTGCCGGTTATACACAGCAAATAATACAATGCCTATGATCACTGACTTTTCACAATATCTGCTGAAAAGAGATTTTCTGTTAACACGCTTGTGTACATTCAACGACACCCCAGAAGCATACACAGTGTGGAAGGCAGACTTTCGCAGCGTTGTGAACGATGTTGTTGCCAGTGTTAATGAAGAGATTGACCTCCTGATTAAGTGGTTAGGTCCACAATCAAAGAAACACGCCGTCAGCTTAAAAATGTCAAATGCCAACAATCCATTTCTCGCGTTCAACGAATATGGGAGCGCTTAGAGGAGCGATTGGCAGTCCGGAAATGGTGGAAGCCTCAATCAAACATAAACTTGCTTCCTTTCCGCGGCTGTCAAACAAAGACAACAAGCAACTTGTATGAACTGTCAGATACATTATATGAAGTGCTTTTCCCTCAAAGAAGATCAAAAGTACGCCACTCTTTTAAGCTTTTTTGACTCTTCATCAGGAGTACTCCCCATACTCAATTAACTGCCTTACAACATACAGGAGAAATGGACAATGCATGCGTCCAGGTACAAAAAGAAAATAATGTGGTGTTTCCTCCTTTCTATGTGTTTGCTGAGTTTATCAAGAACCTCAGTCAGGTACGCAATGATCCTAGTTTTGCGTACGAAAGTAATGCTGCACAGAGCAGCAGTCAGAGTGGATATAGACAGTTACAGGTAAACAAACTTCTGCACATCGCACCCTCTTCTCCAAGAAGACAGACATTCAGCCAAATTGTCCTTTGCACAATACTGCACATAACCTCAACGACTGTCGTGCGTTCAAATTGAAGTCACTTGTCGAAAAAAGGGACTTTCTGCGGGAAAATAAGATATGTTTCCGGTGCTGTGATTCAACTGACCACGTTGCAAAGACATGTAATGTAAATTTATCCTGTTCTGTGTGTAAAGGCAACAAGCATGTTACAGCAATGCATTACGACACGCGGCAGCCCCTTAAAAGAGCCCACGGTGATCCCAACAGAGCCCGCCACGCCAGCCAATAAGGCGTTCGCCGATAACGGCGGGGAGCTACCCGTCACGTTCCGAACTCAAAATGCACACAAATTTGTGGTGTGATGTGTCCCCGGGTAAATCATGCAGTAAAACAATTCTGACCAAAGTTTACCACAGTGACAATCCAAACAAGTATATCCATGCCTACGTAATCTCGACGACCAGAGCAACGTCACGCTCGCCAAATCAAGATTTTTCAAATCGTTTGATGAATCCGGGGAAAATATTCCCTACAACCTTACGTCATGCTCCGGGTCAGCGCAAATGGTTGGGAAACGTGCACATGGCTACACAATAGAGTCCATAGACGGTAACCACAAAATACAAGTTCCTACGTTAATCGAGTGCGATGAAATTCCAAATGCCCGTCACGAAAAGCCACGCCCGATGTCGCCATTCATCATGCACACCTGTCTGATATTGCTGCAGAATCCCGAGATTGACAGCGACGCCGATATATTAATTTTGATCGGCCGTGACATTCCAGAAGCGCATCATATTTTGGAACAACGGACGGGCCCGAGAGGATTCCATTCGCCAGAAAACAACTCTTGGCTGGGCGATAATCGGTGAAACTTGTATCGGCAAAGTTCTATAAAACAGGTGTTCCTGTGGGAATAAAATTAACTTTTGCCGGACGGTCGTCCGTCAATTTTCCCACCATGTGACAATAAGCTGTTTGTTGAAGAATTGTTACCTGCAAAAACGACAATTTTTCAGACATTTTCCAAGTGAATAAATATGACAACAAAATCTGGCCTGTCCACTGAAGACAGACAATTCATTTCAGTAATGGAAGATGAGATGAATCGGTCACCTGAAGGTAATTGGGTGGCACCGCTGCCGTTTAAGGCAGACAGACAGCGGCTACCTAACAATAAACCGGAAGCCATCAAAAGAGCTAGTTCCTTGCACCGCAGCCTCATTAAAAACCCAGCAGACGTTGCTACAAGACCCATCGCAGCGTCAGACCTCACCTCTAGTAGCTGGCTTCAGGGCCGTCACAGCGACACGACACAGACGTCAACGACACGAACAGTTCCCGCTGTCAAAACCCGACAAAGATAAAGAAAATTCGGCGTCTGCCAATGTCAAATCGACGAACATTTCTTCATCCACAAGCCTTGGTACAGAACGTTTTAAACGGTTTTCGACTGGAAGAGACTTGTCGGCGCTGTTGTCCGTTTACGACATATCCTCCATTCGTATAAAGGCCAAACGAATGCAAAGGTTGGCACGCCTGCGTGGAGGTAAAAGTGTAGAACAACAGAAAACAAGCAGAAACATTTGTACTTCAACAAGTACAATCGGAAGCCTACGCAACGGAGTTACAGTGTTTGAAATCAAACAAAACCTCTGCCAAAAAGACAGCCCATACTTCCGCTAGATCGACGTTGAATGCAGACGGGCTGTTGGTTGTCGGGGGAAGACGAAGCGCAGTGACTTACCGGGCTCAAGGCAAAAACCCCGTCATAGTCCCTGGAAACAATCACGTCGCTGTCTTGCTGATACGTCACCACCACCAACTTGTTAAACACCAAGGCCGACTACTGACAGAGGGAGCTGTCCGCGCAGCAGGTTTTTGGATCAACAGGCTGTAAAAGGTGTTAACTTCCCTCATTCACCACTGCGTCACATGCCGCAAGCTGCGTGGACGCCCACTCCAGCAGAAGATGTCAGACCTCCCCGCGGATCGCGTGACGCCCGCGCCGCCCTTCACGTATGTAGCTACTGACGCCTTCGGCCCGTGGAATGTCCTGACCAGAAAACAAGAGGTGGTTCAGCCAGTAGCAAGCGCTGGGCTATACTGTTTACGTGCTTAACCAGCAGAGCCATACATGTTGAAATTGTGGAAGGGATGTCCTCTTCTTCTTTCATAAATGCTCTCAGGAGATTCCAAGCCATACGCGGAAAGTGGTACAGTACAGGTCAGATCGTGGCACAAATTTTCTCGGCGCAACAGACCCTCTACACATTGACGCCATTAACATGGAGGAAGGCCCGGTAAAAGAATTTCTTTACAACAGTGGTGTGAAATGGGCTGTTTAATCCACCCCATTCTTCACACATGGGGGAAGTTGGGAACGGCTAATCGGTGTCGTTAGACGTGTTTCTTGAATCTATGATGGCACAGTTTGCTTCGAAGGATCTAACCCACGAAGTGCTGACAACATTCATGATGGAAGTAATGGCCATTGTGAACAACCGACCACTGGTTCCCGTGTCTACCGATCCAGATTCTCCTTTCGTGTTATCTCCCAACATGCTATTAACACAGAAAACGGGGTCGCCTGTTGAACCTTTCTACGACGCGGACATCAAAAGACATATACGGTATCCAGTGGAAAGAGTTCAACTCCTCGCAGAAGAGTTCTGGCGCAGATGCGCCACGAGTACGTCCACTCACTCCAAGTTCGACGGAAGTGGATGCAAGACAAAACAAGAAGTGAAGGACGGGGACGTTATAATCCTCAAGGAAAAGGATTCTGTCCGCAATGACTGGCCTGTCGGAGTCATCACTCAAGTCTTGCCCGGCTCAGACGGCAGGATTCGCAAAGCCGTCATCCGCGTTGCCAAGGAAGGGAAGATTGTGTCATTCACACGACCTATTAGTGAATGGTCGTGTTTGCTTCCCTGTGGTGTTAAATGAATATGTGCCGTGTTCATTGTGATATTGTTCCAACGGATCAGTGATGCCATTTTTTTGATTGCTTGTTTTTCTATAATTATTTGTGTTTGTGTGTGACGTTTCTAAAGACGTCAGGCGGGAGTGTGCCGCCACACTGTGCCGGTTGACTAGTCATGCTTGTTGAGAATTGTTGTTGCTTCCCTGTGGCTCCGCCTACCGTGAGCCATGACTACGTTTGTTGAAAAACGGCGGTGAGCCATGACCACGCTTGTGAGAAAGAAAATGTCGCCTTTGCTTTGTGCTTTTTGCCCGCTGCGATGAAAAATGCGTTTTATGCCAGACTGTGGCCAACAACAGTGTGAGTGATGCATTTTGTTTATCGTTCAACACCAGAATTTTGTACTGTGACTTTATGTCGACATGAAACAGTTCGATGCTCTCGTTTACGACGAACTTCGACAAAATTGTGTTACAACAACAACCTATAGGAAAGAACTTGCACTTTGATGTGTAGACAAATGTAAGCTCTGCGGTCTATTCTAGTGACTCTAATTTGTTATTGAACCGTTACTCTGATCAGTGATCTTGTACATGTATAATGATCACCGTAATATCTGTGTCAACTTACTATAACATTTTTTTATTTTTGTTTTTTGTTACAGCGATTACCACATAACTCATACCCAACTCAAGAATAAGAACTCTAAGCCTCAGCATGGTTGTTAGACGTTAAGTTCATTGGCGGTTGGGGGTTAGCTGTATGCTATCCGGGTCCACACCGGAGAGGCAGAACAACAAATATGTTGAATATATATTGTTACGGTTGTGGAAATTCGCATTACACCATAAAGGGCCCTCAGGTGAGATATCTCTGTAAGTACATGTGTAGTTAGCCCAAACCCGTTGTATAGAGGGAATTTATGTGATCCATCCGGGCTGCGATGCTTTGAGTTAGCCATTTTTCTGTTCTATCTTTTATTTCAAACAAACAGCATCTCAACAACCACGCCATCCCCACCACAGCGCCAACCACACTACAACGACGCCACCTCCACCACCTACGCTACCACATCATCGCTTCTACAACCATTCGCAAACACCACCACCTTCGCCTTTACCTTCACAACTTCATCACACATCATCGCTTCTACGGCCATTCCCAAACACCACCAGTCAACACCAAACGTCTGTTCCCGGAGCCGTTCGGCAGTGGAGGCCGAACGCGTCGATCGCGGATCAGGAATGCTTCACGCCCACTTCTCCTCCGTCCAATGGGCAAGCGCGAGGCGGCTTGGCCCCGCCTCCAGGCACGTGTAGGTGAATTCCGTCTATGTCCGTCTATTCAATTTTAGGATCAGGGGAGGTTCACGCCCATTTTTGCCCGACCAATGGCTGACCGGGGGGGGGGGGCGGTGTGGCCCCGCCTCAATCGCGTTCTGATCCGGGAATTTGCATATCGGCGCCTCCTGAGAGCTATAAAGGTACGAGCGCAAGCGACTCGCGGGCGTGAGTTAAGCGTGGAGCGTGGAGCATGGAGCGTTGAGCGTTGAGCGTTGGGGAGCGGAGTTGAGAGTTGAGCTGGAAGAAGTGGAGTGCGCGCGATGGAGCTGCAGGCGCGGGTCGGGGCAAGGGAGCTCGGGTCCGAGGCAAGGAGGACGGCGGTCGCGACGAGGTTGCGGGGTGTGGGGATCGCTCGTCTCGTCGCGGGACCCAAGCCAGCCAGCCACTCCCCTCCCCCAGGGCATCAAACAATTTCCCCTTCCCCCGCGCTGAGATAGTGCAAAGGGGGCCCGTTCTTCCCCACCCCAACGTGGTGCCAACGAGCACGCCAGGGGCACAGAGTCGGGGCACAGCGGCGTGGACATTTTTGCGGCTTGCCCGCCAACGCGTCACGAGGACGCGGGTAAGACCTCCCCGGTCTCGCGGACCTGGCCGCTCCTCTAGGTCCGCGCACATTTGGCCTACGGGCCTGTCTGCCTCCTTGTCTGTGAGGGTGGCTTCCTTCTTTTGCTTTTGTGTAAATGTGTGTTGGCGCCGTCTGTGAAGTAAAACTGTGTAAGTGTTGCCGTGTGGACGCGTTAGGTCGGTGTCAACTGTTCTTCTTGCCTTGCTTTTTGTGTATTCTGTATGGCTGATATAACGTGCTTTCCGTGTGTCGCGAAATAAAATGCTTGCTTGTTGAACTGTGCCCGTTTTGCTTCGTCTTTTCTCTATTTGAATCTCCATCTTGCATCACGTAAGGGTTCGTAGTGGGTTCAACATCCCGGTAATTAATCTGAACCGTCCGGGTTGACGATAACACCGCTCGGTTATCCCGATAGTACGGAAGGGCCGCCCAAGCGGCTCGTGTCCGGAGTCGACCTGTGGCGAGGTACGATCGCCCGGTTAACCATCCGCGTGGGTACTTAGGTAGGTCGAGTTTGGCGAACAACCCTACCCTACGCGGGGTGGCCGATTGCACGATTGTGGTGAGGTCGAAAGGCCCACCCGTGACTAGCTCCCGGCGTTGGTCCGAGAGGGTCACGACAGAATTGTCCGTCCGGTGGGCGACGTGCCGCGATTCGAGTTACGTGGCCGTTCGCACGCCGGCGGGCGCGAATTCGCAACAATATGTTATATGCTTACATTTACCTACGATCCAGATAAAAGTTTGACCAAACTCCTGATTTCATTAAAATTACTACTGTTTTAAAAATTGGATGGAAATTGTTTGTATTTATTTAAACAAAAAATTTATTTTTACAAAAATGTGGAGGCCTCCATTTTGTGGAGACCCGGAGCACGTGCTCCACTGGCTCTCCCCGAGATGCGGCCCTGCCGGACGCGTCTGGAGACAAACGCCGCCCGACGCAATTACTACCCGGATGCAATCACTAACCGGCATACATCAACAACATACATACATACATACATACATACATACATCTGTGTGTGGTGGGAGGGTGCTGCTTTGTATTGTGTGAGGTGGAGCAAGGATTACAGAGAGACAGAGACAAAGACAGAGACACAGAGACAGACATGGGTTGGGTGTGAGTTAACAGAGAGAGAATGTGCTTTATGAACACAACACACACACACACACACACACACACACACACACACACACACACACACACACACACACACACACACACACACACACACACACGTCCGTGAATTGCAGTAAGGTTTCAGATTCTTCTTCTTGCATATGGCAGCTTGGCTGCCGGTAGCTATCATTTGTGTGTTGGCGCAACTATGCTGCTAATGCTGTGCCCCTTCACCAGTACACTGATGCTCATTTCGCCGACCTTGGAAGGATGACAGGCTGAGTCGACCCCACTGGGATCCCAAGTCGACTCGAACTTGGGACTCTGAGATCCCAAGCCAGCCACTCAAACCACTAAGCCAACACCAGGCTTCGTAAGGATTTGCACACTCGTACAATAATGATCTGGGCATGATGCACGTCAAATGATTTTGGAATTGGACTCAATTTGAAAATTTTGGGAATTAAAAGAAGTTTATGCAAGTGAATAGTACATGATTATATATGTGCATTTGGAACCATTTATTATTTTTGATACACTTTATCTCTCAAGAACCAAAAAACCATCTTGGATTAATAAGTAATTAATTAACTAGCAAATACCACCTGTTGCTTTGCTGTGTGTGAGAGATAGACAGACACACATAAATAGGATGAGGGGGGGAACAGGGGGAAGAGAGAGGGGAGAGTGAGTAGGGGTGGCGGGAGTGTTCGGAAGTGTGGGAACCAGGAAGGGGGGGGGGTAGCGGAGAAGGGCAGGCGGGAGCGAAAATAAAGGTACCCAGCATTGCTGTGCAACGCCGGGTCCGCTCCCACTCCTTCCCCTCCTCATCCAATGCCTCCCCATCCAATGCCTCCCCCTCAATCATCCACCCCAACCCTACCTCCTCCTACCCACACCTTCCCTCCAGACTCCCACCCTTTCTGTCCCACAAATCTCACCCCACTCACCTCTGGATTTCCCACCCCACCCATTCCCCTCACTCCTCCCACCTCTTCCTCCTCCCACCCATCCCTCCTTCTGGACTCCCATCCCTTCCCATGACAGGTGGTAACTTGTTGTTTATAAGTTACTAGCTGAAGTACCCGGTAATACCGGAAATTTGCCCTATTTTCCTCACGCTAGTTAGACTGAGGCATTAGTTGTATGGAGAAAATTAGAAGGCTTCTTTTATTTCCTCAGATTTATGGAAGGAAGGCTTTATTGCTGCCGTAATCCTCAGAGAGGTCATAGTTGAAGGCGGCCTTGAGCCACTCAATGTTTCTAGCAGCAGTGGCAACTGTGCTTGATGTCCTGCCAAAACCGGATCTAGAAAGCTGGAACATGAGTTTTGTGCTTCTCTCGCCCGTCGGTGTGACGCTCTATTTGCAGTTAGTGACGCTCTCTCTCTGCAGCTGACTTCAGCTTGCCTGGCTCTTTCAATGAGCAGATCTATCAGCAGTTAGCTGTTGCCTTGCACGTGCAGTTCGAGAATTCAAATAACAGGAGAATGTGTATGTTTAAAAAGTCAACGAATACGAACATTTTGTATTTTCAAAAAACCCTAGCGTTTTTAACCATGAAGCCTTTTGTTACGATTAATACGCCGGCGCACTATTCGAGAGCCATTTTTTTTTTTTTAAATGGATTTTTTTTTTAATATATATATATATATATTAATATATATATATATATATTTTCATTTTTATGGAAAGCCACTTAGTGCATCCTGGAGCTGAATGTTAGGTCTATATGTGTGTAAAGTTTCATCAAGATCGGTTCACTGGTCTAGGAGCTTATTGGTTACAAACAGAGACAGACAGACAAACAGACAGAAGGACTGCCATTTATATAGTAGATGTATTGTGAGAAAATGACTTTAAAATCCTGAATATGGTGTCATGGTAAAAAAAAATTTTTGTCATGATTAACCATGGGAGCTCAGAGGAATAGCGTCACAAAGAAACAAACAACATCTCATTGGGTTTTCATAGAAGATAACATTGCTCCAATCGCTTGATGAAATGAAATGACATCCTCAATGAAAGCATCGCACAAACAAGAGAAACAATGCGATCTCGTGTTAAACAAAGAAATAAAAATCACACAAGATGACGCCAAGGAACTGCATAACACCGCATGGCCCACACTTTGTCTTTTAATCCATCGACAAGTTATTACAAAGGAGAAAAGGATGTATATTTTCTTTGTATTTATCAGTGACAATGCGTGCAGAAGTGCGGGGCAGTGCAAGTGACTAAATGCATGTAACACACACACACACACAACACACACCACACACACACACACACACACACACAACACACACACACAACACACACACACACACACACACACACTGACAGACTGACAAGCCGGTAGGCAGCGATAGGTCGCCGAGTATGGAAACTATAAGATATAGAGCAAAATGGATGTCATATAGCGGATAGGAATCACCTAAGATTATGCATATCAAATCTCATCCAGTTCATCTACTGATAACTACTCGGTATCCATTTGAATGAAAAGTACCGAAAATGCGGTTTGATATCGGAAATCCCCAAAGTTCGAAGGGGTGCTGTGCGTGAACAAAGATCTAAATCGAAAATCCGGCTCGATCGTTGTGCACAATGTATTCCAGACGATTAGTGTGAATTTTCATGACATCCGACCATAACCGTAGGAGGAGTAGCATTTGGCGCGAAGGCACTCCAGCTCTCGCATATTATCGATTTTTGCACTAATTGACCTTTGTCCCTGACCTAAGCGAAATCGGTCAATATGTCCTGAGGCAAAGTTGTAGTACTCATTGAGTACCATGAACCTGCAAAGTTTCATTCGTATCGATGCACCTCACCTGGTCGCAAGGGGCCTTCAATTTTCGCCAATTTTCGCGCATACCCTAATTGTAGGAGCGCTGCGGGTATTTGATTCCATATATCACAAAAACCGGATATATTTGATAGAGCATCACCTGTAGAATCATTCGTGCCAAATTTCATAACCCTACGTGGGATAATGGCTTTCGGAATTGATTTCGCGTGAACGGTACCGATTTTGAAGGTTTTTCGGTTGTTGCTAGGGAACCAAGCGCTCCCTTGCAACCATCACAATTTCCAAAGCACTAGGTCATAAGATGTACCTACCACCCCGAGTTTGGTCAAAATCCGCCCACGTTATACCTAATTATGCTGATGACAAACGAACAAACATCCAAACAAACAGACAGAATTACTGACAATAGTTAGTAGATAGTCGAAAAATCGTGCAAATTATTGATGCAAGCATCAAATTTGGCATTTCTGTTCTGCAGGGCGTTCTGATCAAATCTGCCCGATTGGCCATTTGAAAATCCAAATTTAGAAAAATTTGAAAAAATAAAAAAATTCAAAAAAATTTGAAGTCACAGCTGGCTGAAATTCTTGAAGCGCAAGTGAACATCCCAGACAGAGAACCAAGGGGAGATGCAGTCATCATTGATGGCTCAGCACTTATCAATGCCTACCTCCACGCACTTCAAAGATATTTGATGACTATGCTAAAGAAGACATCATCCCAAAGGTGGAATCCTATGGTGCCAGGTACGAGAGGGTGGATGTAGTGTTTGATGTGTACAAGAAGTCAAGTCTGAAGTCCGAGGCAAGGTCGAAAAGGGGGCAAGGAATCAGAAGAAGAGTGACAGGAACCAGTAAGACCCCAAGTAACTGGAGAAGCTTTATTCGAGATGACAGCAACAAGACAGCTGTTTCACTTCCTTGCGGAAAAGATGTGTGAAGCACAGACGACAAGCACAGTCATTGTCACAAAGGAGAAGATGCCATTAGCAACAGAAAGAAGTCACTGGATGCTGTGTCTCCATGTTGTCATGAAGAAGCTGACACCGAATATTTGTACACGCCAGGGATGCAACGACGGATGGTAGCAAGTCCATTATCATTAAGGCTAATGACACGGACGTACTAGTCATAGCATAATCTGTACTGCCATCCTTACAGGAACTAGGTCTTGAGAACATGTGGATTGCCTTTGGTCAAGGAGCCAAGGCACGATGGATTCCAGTCCATGAGTAGTTTCTGCAATAGGGCCTGAGAAAGCTAGAGGGATCCCATACTTCCATGCGTTCACTGGATGTGACGTCGTGTCTGCCTTACGCGGTGAAGGAAGAAAAACTGCATGGCAGACTTGGAACGTCTTTGATGATGTTTCTGAAACATTCACCAATCTCAGCCAGCATCCAACATTGATTCGTGATCTTGACTTTTTTGAAGTTTTTTTTTTTTTCAAATTTTTCAAAATTTGGATTTTCAAATGGCCAATCAGGCAGATTTTGATTAGAATCCCTGGAGAACAAATGTGCCAAATTTGATGCTTTGTATCATCATTTGCACTATTCCTCTCAAAAATTGCTGTTATCTGCCCCACTACAATAAGGGTCACCTATTTCGGCGAACCCAACAGACTTCAGACTTACACTGACGCGCATGGACGGACACACGCGGACGGACAGCGCGCGCGGACGGACACGTGCGCGCGACGGACACGTGCGCGGACGGAACGTGCGCGCACGGACACGTGCGCGGACGGACACTCGTGCGCGGACGGACACGTGCGCGGACGGCCACGTGCCGGACGGACACACACACCGTGCGCGGACGGACACACAGCGCGGCGGGGCACACACACACGGCGGCGCGACGGGCGGACACACACACACGCGCGGCGGACACACACACACGCGCGGACGGACACACACGCTGCGGACGGACACACACGCGTGCCGACGGAACACACACGCGTGCGGACGGACACACACACACGCGTGCGGACGGACACACGCGCGGACGGCACCACACACGCGACGGACACACCCGCGGACGGACACACGCAGACACAGAGAGACGCAGAGACGCAGACATGCACGGGCACACAGACGCGCGCGCACACAGACGCGCGCGCACACAGACGCGCGCGCACACAGACGCGCGTGCACACAGACACAGAGAGACGCAGAGAGCAGACATGCACGCGCACACAGACGCGCGCGCACACAGACACAGAGAGACGCAGAGACGCAGACATGCACGCGCACACAGACGCGCCCGCGCAGACACCAGAGAGACGCAGAGACGCAGACATGCACGCGCACACAGACACAGAGAGAAGCAGAGACGCAGACATGCACCGCCACACAGACGCACACTCACACAGACGCGCGCGCACACAGACACAGACACACGGCTGGGTTTTGAACCACCGACCTCCCAGACTCGGTGTGTGTGCCCTAACCATTGCGACACAGAGGTTTGTTGCAGGTTTTATTTCACCAGCAAGTTTCTGTGAAATTAAAATTCGTTCATTCACTTCATTTTACCCTCACGGTATTACATTAGTAAAAATATACCATCAGAGATGGGGAATCCCCGCCATTGAATGAAAAGGTCATACATATTCCAGATAATGAGGGAGGTGAATTGGAAACAAGACACCATTTGGTCATCATCTCGAAAAAGTTTCCCAGGGTGAGGAACGTAGTATACCAAAAATAATTGAAATCAGATAAGGGTTTTCCATTTATTACAAAAAACGTTTTTTTCAAGATGGCCGCCCCAGTTGGCCATCTTGGATCCGGCATGCCCCAAATCAATAGGGTTCTTCCTTTTCAGGTGGTACATGTGTGACCCAAATTCAAATCGATATGGCAAACAGTTTATCAGTTATCTCACTCACAGCTATAAATGTTGACGCCGGACGGACAGCCGGAAGGACGGACGGGACGGACAGCGGACGGACGGACCGACCCAGTGACAAACAATATCCCCTTCCGCCACGCGGCGGGGGGAAAAAAACACCAGAAAACAACGTGTGCTTTTATCGGAAGTATAGCTCAAAGCCAGGTTTTGTTGTAATCTGATTACCTGCATGCCTGGTGTTGGCAATGGTTAGGGTGGTGGGCTTGGGATCGAGATCCGAGTTCAAATCCCCCTCAGCTGTTTAATTAATACTAGGGTGGGTGTGACTCTGCCTGTCATCCTTCCGATGTCGGCAAAATGAGTATCAGCTTGCTCGTATACTTGTCGGAGTGGCGACACGTCCAGGATTGTGCCCAAGGAGACTGCTTCGGCAGCACCAACGCTCTGCACAGAGCATGGTCCCAGATGGAGTGGATACCTGCATTTGTCCAAGCGCAGACGTGCCAGGTTACAAGAGGAATGTGATCCACAGAGAGAACTCGAGCCACATTATTTTAATTATCAGTTTGAACGGCCTTTAAACGGAAAGGAGTCAATAAAACACAGGACCTAGTCCAAGTTTAATTTAGTTTCACAAATAAAAGGTGCTTATTTTAACCTTTTATTATTTGGCAAAAACAGTCGGCGGTGCGCCGTTCAGTTGGCTTATTTATTCCACCAGCTTTTATGTAGAACACTATGAATATATACCATGATGATTGTCCCTTATCTAATTATTGTAATCGAACAATGTAAAATACATTGATGTTCTCAAATGATATTAATCTGGCATGCAAGTTTTTACAAACTCCCCATGAACCCTGTATCACCGGAAACATGAATAATAAAATGGAATTTGGGCAAGGAATTGGGTTGGTGCCTCGGGAAGGAGAATGTCTGAATAAATTTCTCACACATCTTTCCTCTGCACCACTTCAAACAGTTTAGAGTGTTGTGTTTAAAAGGTAAATCCACATTCATGTGCGTGAGCTTTGATTATCGAGCCTGGAGGGACATGAAAGCCTCACTCCACGCTCTCTCTTGGTCTGCGATAGCACAGCAGGTCTTGTGAATTATCCTATTCACTGTGAAAAGAAGCTTTGCATGCGAAATGGTGTTCAATGGTTGTTTCATGTTATTGCAACCTGCGTTTCATCCTTTTTGTTGCCACAATTTTGAGGAATTGATTTTTGGTTTGGCTTTGAAGTTATTGTGATGTTTTCCCAGGGCAAACCCAAGGGCTTTGTCATGGCGAAATAGATTTTGAGGCTTGCTTGTATCGTTGGTTTTCCAGGAGTGTCTCCATGGCGACAGAACCTTTTCTCCTGGGCCAATGGCTTGTGTCTTGAATTTATGGTTTTGTTTTTGCTTACAATGTGGAAATAGCCTTGGAACTGGAAGAGTTGTCATTTCTTCTTTCAGAATTTGAGCCTTTGTTATTCAACATTGCCTTGAGGCTCGTGATATTGCCTCCGTATAATCCACCCTGAGAGCGAATCCATAACATATATCATTTAGCCCAACCAAATGTAGGTTTCAATTAATATATCTCTTCTCTTTTTTGAAGGCGGCCTTGAGCCACTCAATGTTTCTAGCAGCAGTGGCAACTGTGCTTGATGTCCTGCCAAAACCCGGATCTAGAAAGCTGGAACATGAGTTTTGTGCTTCTCTCGCCCGTCGGTGTGACGCTCTATTTGCAGTTAGGTGACGCTCTCTCTCTGCAGCTGAACTCATGCTGCCTGGCTCTTTCATGAGCAGATCTATCAGCAGTTAGCTGTTGCCGTGCACGTGCAGTTAGAGAATTCAAATAAAGAGAATGTGTATGTTAAAAAGTCAACGAATACGAAACAATTTTTGTATTTCAAAAAAACCTAGCGGTTTTTAACCATGAAGCCTTTTGTTACGATTAAATACGCCGGGCGCACTATTCGAGAGCCATTTTTTTTTTTTTTAAAATGGATTTTTTTTAATATAATTATATATATATATATATATATATATATATATATATTTTCCATTTTTATGGAAAGCCACTTAGTGCATCCTGGCAGCTGAATGTTAGGTTCTATATGTGTGTAAAGTTTCATCAAGATCGGTTCACTGGTCTAGGAGCTTATTGGTTACAAACAGAGACAGACAGAAACAAACAGACAGAAGGACTGCCATTTATAATAGTAGATGTATTGTGAGAAAATGACTTTAAAATCGCTGAATATCGGTGTCATGGTAAAAAAAAATTTGTCATGATTAACCATGGGAGCCTCAGAGGAATAGCGTCACAAAGAAACAAACAACATCTCATTGGGTTTTCATAGAAGATAACATTGCTCCAATCGCTTGATGAAATGAAATGACATCCTCAATGAAAGCAGATCGCACAAACAAGAGAAACAATGCGATCTCGTGTTAAAAACAAAGAAATAAAAATCACACAAGATGACGCCAAGGAACTGCATAACACCGCATGGCCCACACTTTGTTCTTTTAATCCATCGACAAGTTATTACAAAGGAGAAAAGGATGTATATTTTCTTGTATTTATCAGTGACAATGCGTGCAGAAGTGCGGGGCAGTGCAAGTGACTAAATGCATGTACACACACACACGATTTTGGGCATGGCCGGATCCAAGATGGCCAACTGGGGCGGCCATCTTGAAAAAAACGTTTTTTGTAATAAATGGAAAACCGCTTATCTGATTTCAATTATTTTTGGTTACTACGTTCCTCACCCCTGGGGAACTTTTTCGAGATGATGACCAAATGGTGTCTTGTTTCCAATTCACCTCCCTCATTATCTGGAATATGTATGACCTTTTTCATTCAATGCGGGGGATTCCCCATCTCTGATGGTATATTTTACTAATGTAATACCGTGAGGTAAAATGAAGTGAATGAACGAATTTAATTTCACAGAAAACTTGCTGGTGAAATAAAACCTGCAACAAACCTCTGTGTCGCAATGGTTAGGGCACACACACCGACGTGGGAGGTCGGTGGTTCAAAACCCAGCCGTGTGTCTGTGTCTGTGTGCGCGCGCGTCTGTGTGAGTGTGCGTCTGTGTGCGCGTGCATGTCTGCGTCTCTGCTTCTCTCTGTGTCTGTGTGCGCGTGCATGTCTGCGTCTCTGCGTCTCTCTGTGTCTGTGTGTGCGCGCGCGTCTGTGTGCGCGTGCATGTCTGCGTCTCTGCGTCTCTCTGTGTCTGTGTGCGCGCGCGTCTTGTGGCGCGTGCATGTCTGTCTCTGCGTCTCTCTGTGTCTGTGTGCACGCGCGTCTGTGTCGCGCGCGTCGTTGTGCGCGCGCGTCGTGTGTCGCGCGCGTCTGTGTGCCCGTGCATGTCTGCGTCTCTGCGTCTCTCTGTGTCTGCGTGTGTCCGTCCGCGCGCGCGTGTGTCCGTCCGCGTGTGTGTGTCCGTCCGCGCGTGTGTCCGTCCGCACGCGTGTGTGTGTGTCCGTCCGCACGCGTGTGTGTCCGTCGGCACGCGTGTGTGTCCGTCCGCACGCGTGTGTGTCCGTCCGCGCGCTGTGTGTGTGTCCGCCCGCGCGTGTGTGTGTGTCCCGCGCGTGTGTGCCTGTCGCCCCGCGTGTGTGTGTGCCCGCCGCGCATGTGTGTGTCCGTCGCGCACGTGTGTGTGTCCGTCCGCGCACGTGGCCGTCCGCGCACGTGTCCGTCCGCGCACGTGTCCGTCCGCGCACGTGTCCGTCCGCGCACGTGTCCGTCCGCGCACGTGTCCGTCCGCGCACGTGTCCGTCGCGCTGCGCGGTCCGTCCGCGTGTGTCCGTCCATGCGCGTCAGTGTAAGTCTGCAAGTCTGTTGGGTCGCCGAAATAGGTGACCCTTATTGTAGTGGGGCAGATAACAGCAATTTTTTAGAGGAATAGTGCAAATGATGATACAAGCATCAAATTTGGCACATTTGTTCTCCAGGGATTCTAATCAAATCTGCCTGATTGGCCATTTGAAAATCCAAATTTTGAAAATTTGAAAAAAAAAAAAACTTCAAAAAAGTCAAGATCACGAATCAATGTTGGATGCTGGCTGAGATTGGTGAATGTTTCAGAAACATCATCAAAGACGTTCCAAGTCTGCCATGCAGTTTTCTCCCTTCACCGCGTAAGGCAGACACGACGTCACATCCAGTGAACGCATGGAAGTATGGGATCCCTCTAGCTTTCTCAGGCCCTATTGCAGAAACTACCTCATGGACTGGAATCCATCGTGCCTTGGCTCCTTGACCAAAGGCAATCCACATGTTCTCAAGACCTAGTTCCTGTAAGGATGGCAGTACAGATATTGCTATGACTAGTACGTCCGTGTCATTAGCCTTAATGATAATGGACTTGCTACCATCCGTCGTTGCATCCCTGGCGTGTACAAATATTCGAGTGTCAGCTTCTTCATGACAACATGGAGCACAGCATCCAGTGACTTCTTCTGTTGCTAATGGCATCTTCTCCTTTTTGACAATGACTGTGCTTGTCGTCTGTGCTTCACACATCTTTTCCGCAAGGAAGTGAAACAGCTGTCTTGTTGCTGTCATCTCGAATAAAGCTTCTCCAGTTACTTGGGGTCTTACTGGTTCCTGTCACTCTTCTTCTGATTCCTTGCCCCCTTTTCGACCTTGCCTCGGACTTCAGACTTGACTTCTTGTACACATCAAACACTACATCCACCCTCTCGTACCTGGCACCATAGGATTCCACCTTTGGGATGATGTCTTCTTTAGCATAGTCATCAATATCTTTGAAGTGCGTGGAGGTAGGGCATTGATAAGTGCTGAGCCATCAATGATGACTGCATCTCCCCTTGGTTCTCTGTCTGGGATGTTCACTTGCGCTTCAAGAATTTCAGCCAGCTGTGACTTCAAATTTTTTGAATTTTTTTATTTTTTTCAAATTTTTCTAAATTTGGATTTTCAAATGGCCAATCGGGCAGATTTGATCAGAACGCCCTGCAGAACAGAAATGCCAAATTTGATGCTTGCATCATAATTTGCACGATTTTTCGGGAACTAC
>CM068964.1:85341854-85355095 GCA_035128595.1 Eptatretus atami
CCCAGGTGACAACAATATCCCCCTTCCGCCACGCGGCGGGGGAAAAAAAACACCAGAAAACAACGTGTGCTTTTATCGGAAGTATAGCTCAAAGCCAGGTTTTGTTGTAATCTGATTACCTGCATGCCTGGTGTTGGCTTAATGGTTAGGGTGGTGGGCTTGGGATCCGAGGATCCCGAGTTCAAATCCCCCTCAGCTGTTTAATTAATACTAGGTGGGGTTGACTCTGCCTGTCATCCTTCCGATGTCGGCAAAATGAGTATCAGCTTGCTCGTATACTGTGTCGGAGTGGCGACACGTCCAGGATTGTGCCCAAGGAGACTGCTTCGGCAGCACCAACGCTCTGCACAGAGCATGGTCCCGATGGATGGATGGATACCTGCATTTGTCCAAGCGGCAGACGTGCCAGGTTACAAGAGGAATGTGATCCACAGGAGAACTCGAGCCACATTATTTTAATTATCAGTTTGAACGGCCTTTAAACGGAAAGGAGTCAATAAAAACACAGACCTAGTCCACAGTTTAATTTAGTTTCACAAATAAAAGGTGCTTATTTTACCTTTTTAATTTGGCAAAAACAGTCGGCGGTGCGCCGTTCAGTTGGCTTATTTATTCCACCAGCTTTTATGTAGAACACTATGAATATATACCATGATGATTTGTCCCTTATCTAATTATTGTAATCGAACAATGTAAAATACATTGATGTTCTCAAATGATATTATCTGGCATGCAATGTTTTTACAAACTCCCCCATGAACCCTGTATCACCGGAAACATGAATAATAAAATGGAATTTGGGCAAGGAATTGGGTGGTGCTCGGGAAGGAGAATGTCTGAATAAATTTCTCACACATCTTTCCTTGCACCACTTCAAACATTTAGAGTGTTGTGTTTAAAAGGTAAATCCACATTCAATGTGGTGAGCTTTGATTATCGAGCCTGGAGGGACATGAAAGCCTCACTCCACGCTCTCTCTTGGTCTGCGATAGCACAGCAGGTCTTGTGAATTATCTATTCACTGTGAAAAGAAGGCTTTGCATGCGAAATGGTGTTCAATGGTTGTTCATGTTATTGCAACCTGCGTTTCATCCTTTTTGTTGCACAATTTTGAGGAATTGATTTTGGCTTTGGCTTTGAAGTTATTGTGATGTTTTCCCAGGGCAAACCCAAGGGCTTTGTCATGGCGAAATAGATTTTGAGGCTTGCTTGTATCGTTGGTTTTCCAGGAGTGTCTCCATGGCGACAGAACCTTTCTCCTGGGCCAATGGCTTGTGTCTTGAATTTATGGTTTTGTTTTTGCTTACAATGTGGAAATAGCCTTGGAACTGGAGTTGTCATTTCTCTTCAGAATTTGAGCCTTTGTGTATTCAAACATGCCTTGAGGCGTGATATTGCCTCCATATAATCCACCCTGAGGCGAATCCATAACAGTATATCCATTTACCCAACCAAATGTAGGTTTCAATTATATATTATCTGCTATAAATTGATGAGGTGTGTGTGTGTTTTTTCTCTCTCTGTCTTGCTGTCTGTCTGTCTCACTCTCTCCCTCTCTTTTGCAAATGCACAGTGACAATGGCAGCAACCTTCCTAGAATACATCCAGCAGAATGAGGAGCGGGATGGCGTACGCTTCAGCTGGAACGTATGGCCGTCCAGCCGCCTTGATGCCACACGTACGGTGGTGCCTCTTGCTTGCCTGTTCACTCCCCTGCGTGAACGATCAGACCTCCCACCTGTGCAGTACGAACCTGTGCTGTGCAGTCGCGCAACCTGCCGTTCAGTTCTCAATCCACTCTGGTGTGTGACATGCACTCAGCCCTTTTTGCTTTTTAAAAAATGTCAAACGTAATAAGTTTTGAAATAAACTTTGTGTTGAGTGAAAATGTATGCTTGGTGCTGCTGTAAACATTTTCAAACCCACATGGTTATTTTACACTGCTTTTTGTTAGCAGTTAACCGTAAGGGTTTATGAAGATCTCTGCCATCTTTGGTGCTTCATGTATGCAATCAGAGATTAAGAATTCAAGGTATTTACTGAATGTGTTTTTATTCCTCCACAGCATTGTGTTTTTGGGTTGTCCGTCTGGCTGAGTGTGCGTGCGTAGCATGCGTTCATTACCACGATAACTTTTGAACCACTGAAGGGATTTTGACCAAATTTGGTCAACGGACTTAATCAAGTGCCCCTTCATTGAGAATCTCATGGCTGCAATAACTTATGAAGTACTGAAGAGATTTCAACCACATTTGACACACGTATGGACTGTAGTACAAAGATGAACCGATTAAATTTTAGATTCAACAGGTCAAAGGTCATGTACCCTTTGAAGTCATTTGCAGATCATAACTCGAGTTTGATGCATCTGATGTTGTCTCTTTTACTTATGTTTTTTCTCTCTCAGGTGACCTTTTACTTGAAATCAAACCTAACAGTGGGTTGCTATCTAACACGGGCGGAGGCATATATCCAGTGACACAATCACGCCAAATAATACATTCTGTTTTTTTACATATTTTTTTCCCGCATTCTTATTTTTTCTCCCTCGTCAATTGATCAGTGAACCAATCAATCAATCAATTTCTTATCCAGTGCTTTTAATTTACTATAAGGTAAGGAAAGTAATAAAATTAAGAAAACTCCACCATAAAAATATGAAATATTGCAAGATTTCATAATTGTAATTGATGAGGCTTTGTGAAATTTTCAAGGCAGAGAGTTCCATATTTGAAGAATTGTTGATCGTCGATGGTCTCGAACATACTCATGTAACAATAACATAGTAACATACTAACCCTGACATACTCATGTGAGGAACTACCTCTTGATCTTATTTTCTTGTCCTGCCTCCTCTCTGTCCTCCTCCTGCCGTAGTTCTTTTAAAACCTCATTCCCATCACACATTTATTTATTTATTTAAAATGTGCCATTTTCTTTCTCTGACTCCGTGTCCCCTTTCCTCGATTCCTTCTCTCATCTCCTATTATTCCTTTGTTGCTTTCCATTCTGTCAACAACCCATATAGGCCTTTACACTCCCACACAGCAAGCATCTTTCTCTCTCTCCCTTTATCTTCATTTCTTCAATTCCATACTGTTAGCATTTTCTCGTTGTGGAGTGAGGTGTTCTATGAACTATCTAGTTTATGGTATTGATGGGAGAGCAAAGATCTATGTGTTTCTATTGTGTTGGAAAAAATGCTACCTTTGATGTAAACCTAAGATTGCCAAACTGATCTTGAAAGGCTTTTGTGCATGTGCATACAGCCGTGTGTGTTAGTGCATGCTTCATCTTTTAAGGAAATGTGCAAATTTGCTCGTTTATCGATTGTCAACTTTGGTTCTGCTGTTCTGCTGCTGAGTTCGTTGTCTGTGGATTTATTTTCCAGCCAAGTGGACTACAGAGCGAAGATCTGGGCGTGCAATTTCTGCTATCAACGAAATCCTGTAAGCTTATGATCTTTATAAAATTATTTCTTATTTTGCAGGGGAGACATTGACTGTACGCCACTTTTGTTAAACCTTGTCTCAGCTGTTGTGTGCATTGTGAGCTAATGACTGATTTAATAATCATAAGGGGTATAAAGGTTTTGGTGGCATTTCTATGTACAATACTTCATAGTAACTTTATGCTTTGTAACTGTAAGCTTGGAATCGGCATGTCTGTCCTTTTGCTGCTAACATGAGCTTCCAATCCCCACCTCTCCACACCCATTTTTCATACCTTTTCCTTCAGTTTCCTCCTACTTATTCAGGGATTACGGAAATGAATCAGCCAGCGGAGCTTGTCCCACAGTTTACAACTATTGAGTATATGGTGCAGGTAAGGAGGGCTTGATGCAAGAACACCGAGCAAGAACACGACGGTTTACTTTTTTGTTTAAAGAAAAAAACTAGCAAAGAACCCATTCGTATGGACGGGTTCATTCCCCCAGAATTGACATCTTTTGGTACGACTTGTGAATCCCCCTCACACCGGCAGCGTCACGATGCCATTCATACATACGTGCATAGAGAGAATCGGGGTCCTCCAATCGCCCGGAACCTCCTGCCTTAAACCTTCCCGGGTGCAACCACCAGTTTTCAACTCGTTCTATCCAGCAGTTCAGTCGGGCAAATAAGTCAAACTGACATTTCTCGAATTATCGTGTGATTACACAGGGGAGAATCGAGGGAGAACCTTCAATTCGACCAATTATAACTCTGCAGCTCATTTCTTTACTGTTACTTCAAAAGCTCAGTATTTGCTTGTTAACCACCTTGGATCCCTATATGGGCTTTTTCGACTCTCAACAGCGCGGGCCACAGATTCCACTCATTTTCCTCTACATTGTGGACACGTGTATGGAGGAAGAAGATCTCCAGGCCCTAAAGGAGTCCCTGCAGATGTCGCTGAGCCTTTTGCCACGGACTGCTCTCATCGGCGTCATCACTTTTGGCCGCATGGTCCAGGTGCATGAACTTGGCTGTGAGGGTATTTCCAAGAGCTACGTGTTTCGTGGTACCAAGGACCTGTCGGCCAAGCAGCTGCAGGTAAGGAGATGGCCTGGTTTTCTTTATCTGCAAGTATGTGTAGGCAGAACTTGCAGTTTATACTTCTACGCTTCAACGATATCTTGTGTGTTCATTATCCAATATCCATTGATCCTCAGGTCAGTAATTGCTGAGTAGGATTGTTTATTTTATCCTGCAATGGATCTTGGGTGTTTTATGGTTGACAAGTTTTACTTTATCCTAGACAAGTTTTACTTTATCCTAGCTCACCTAAGATGGTGCTGTCTGGGGAAGAAAAGTGCCCAGCTATCTGAAATTATTTATAAGGTGGCGGGGGTTTCGGGACAAGTTGCCAACGTGTTATACTTTAAAACCTAGGCCAGATTCAAAAGTACCTACACCCAAAATATGGGGCCTCTAGGTGCTACGGTTCGGCCATGAAACAGTAATGCACAAACGCTTGAAATTATTAAGATATGGCCTCTTATTCACAAAATTCTGATCAGTATGTTAAACTTTGACCACATTAACCCACAAGCGGTTATGTTTTGATTCTGCCAGCGCCACCTCTCGACCATCATGCTAGCCACTGCATTGGCTAGCAGGATAGCCTATACTTTGGAGCAGTCTTTCAATCCTGACAAATCTGACATTCTCATGTCTCTCTGAAAGGACTGTCTGGAAAACCACCCCCCTCCCTCCCCATCTGCTTTCTCAACAATTCTCTTGAAGAAGTTCTGTCACTCAAGCTTTTGGGTCTGCCATGATCTTTCCTGGGAAAGCCGCATTTCCAAGCTGGCCTCCAAAGTCAGTCTTGCCAACTGGGCATTCTCTGTCATGCAAAGTCCTTCCTTGGCACACCTGAGTTCCTAACATACAAAGCTTTCATCTGCAGCTTTATGGAGTACTGCTCTCCCCGCTGGGCTGGTGCTCCTGCCTCACACCTAGCTCGGCTTCACGCTGAGGAAACCAAGGCTTTTAAGATCATTGGTATCTCCCGCGATGAAGCTGAGTCTTTGGGTCTTTCACTCTGTCATCGCAGGCAGGTCGGTGGTCTTTCTGTCTTCTACTGTCTCCTCTCCGGCCTTGTAAGTCTTTGGGTCTTTCACTCTTATCACAGGCAGGTCGGTAGTCTTTGTCTTCTACTGTCTCCTCTCCGGCCTTGCACGTCCTGCTCTGTCTGTGCTCTATCCTCCTAATATTTCCACAGGGCGCTCAAGGCCTGCCAGCAACCCCCTTCTGGTGAAACTGCCAAAATCAAGAATTACTGCTCACCTTCACTCTTTCATTTCTCTTTTTCTACTGCCTCTGGAACAAACTCCCACACACTCTTCAATCCCCTCTTTCCTCCAGTTCTTCAAAACAGCTGTTAACCACCATCTCATATCTCTTCAACCCCCTGTTAACCCACCCCAAACCCACCTCCTTCCAATTCCCTGTTTTCCTTTCTGAAAGTCCCTGTGGTGTCCATCTTGTTTACCCCGTGCACCCCACCCCATCCCTCGCTCTCCCATGTCCCTGTTCCCTGCTGTTGTTGTGCTTTCTTCTGTCGCCCCCTCTTGTCTCCTGCTCCCTTTGTTATATGTTCTGTGTGTTAGCTCTTATAAGAGCCTCGACAAAGTATACAAAAAAAAGAAGTAGTTCCCAAACGTTTTTGTCCACGGCCTAAAATTTTAAATCACATTCCATTCGCGACCCAAAGGGTAAAAGGACATACTTGGTACCGGTACCCACGATAAAAATTGTCAGAGAAAACACTTTCTACGTGGAAAACCTCCCAAAAATCTCAGGATTTTGAGGGGTTTTTTTCAAGCTTGGGTTGCAACCCTGGATTTGGGAACCCCTACTATTGAGGTATGTGCATTCATCTCTGAGCTGTCTCGGCTGGATTTTCATCTCAGCCCAGCTTTAAATCGTCACCCTAATGTTTTGCATGTAGGGCGATGCATCACTATATGCACAATCCCTCAGATAGATGTTCAACTGAGTGTCTTATCTGCAAGCATTAGATGATGAACCTTCACTATTCCATGGTGTCCATCTATCCATTGGGACCATACTCTGTGCAGAGCATTGGTGTTGCCGAAGCAGTCTCCCTAGGCTATTGGACACAAACCTGGACAGGTCGCTACTCAGACACAGGATACCAGCAAGCTGACTCATTTTGCCGACCTTGGAAGGATGACAGGCAGAGTCAACCCCACCTGGTATTAATTTAACAGCCAAGGGGGATTTGAACTCAGGATCCTAGGATCCCAAGCCCACTACCCTAACCGTTAAGCCAACACCAGGCATATTCCACGATGTCCTTTGTGGAAAGTAGGCGAGCTATCCCCGGCACCCTCTCCAAATTCTTAATCGCCTTCAGTCAATTCGTAGGCCTGGACAGTCAGTTCTTGTAAGATTTGGACCAAAAATGTTCTTGGTTCACCTCACTTAAAGGAGAGAATAATTGGCAGTTAAGGAAGTAGTAGTAGTAGTAGCAGCAGCAGTAGTAGTAGTAGCAGCAGTAGCAGCAGTGGTCGTTGTCGTTGTATATGTAACTGCATAATTTAGGGTTTACTGTACATGTGATTTGTGAAATTGTACGAAGCCCTCTACTCTGCCAATGCTTTCCTATGCAGGAAATGCTTGGACTTACAAGGCCATCAGCCACCCAGCAGCGGTCTGCCCAGCCTCAGCAACTCCCACAATTTAACAGGTAATCTCATTACAAATCGGTATTTGTCCATGTTAATGTCACATGGATATTTCCTCCTTGATTGGTGATCCATTTTTGTGGAGGCCCATCTTCAGCCATCTTTGTATCTCATATCTTTTGCAAGAAGAAACCATTGAGGTAAAAATCCATCTTTGTTCCCGAGATGTTAAATTTTGCTGTAAAACAGTCCCCCATCAGACCCCTCTGAAGCACCTACCGAGGGATTACCGCCGAACTAGAACGGACATGCCCGGTTGCTAATTATGCTGGGCAAACCTGGGCACATACTTACCTGGCCCTGGAGTCGTGCTTGGAAATCGCTGACAAACCTATAAATATGGTTATCATGTGTGAAAGGGGAAAAAATGACTGGTGACTCAAATTTCCCCAAAGTGTGACCAGAACATTCACTTGGCAAGGCTGTAACAATCCCAGCCTTTCCTTCTTCGAAGATTATGAAGCACGATGACTCTGTCCATCAGAATGATTTGTTTTCCATTCACACTTGGTACCAAGCAGCTTGTTTACCCCTGTAAAATTATGGACCCTGTAAAAACCCCTGTACCCCTTGGAATTACTCCCAAATGCAAGGAATGAAAACTTGCACCATTGGAATAGCTGTTTGTGAGATCAGAAATTGACTGTTGGCTCGCACCGATATTAGAATTGGTCCTTTTTTTGTATACACAATGTTGAGGCTCGTTGAAGAGCTAGAACGGAATGGAAGGGAACAAAATGGAAAGGGGGAAACACCAATAGCAGAGTGGAAGTGAGAGTGAGATCAATGGGAGGGGGAGAAGGACACATGGGGTTCACAAGCTGTACACATGCTGAATGAAGCACAGCAAGAAGAGGAAGGGGAAAAGGGAGATAAAACAAAAAAGGAAGAAATGTACCAATAAGTAACAAACAAAAAGAGGTGAGGGAGAGGGGTGGGGTGAAATCACAATAACCTGGAAAAAGTACTGCTTGGGAATGGGGTAATTTGGGGTAGAAGAGATCATGAGAATGGATGGGTGATGACCTGAGGTAATGGTGAACAACTGTCTTCAAGTACTGGAAGGAAGAATCGGACTGAACAGACTGGGGAAGTTTGTACCACAGGTGAGAGAAAAGAGGAATAAATGAGTGCAGGTGGGCAGTGAGTCTGGATTTTGGAAGTTTAACAAGAAGAGGGTGTTCGGTATTGTATATTCTTCACACAAAACCACCTTCACCCACCCCTAAAATAAATAAATAAATAATAATAATATTGAAAATAATAATAATCTATCTATCTATAATTCCAGCAATCTGTGGTGTGTGTTGTGTGTGTGTGTGTGTGTGTCTGTCTGTATGTGTGTCTGTCTGCGACCGCCGTTTCTCGACGACCGCGGTCCGATCTGATTGAAACTTGCCAGGAATATTGCCGGGCCCGCGCGGATGTGCCTTTTCAAGGTTTGATGTCAATCGGACGAGCGGTTCCCAAGTTACGGCCATTTATCTGTCGACCAATGACAGGACACGGTGCTATGACGTCACGAATGATGTCACAACTAATGTTTTTTTTTTTTTGCACGATTGACGTCACAATTATTCTTCTTCTTCGTTTCGTATGACGTCACAATCGACGCTGGGGACCTGAGTATGTGCCTTTTCAAGGTTTGATATTAATTGGACGAGCGGTTCCCAAGTTACGGCCATTTATTAGCCGACCAATGGCAAGACACGGTGCTATGACGTCACGAATGACGTCACAATGTTTTTTTTTTTCACGATTGACGTCACAATTCTTCTTCTTCTTCGTTTGGTATGACGTCACAATCGACGCTGGGGACCTGAGTATGTGCCTTTTCAAGGTTTGATATCGTTCTTCATCCATTTCAGCTGTTTTCCCAAGTGTTTCCCAAGGTTTGAAAGTGTTTTTTCCCAAGGTTTGAATTAATTGTTCAAATTATTAATTAATCCCAAGGTTTGAATTTTCCCAAGGGAAACAGCTGTTTCCCAAGGGTTTGAAAGCTGTTTTTTCCCAAGGTTTGAATTAATTGTTGTGCTTGGTAGACATTTGTGAATACATTTACAGAGAGAGGGGCAAGAGAGGAGGGGGAGAGAGGGGCGAGAGAGGGGGGCGGAGAAGGGGAGGGAGAGAGGGGGTGAGAGAGAGGGGGCGTCACAATTGGAGAGAGGGGGGTGGAGAGAGGAGGGGAGAGAGGAGGGACGGAGAGGGGGGTGAGGGGAGGGGGAGAGAGGAGGGTGAGACTAGGGAGAGAGGGGGGGGGAGAGGGGTGAGAGAGGGAGGGCAAGAGAGGGGGGGGGGGAGAGAGAGGGGGCGCCACAATTCTTCTTCTTCTTCGTTTGATATGACGTCACAATTGACGCTGGGGACCTGAGTATGTTTCCCAGGTGTTTCCCAAGTTATGGCCATTTATGATACGGTTGGTCCGATCTAATTGAAACAATGCCCCAATCCAGTCATCGTTTACGAGAGCGAAGGAACGAAGCTGCACATACTGCAGCAACCTACGGGCCCGCACTAGTATTATATAAGGAGCCCTGTCTGTCTGTCTATGTCTCGTCTTATAGCTTGATAACAGATCAACGGATTTCAAAAAATCCAACTACGGTGGATTCAGGGAACTCCAGGGAAGGTTTGTGATGAAATTTTTTGTAATTTTTTTTCTTTTTTTTTAATGGATTCATGGGCACACATGGCAAAACTGCAAACGCCAAGTTGCGACTCAAGTTATCTCCGCACTCCCAGGAATCCTTTTTCTTCTTGCCCGATTGATTAGCCATCACAGCAAAAATTGGTATTTCCGTCAGCGAAGCGACGGATCTTATTTTCTAGCGTTAATAATAATACCAATGAGAAAAACACCTCTTTTCCCCATTTTTATTTTTAACACCCTTGTAATATTCCTGATCCTGCCACACTTTTCCCATCCCCATTCCTCCCACAGTTCCCCTGATGAAATTAAGTTGTTTTCACGGATTTATTTAATCTGGTGTTGGTGTGGTGCAAGCATGATTGGCTGAATGGCCTCCTCCTGCATCTAACTTCCTTGTTACCCTCGCCAGAGGAGAGAGTATTGCATTTGGGTCGTTGTTTGTTTGTCTGTTTTTTCTCACAGAACGTGAGTATGTGTATTAATTACATTAGACCCTTTTTGATCAGGTCAGGCCAGATTAGATCTGTGACTTGCTTACAGGTACCATGTAAACCTGTACTAACCTGCTTCATAGTCGAGTTGTCGGCGACTAAACCATCTCCCCCACCTAGTTTCCTGGTGAGAAGGGTGTTTGGATATGGACACCCAGCAGGATTAAAAACAAAACCTGTCAAAGGGTGGAGGAGCTCCTTGTGAGCCAACGGCCATCCATATCTCGTGCCCAACTGTGTCTACGGATGTCCTCCTGCAGTTGGGTTACCTCTTTTTAGGAGGTTGGTGGCAGGAATTGCACTCCGGGCACCGTAAAACACTTAATTCTGCAAAACCCACACATCCAAAAAAACCCTGAAAACCCACTCCGTGGGAGTACCTCCTGTGCTGCTGCCCTTCGCAGGGCAGCTTACCGGATGATGGGATTGGGGCAAAGCCTTTGGGACCCCCATTCCTTGATGATAGGAGGGAAAGCACAGGGTAAACTTCCTGAGTCAGATTGCGGTGGTGTGTGGCAGAGTGGTGCTGAGGTGTCGTCCACCAGACGGAAGTCTCCTTGGGTTAACCTGAGGCGGTCCCTTCGGGTGGGTGCCTGGAATGTCCTATCCCTAAGAGAGCATGTTCACCTGTCTCTGTTATCATCTGAGCTCAAGCGTTTGAACATCGGTATTGCAGCACTCTCCGACGTTCGGAGATCAGATAGTGGCGAGATCATGGCGGGTGGTTACACCTACTGTTGGTCTGGTCACTCTGATGGTTACCATGCCCAAGTAGTTGCTGTAGCTGTGTCCAAGAAGCTGACTCCAATGATAATTGAGGTAACACCGGTCAACGAGCATATTCGTCTCAGGGTTCATCACTCTTGGGTGTCATTTCCCTGGTCTCTCTAAATGCTCCGACGAAGGCGAGTGATCTCACCGTGAAGGACGCATTCTATCCTGCGTTCGAGTCTGTGGTTGATCATTGCCCCAGGCGAGATACACTTCTAGTCTTGGGGGATTTCAATGCATCGACTGGAACTGATAGGGATGGTTATGAGATGTGTTGGTCCCCATGGGTCTTGATCTGTGAACCAGAATAGCACCAAGTTCCTTGACTTTGCAAGAAGTCGTGGACTTAGGGTGGCCGGTTCATGGTTTCAGCACCCCAAGCTCATTGCTGGACTTGGTATTCCAACGCTGGTGGTGTGGCAAAGGAGATTGACCATGTGCTCTTTGATGGTAGCTGGAGGATGATCCAGAACTGCAGGGTCCCACCGGAGTGCTCAGTTCCTCAATACTGACCACAGGCTTGTTGTAGCAACTCTGAAGTTGCAGCTTCTATCCGGGAGAATGGTACCATCCCAGCCTCGGCTGGATGTTGGCAAGCTCAAGGATGAGAGAGGGTAGCTGAGGAGTTTGCGAACAGGCTGAGTGTGGATTTGGGGGGTCTGGGTGCTTTGGAAAATCTTGAAGAGTTGTGGAGTGCCTTCCAGACCACCATCCTTGATGTTGCCGGTGGATGTCTTGGAACTCACCGGAAGGTGAAGAAGAATTTTGTCTCTGAAGGAACACTGGATACCATTGATAATAATCGCAGGGCCAGGTTTAATGGCAGAGCTGAGCTGTTCAGGGAGTTGAGGTGAAAAACTGTGCGCTGAGGGAGGACAAGGAGGCCTATGTGTGAGGAATCTGTGAGTGGGTAGAGCATCACCTGTAGTCAAGTGATTCTCTTCCTGTTTACAGGGGAATTAGCATATTGTGTTCTTCCAAGCCCATCCCTCGGTGTACTGCAGTGAGAGCAGAGGGTGGTAGGCTTTTGACAGAGGAGTACGAAGTGAATGCCCGCTGGGCCAGTTATTTTGAGCGGCTGTACTCGGCTAACCCAACAGCTGTTGAGTTGGATGTCAGGGATGTTATTATCCCTTTTGCTGACCCTCCAATCCACAGTGATCCACCTTCATTTGTGGAAACAGGCTGTGGTGAACCGGTTTAAATGGGGAAAAGCTCTTGGGATCTGTGGCATCCATGCTAAACTTGTCAAGGCTGGTGGAAATGCTGAACTCATGTCGTTGCATGCAATTCTGTGCTCTGCCTGGAACACAGGCATCATCCCAACTGAATGGAAGAGGGGCCTTGTTGTCCCTCTCTGGAAAGGGAAGGGTGATCGCCAGGACTGCAACAACTACCGAGGGGTGACGCTGCTCTCAGTGCCGGGCAAGTTCTTTGCTCGGATAATTCTCTATAGGGTTCACCAGCACCCATAGCAATCAGGCTTTACACCAAAGTGGTCAACGATTGACCGTATCCTTGCTCTTCGGGTCCTCACCGAACGCAGGTGAGAGTTTTGGAAGGGGCTGCTTACAGCCTATGTTGATCTCTGCAAAGCATTTGATTCAGTGAATCGGGATGCCCTCTGGAGGATTATTGGTCTTCGTTGGGTGCCACCAAAACTGATCAATCTGATGTCTGAACTATACTCTTGTACTGAAAGTGCTGTGAGATGTAGTGATACCATCTCTGACTTATTTCCAGTTGTTACTGGAGTTCGTCAGGGGTGTGTACTGGCCCCACACTTTTCAGCACTTGTATGGACTGGATTCTGGGGAGGATGTCGGAGAGATGAAGCTGCGCTGCATCGTTTGGGAATGTCAAGATCTCTGACCTTGATTTCGCAGATGATGCAGTCATCTTTGCGAAGACTCTGGATATCATTTTGGGGACCCTCGAGGTGCTGAATGAGGAGTCGCAGCCGCTGGGATTCCGAGTTTCCTGGGTCAAAACTAAGATCCAGGCTTTCAGTGACATCTTTGATGCTGCTCTCCTGTCTGTGCCTGTTTGTGGTGAGGATGTTGAGGTCGTAGAGAGATTCACTTACCTTGGCAGTAATATTCATGTCTCTGCTGGCTGTGAGCCAGAGGTCAAT
>CM068964.1:85371518-85385925 GCA_035128595.1 Eptatretus atami
TTTCACGCACAATTTTTTTTAATTCATTGGTACAGATATTCTTTTAAAATGTGTCATTACTAATGTGTCAAGTTTAAATTCCACATCCTGTTATAATTAGTGTTTAGTGTTTTTGAAGATAGACTGCAAGTAGAAGCTCAGCCTTTATGTTTTTATTTTATTTTATTTTTCCAAAGAGTATTTTGATGCATCGATGTCTGGGATATTGGAATTGCAAATGGTTGTAATTAGCTCGGTTGGTGCAATTAGCAAGTTAAATTGGTGGTCAATAATTGTATTAGTAATAGCCTTGCTTTTAATGAGTTTCTCATTGGTGCATGAAATGCATGTTTTTTAACATCTGTTCTCTTATTTCCATTGAATAAGAGGCATGTGGTGACATGTTTTTTTTGTACAGAGTTGATGTGAATTATGCTGCTCTTGTTGTCCATTTCTGGTATGATGTTTGCAAATCCTTTATTACAGTATATCTCGAGGGATGGCAAACTTGCTTTTACACCAACCACCTTAAGGTGGGGCAGAGGTTATGTTTTCACCCCTGTTGTTTGTTGTTTGTTTGTTAACTTGGCAAAAATGTTTTTTGCCAAAGTATGTTATCTGTCTGTCGCGTTTGTCTGACGATTTTTGCCACAGTTTTTCAAGCAATCGTTCTGAAAATTTTTGTGTGTGTAGGTGACCGGCCGAGGACAGCAACGCTTAATTTTGGTAAAGATCGAATCCGGATCTGAGATTTTAAAAGTGATTCTTCACCATTGAGGCCTAAGTCACATTTTGCCACGGCGCCGTGGGGTCTCCAAAATCTACGCCACTAGCAATTATACGGCGGCCGCAGTATTTCCACGGTCACAATGTAGCAGTCACATATGTTTTTTTATTTTTCGGGGAGCCGCACGGCGTATTTAGAATTGGGAGACCGAAAACGTGGGGGTGCCGTACGGTCTTTTGATTTGATGCGCACGGGACCTTAGGGCGTTCCGCGGCGGCCATAGAATTTTCAAGGCACACGCAGGTGCCCGCAAGGCGACCGCAGGGGGCCCTAAGGCGAACGTGCGGCAGACGGATGCTAACGAGTGGGTTTTTTTTTTTTATTTCAGTTCTTTTGTTTCGGCTTGTCAAATTGCTACGGCGAACGTAGAATGAAAAAAGTTATAAACTCTGCGCTATAATTCTCATGGCGACCCTACGGCCTGTAAAATATAGCCAAACGGCGTAGGGCCACCCTGAGGCACCTCAGAAACTCTTGCGGCCACCGCACGTTTCTGTCAATTCAGAGGGCGTACGGCCGCCGTATCCTCGCCGTAGAGCAAATGTGACTTAGGCCTGAGAGACGGGGCCAAAAACGATATATAACACGATATCTCAAAAAGTTGTGGACGGATTCAGATATAACTTGGTGGACAGCTTGGGTGTGTGACAAGGACTAATTGATACGATTTTGGTGAAGATCTGAATCCGGATCCAGATTCGAGAATTTTTCAAGTGATTCTTCACCATTGAAATGGGCCAAAAAACGATATATAGCACAATATGTCAAAGGTTATGGATTCCTATTCTTCATTGCACAGCCACGAGCCACTGCTGGCCTAAAGTGCGGCCCTGACGTGCGGCGGGTAATACACAAATGTGAAAACACTCCATCATAATCTGCCATAAATGCTATCAAATTGACCGTTTGTTTCAAATGAGTGTTCCAATGTGAAGCATAAAGTAACATAACTACTCAGGATATGGTTGCAGTGTACAAACAATGATGCTTGCAGCCCAGTTAACCACAAAGAAGAGTATGTGGAGGTGGAGCCGAATAGCAGCCATTACGGAGTCTTGCAGGCCATGTGGCGGCTCTCATACTGATGTCTTATCGGCAAAAGTGTCCCCCCCTCTAAAAACAATAGTTAAGATCACTGTTATGGATGTATTTCGCAGAAACTTTGTGCACCGGTTGGGTGTGTGAAAAGGACTAATGATTCAATTTTGGTGAAGATTCCAATCCAGATCTGGATACGAGAATTTTTAAGTGGTTCTTCACCATTGATAGATGGCCAAAACGATGTGCAGCATGTTATCTCTAAAAGTTGTGGACAGCGTGACAAAACGATGTGGAAGAGTGGTTAGGTGAAAAAACAAACGAGGTGGTTAGGTGACGACAACAAGCCGATTCAATTTTGGTTCGGGTCCGGATTCAGATCCAACCTATCAGTGGGATACACCAATTTAAACTTTCAGCCTGGTGGAATGCGCTCTACCGTGTGCCGTTCCGTTTCGCCAAGTATCACTCTATGATCTGTCTGTTTGTGAGCAGGATATCTCAAAAAGTTATGTACGGATTCGGACGAAGCTTAGTGGACAGGTTGGGTGTTTGACGAGGGACGAATTGATTCGATTTTGGTGAAGATCAGGATCCGGATATTTGAATTTCTTTCAGTGATTCTTCACCATTAAGTGATCGCGTACTATATATCGTTTTTGGCCCTATCTCAAAAAGTTGATGGATTCGGACAAAATTTTGTGGACAGGTTGGGTGGGTGACAGGGACAAATGTCTTAGTTTTGGTGAAGATCAAAATCCGGCCATAGCCTTTCAGCAGGATACAAAACGTAAACTGTTCAGCGTGGCGGAGGAATGCGCTCTACGGAATGCTATTGCAGTTTAACATTTTAAAAATGGAACTTTGTATATGCATTCAACATTGGGGGATACAGGGAATGTGAAACGACTTTTTGGGTTTGACCCCTGGTTCATGCCCCAGTGAGTGTGGACTAAGGGTCACGGGGCAAAACAGAAGATTTTCTTTAAACTCAAAATTTGATATGGGTCACTCCTATAGCCCATGTCACACCTTGACGATTTAGCCAGCGTATGGCAAACATATCAAAATTTATCTAAAACGCTGGCGTACGCTAACTTTTTTTTTTCAGTTTTGGGCGTATAATAGTGTATTCATAATAGAATATAATAGTTGGACGTATGCATAACGTATTAGTAATGTACACAGAACGTTTCGATAAATTATACCAACGAATGCTTAGCGTGTTGTCGCGTTCACAACTTATGCCCAACGATAGTCTAACTTATGCATAGCGCGGCAGCGTATCGCCGACGATCACGTGGCGTACCCTATTAAAAGGCTATTCAAATAGCCTACTATTCAATCATAACCGCACTAGACATCGAAGTGTCAACATCACCGTCATGCCGAAGAAAACTTCGAAGAACTCCTCGGTACGGAGTTCACCATGAGCTGGTCATACATGCTAAACTGCCGTCGCTCCCGATCCATGGTCTCCTCCTTCCATGTCTCCTCCGTTCACCTCTCTTCTCTGGCTCTATTGGCACGCAACTGGTACAGTGTCAAATCGATGAGGTCATGTTGATGTTTGAGGACAGCTAGTAGGTATCTCGTCTCAGCCTTGCCGATCCTCCATCTCTCGGATGACATGGACATCTGCTCACCTGGAGTCTGGAACACTGACGGGTTCCTCTGTGAACCCCATTTTATATATACCAATTCCCTAAACGCTGCCAATACGCCATTATACGGTAGCTGTAAGTTAGAAACACGTTCAGTAAGTTCTGTGGTCGTCCGGAAGATGTCAAATCGTCTACATAGTCAATATGCGTTGGAGATACGTTACACATAGGTTCAAAGCACGTTACTCATAGGTTAGAAATAAGTTTCGGGTACGCTAGACATTACCTCGACGTATTTCGACTTATGAGTAACTTACAAGTAACGTGTGTCGACGTGTGTCAACGATCGCATAACGTGCCTACAACTTATGGCCAGCGTATGCGGAACGTGGAGTCATACGCCGAGCACGTCGACAAATTTGTGCATGCACAAATTTGTCGACGAGCTCGCGTACTACGACGTATGCCAGCGTGCTCTTAATGTATACAAAACTTACCCATAACGTATTGGACGTGTGCCAGCGTATTCGCCAATTTTTTCATACGTCGGCATACGCTGGCTAAAACGTCAAGGTGTGACAGCGGCTTAATGGAACGTTTTGCCATCTTTCAACGTTGTTTGTTATGTTTTTTTTTGTGAATATCTATTCTCAATTTCCCAAGTTACATTATGTTTGTATTTCGGAAGCTTATTTCGTTAATGTTAAATTAGAACCGAACCCTTGATCAATTTTCATTGCTGTATAAACTCGTTTTTTTCATGTAGCCGATGACTCGTTGCCTTTATTTTGACGTCATATTCTAACCATGCAGCATTTTCATTTTTGCCTTCTTTTTATTTGCACTTCAAACATAACCACACTTGATGATTACTAGAGTTTTACATCTCTTCAGTCTTCCCCAAGTTGCGACCTAATTTAAATGATATTTGGATAATTATGATAAAAATTCAACTTCCTTTTCTCGCTCTAATTTTGTTTTGTGTAATGCTTGCAAAAATAGGGTGCATTTTTAATACAAGTCGAGGCTCGTGGAAGATCTAGAACACAGAATGGACTAGAGCACAACAGAACAAGGAGAACTTGATGGAAAAGGGAAATACACCAACAGCAGGATAGAGGGGGACATCAGAGAGACTCTTGGAGAAAGAATGAAATCAAGGGGAGGGGCAAATACATGTTGGTGAACAAGCTGGATACAACCTTAAACACAGCAAGAAGAGGAAAGGAGAACCAGGGAGGAAACAGAAATGGTACCAAAAAGGAAAAATATGGTGATGGAAGGGGGGGGGGAGATACACAATAATCTGGAAGGAAGGGGTGTGCATTGGGGAGGGTTAATGACGGGAGAAATTAGAAAGTATGGATTGGGGATGACATTAGATGGTGTTGACAGCTGCCTTGAAGCCCTGGAGGGAATAATGGGATTGAACACACTGGGGAAGTTGGTTCCACAGATGGCCGTGAGGGTTGAAGATTAAGGAATGCGTATAGGTGAGCAGTCCAAGCCTGGATTTTAGGACTTCCACCTACAGTGCATTCCTGGCAGACTGTGTGCCCTGCAGAAACCTACGTGGGCACAGAGCAAGGAAAAGGAAAAGAATGGAAGACCAAAAAGGAGATGGTAGAAGACAGAGCCCACCAACCTATGTGACGACGTGCTGATCAGCGATGCGAGAGTAACGGGTTGAGAGACTTTGCTTCATTGCAGGAGCTTCCAATTATTTGGAAGGTCTTGGTTTCCACGAAGTGCACGGTGTGAGGCAGGGACACCAGCCCAAAGATGAGAGCAGTATTCCGTCAAGCTGCGCATGAAGGCCTTGTATGTTGAAAAAAGTTTAGATGTGCCAATAAAAGTCTTTGTATGATGGAGGATGCCCAGTCAGCGGCTTGCTTTGGAGGTCTACTTGAAGATATGATTTGACCAAGAAAGACTGATGGTGATGTGAAAAGTTTGAGTGACTGAATTACTTCAAAAGGTTTGTGAAGGAAGTAGCTGAGTGAACTCATCAGATTGTCCTTGGACAGACAGAGTGGTGTGTGAGATTTGTCGAGGTTGAAAGACATAGTCCAAGTGTTGAACAAGCTCCTGTTTCTATCAAGGTCTGCAGAGGAGGAAGAGGCTCTGCCTGTTCTATCTGATGGATGAAAGCTACTATGGCAGAGGTGAATCATCAGCAAAGAGATAAGTCAATTTTCTCGGAATCATAAAGATCATTAATAAGAATGAGACCCAAGGAACGTCCCGCCAGTGTATCCAGTCTTTACAAGGAAATTTTTATGCCCAAGAGGAGGCCATTCGCCCATCATGCCTGCACCACACCAATACCAGATTTAATAAATCCATCAATACCCCTTCCCTTCATGTTGCAGCTTTTTGGCTGCTACACTGGTACTCATTTGCCGACCTCGGAAGGATGACAGACTGAGTCAACCCCCTGGTGTTAATCCAGTGGCCAACGGGGCTTGAACTCAGGATCCTACGATCCCAAGCCACCACCGAACCGCTAAGCCAACACCAAGTTGACAGGGAGGATGAGATGATCATGTTCAAAGCTATTTTCTGACTACAAGAGTGCAGGAAGTTACTAAGCCATGAGAGGAGGTGACCTTGGATGTCGCAGGCAGAGAGTTTGGAGAATAAGGCAGGACGTCAGACTGTATCGCATGCTCGAGATGTGTCCAAGAGACGGCCCTGTTCTTGTGTCTGACAATGAGGGCCTCCATCCATTGTTGGAGAGTAGAAGCAGCATCTCCAGGGTGGAGTACCATGGTCTGAGATCAGGCCTTTATAGCAAAGGAAGAATTTTATGTCGACTGCGATGATGTAGTCCATGACTTTGCTTATAATTAGATGTAAGCTAATGGGGCTGTAGTTAAGGGGATCGGTTTTTTTCACTTTGTTTGTGCATTGCAGTGGTGTTGGATGACCAAGTAGATGGAAGGTGACCTAGAGAAAATGATCGGGTGAAAAGAGCAGAAATAGGATGAACAAAAACGGCAGCGAAGGTTTTTAGGACTTGTGTGCTTATTCAATCTGAGTCGAGTGTCTGAGTGTCCTCACAGAATCTGAGTCGGTGGTTAGAAACCTCTCCACTTTCTCAGTGAGAAAGATCGAGTCCAGGAGCTGCTGCTTATGAAGGGGCAGGGTGGTATGTGCAGGAAGCGAGGGGTTGGGTCTGCGAGGTTTGGAAGGAAGCGCAGCATTCAGACATCCGGCCTTCTTAGGAGCAGAGTCAGCTGTGTGCACAATGAGTAACAGCAACAGATCAATTCGGAATGGTTTGCTAACCTTGGAAGTTGCAGTTTTAGTTGAGCAGTTTTTAGTAATTCTTGAATGATTGTTTTCATTGTATTCTTTTTTTTCTGGAGCTCCCTTTGTTTGCTTTACCCCCATTGGCAGGTGTGCTTTTCAAAACATGCCAAGGAGGTAAGGTTCCTGCGAATGTCTTTCTAGAATCTTCGTGTTAAATTGGCGAATCATCCTTTTATCGAATCCTTTTTATTTGGATGTCCCCTGCTCATAAATCTAGTGTTTGCTTCTGTGCCATTGTGATTCGGGGAGAAGAGAAGAGTTTGGGCCTGGGGTGATGGTACTCTTGCTTGAACTTTCCTGTTGCTGTCGCTTTGCAATTCATAGCTTGATCTTCAACCTGTGCAATCTCTCTGGGTCTGATGATGGAACGATATATGGAAGATGATAGGTATAGAGGAGATGCATAGGAAGTCTGTTTTTGATTTAAAAACGAGGGATAAACATTCCAGTAGAACGACTGAATTCTTATTGGGTACGTCTTACCTCCTCCACAACAATGCTTTCGGCATTTCTTTCCAAACCCCATTTTCTAACACCATGCATTCTTGCTACGTTTTGACAGTGCGCTTTCCCCAATGTGGGGTCGGATCATGCTGTTCATGGGTGGACCACCCACGCAAGACCTGGCATGGTGGTGGGAGAAGAGCTCAAAGCTCCAATTCGCTCCTGCACGACATTGAGAAAGACAATGCCAAGTTTGTGAAGAAGGCTACCAAGGTTGGTTGGCAATGATACAAGCGGCACTGAAAAGTTGATCAGTACATTCAAAAGTTTGATGAATGAGTTGCTCACAATAAATCCAAGCTGCAACAAAAATTTAATCATATAAAGTGTGTGTTGTAAGTGTGCTGTGTGTTGGAATACATTTATATGTATGTGTAAAAGCCTGGTGTTGGCTTATATGATGTGTCGGAGTGGCGACCCATCCGGATTGTGTCCCCTAGCCAATGGAAACTGCCTTGACTGCCTCAGCAGCCATTTGCATCTGAAGACTCCAATTGTGTGTGTGTGTGTGTGTGTGTGTGTGTGTGTGTGTGTGTGTGTGTGTGATTGTAAGAAGAAAAAAAAAAAGCACACCAAGCGGTAAAGAATGAAAATTATAAAATTTATTTTGTTGTTGCTTGACGTTTCAGGAACAGAACACACTAGTTCTCTCCCTCAGGTGGTAAGTGCAGCATCAAGAATTGGTCACAATTGTAGAATTTCTACATTGGTTAAACTGGAAAAAAAATTGAAAGCAAAGGCTGGATGACATGATCGAGCCAATCAAGCTTGGAAAGGTGACCCAGTCAGCCATAGCACGTCATTGACATGTGTTGGAAAGCCTGCAATCTGGTCACAAATTTGACTTTGATGGGACCCGTGTCCGAGACACTACATCTAACAAACGACACAGGTTGATTTTGAAGCATGGCAAGTGAAGAGCCGGGAGGGTGTCTTAACTGGGGAGACTGTGGACATACCACACAGTACACACCTCTGATGCAAATGGCAAAAACTGGTTGGTACAAACAGCTTGTTAAGGTGAGCAACAAACAACACTCAATCCCAAACACCACAATGCACGTGTGTACAACCCCCAACGAGAACCCCAACACTCAAACAACCAACACCTCATCACGTTCAACCCGGACACTAAAACTAGATATGTTCCCCCAGAAACGCAAAAAACAACAAGCCCACAAGCATGCTCACCCACACATCGTACAACTCCAGATCACGTGTAAGTAAAAACAAAAAAAGAGCAGAGCAGCCCATCATTGATGTCATTTGACGTTTATTTTGTTTTTGCTTTTGCAAAATAAAAAAGCTCTCCTCCATTTGACCTCGAGCACCAGCACATGACCAGAAATGAGCGGTCGCATCGATATAAACCGGACACGTGCCGAGGCTCGGGGTCTATTGGCCTGAGGAAGCCGGTGAAACGTCGCCTGAGACCGAGTCTGCTCTTACTTATTACTCAAATTAGCGGAGTACATCTAGTTTACTTTTAGTTGGAAGTGCTTCTCTTCTTTAAAACAAACAAAAAACAAAAATACTGTTGGTGTGCCTTGGACTATTATTGTGAGTATCTCATTTGTACAACTCTTGAAGAACCTCACGTCTTAATCATTTTATTTACCATTTCATTCAAACTGGGTTGGCCTGTTGTTCCCATTTTAACCTTGTCCTGTTTTTCCAACACATGTCAATTCTGAAGTTTTCAAGTATCCCATTTCTTTCAGGAGTCAAAAAAATTATTGTAGATTCTCCACTCGAGTTACTTCTCAACAGCCTCTTCTGTAAGGATTTCATGCTTGTGGCAGAAATTACCAATGGCGTGATTTTATCAGCTGTGATTCGTTGTTTAACACATTTTGTCATTGCTTGCAGCACTATGAAACTTTGGCGAACAGGGCCGCAACCAATGGCCACGTGATTGACATCTACGCCTGCGCTCTGGACCAAACTGGTTTACATGAAATGAAGTGCTGTGCCAATCTCACTGGGTAATCCTCCAGCTGTGTGTCGGTGTTTTTTTATTTATGCTTTTTAATGGTTTTAAGCCAGGCACTTACTGATGCAATTCGTTTTATTTTGCTGGGTTGTTACCCAAGGTACATGTCACATGGGATTCGCCCACAAGTCGCTGAAATATTGTTGCGGAAATGGGCCCTTAGTGGGTTATTAAATATTAGGATTAGCCCAGATCCCCCCTTAAATGCATGTTTAGCCAGGTTGTTTGGTAATCGGATGTGGTGTGTCGGGAGGTGTAGCAGGCTGTCCAGTGTTCATACAGTGGTGGTGTGTAACGAGAGGCGCTTCTTTTTCCTTCCCCCTCCTAACGAGCCCCCACCCAGAGCCCTGACAGAGCCAGTCAACCAGACATGCCAGCAACCCATTGGCGGAGAGCTGCTGCAAAACTCGAACGATGGACCAATCACGTGTCCCCGGAGGTGGTCAGAAAAGCCCACCCCGAAAGGCAAGAGGGACTGCTTTTTGTCTGTCTGCGATCTGCTTTATGAGGAGTGACTCGACGAGCTGTTCCTGCTTGGCCATGGATCCAGCGTGCAGGTCGTCCCAGGTTGATCCTGAGTCCAGCCACGGGGTCTCTGACTGTCCTTGCTCGCTGGACCACGTCTTTTCATTCCATAGATCCAACTGCGGAGCACAACACCCAGATTTGGCCTGGTCTGGTGTATAGCCAGGCCTGGATTCGCATACTGGACCTTGTGGGGAGCCAGCTAGAACACACCATAGATCTTTCGCTCTTGTGCCGTCGACCTTACGGGGGCTGGACGTGCCGAGGCTGCGTGCGTGGGCGGTGCCGATGGAGTACGTCGCCGCATCTTGCCACGCTGCATGCTCGAGCTGGCGCTCGAATCTGATGACATCGGCTTGTCACGAGCCGCATTCGTGCCTTCGACACCTTTCCTCTCGTCCATGAGGCACCACCAAGTACTCCGTGTCTTGTATGCATGTTGTCCAGGCCTAAGGCTTATTTTGCTAGGGCCCCGTGCGAAACCCGTATCCGTAGCCCCTAGATAAGGACGGGTTATAGATGAATGATAACGTTATCGTGAATGCTTTGCTTGTGTCGTGTTCCTCGATGCTTCCCCAATAAATCTGGCTGATTCATCCGAAATTTGCCGCACTGAATTTATTCGTGTCATGCTGAGGAACAATCGCTCGATTTGTATTTAAAACAAACTAGCTACGGACTGCAGCAGACTTCGCTCGGTCTCTGATCAAACCCAGTCTGTAGCCGGGATGTATATCCCAACTGGCAAGGCACAGGGGTACTTTGGTATCGTGATCTGAGGCGCGTGACCCGAGACCTGTGCCAAACTAGCCGGCGTTGATAACCCCAGAGACGGCGCTGCTGTTAAGTGCCGCCGAATCTACAACAATTGGTCGTCAGGAGTAGGATGCGGACTCCTCCACCTCCATAAATTTAAGGACACCAATTGAACAACATCTGGTGTCGTTCGCACCCCGAACATTGTTTAAGAGAGGCGCGAAAAAAAAACATAAAAAACGTCGCTCGCAAATTCCAAATTTGGTTTGATTTTATTTTGAGCGGATTGGGTGTAAACTTCGAAATTATAAAGAAAATGGAGTCGCAAAATGGCGGCGCGGCTCCACCTCAGCGCGACACGAAGCGGGAGAGGGTTAGTATGAACAGCGTGGCGAGCCGCACAGCGCGGGAGGGCGCTCCCACCACCGTTTCAGACCACGTGGTCACGGCATGCGCCATGGCAAACGAAGCAGGACGACTACGCGTACATTAACGAGCTTCAGGCACGATTGGCGGATGCCTTGGAACAGGTGGAGTGTGATGAATTATATTGAGGAGTTACAAATTAAATTGGACGAGGCACTACGGCAGGCAGACGAGGTCAGGAAAATTATGTGCACAGGGAATCACAACAATTGGCCGATGCATAGGAACGAATTCGGTGGCTGGAAAATGACTTAGCCCACACAGTCGAGGAACTACATGGAGAAATGAGGAGAGTAGAGTGGTGTACCCGTAGGTTGTTGGAACATGAGAAGAACGAACTGAACGGAGAAATTAGGAAAGTAGAGTGGTGTACCCGTAGTTGTTGGAACATGAGAAAAGCGACTGAAAAAGAATAGAGGAAGAGCAAATTAGTAACTCCCGGGATAGGAAGACTTGGAAAAAGAATGGAAAATAAAGCTGGAAAAGGAAAAATGGGAACACGATTTGGAATTGGAACAACTTAAGGAAGAGTAAGATCAGGCAATCAGATAAGAGAAAGCCTAGAACAGAAGATAAAAAGAGGAGAGAATATCTGGAACAACTGAAGGAATACGGTAAGAGAATGGACGAAATGAGGGAGGAAGCATACAAAAGTGGTCTGAGATGAGAAAGGAATTAGGGGAAAAAGCTTCTGAGTCACAGAAACACCAAAACAAAGAGAGGGAATTACAAACAAGCTGAGGATGTTAAGTGAGGAGAGAGAACGGAGAATGAAACGTGAAGGAACTACACTGTACAGATTGAACAGTTAGAAGCCAAAGCAAGATTAAAGAATGAGATGGAAGAAAGAGTAGTGAAAGAACAACGAATGAACAGGAAAGGGAAGTCAATCAATTGAGGGAAACGACAAGATGGGAGAATGAACATTACAAGAGAGACGGTGGGATAGGAAACAAAAGAACATCAATTTGAAATTGACCAACTAAAGAAGAGAGCAAGGTTGGAGTACGCGAGATAGTGAAAGAACAACGAATGAAGCAGGAAAGGGAAATCAATCAATTGAAAGAAACGACGAGATTGGAGAATGAAGAACAAGAGAGAGGGTGGGATAGTAAACAAAACAACATGAATTTGAAATTGATCAAACTGAAGCAAGAGAGCAAGGTTGGAGTACGCGGAGATGGAAAAACTTCGGCAGGATAACGAACAACTAAAAAGGCTCGGAGGGAAGAACGACTCAAATGGAAAAGAAAATGGAGCCAGTAAGTAGGACAGCACAATAATGTGGATGTGTGACATCACCACAGGGAGGAATGTTAGTGGTGGCGGGACTTAATTGACATCACTCGTCGGATGAAACAACAATTAGAGCAAACCCTGGTGATGGAGACATTGAGGAGCATATGGGGTGTTGACGAATGAACACATTTTGAGCAGGTCCAGCATGTGGAGCTGACAGCCCCAGAGGGTGTGGCGAACCGATGATGAGCAACCTGCTGGAGAGACACGACCGGACCGAGGTGACTGGAACGAAGCAGGTACGTGGGCCCATGCATACATGGTGCGGACGATGAGCTTAAGTTAGGAATTGGATTTTATGCTAATGAAGAGACTCTGTCCGATGGGGTGCACGTATGCGATGACCCCTGAATGTGTGTGTGGAATGCCTGTGAATGAATGCTGTGAGCCACAGTCCAGACTACAGCACCGGTGTGTGCTGCCAAGGCCGAAACGTGTGTATACTCACGTGGCGGTGAGGATGTAACCTGGAATGCGAGGCAGTTAAGTCAGTACGCAGGCAAGGTTGAATGTGTGGAATGTGAACACATAACCTGGAATGTGTGCAGCCTGCTTTGTGTGGGAGTCCTGAGCGTGAATGAGTGGTGACGTAGGAAATAGATTAGAGTGCAAGGGGAAATAGAAATGCCACCAGGACAGAACTTGACAGAGGACGGAAACCATAATGGACAGCTCCGCATGGGTTTCTTACAGAGTTAGAGGTGCTGCATCCAAGGAGCAGGCTTTAGAAATTGATTTTAATTTCTCTCTCAGCCTCACAGGATCTTCGGGGTGAGTAGAGCGCAGATGAGAGGCAAGCGGCACTGGCATGTGTCACATACTCCCGTACCATTTTAGAACGGAAGGGCCAGCAGCGACACCGCCATGTGTCACTTGGTTTTCAAACCTCTCTGAGGACACGGGGGGGGGGGGGTTCGGCAAGCTGAGTGAGGTTTATCTGTCTTCAGGGAGTTAGAGAGAGAGGGGGAGGCCGCTCCCCCGATTGGGGTTACCTGACTTCCGCGATCCCTGGAGGAGAGAGGGGGTGGACCCCAATTGAGACGTGACCCTTTGAGCCGTGGCGGAAAGCGGCGGGGTCATGTAATGGGTAATGAGGGATTCCTTCCCTCACTCACCCTTCCAATGAGCCAAAGAAGCAGGCCATAATTGGGATGTAAAATTTTGTATTGAAATTATATCGAGAGTGATTGCAAATTGAGAGACTGACAGAAGGGATAAGAGTGGCACTAGTGGATTTGGGTGATTAAAAAAAAAAAAAAACATCGTGGAGACATCACAGGCAGAGCGTTAAGCACACCTGAAACAAGTGGATGACAAAGAGTGGCTTGTTTGAGGAAGACTGAAATGCCTGGTTGAACCATGCAGAGGTTCCATGGGGCTGGTGAAGAGATTTTGAGTTTTGTTTAAATTGTTGGAAATAAACGATTAGGGCAGTATGGAGGAGGCTAGCGGACGACGGACGTAGTAACAAATTGATTGGGTTTGATAAAAAAAAAAGTGTATCAGTTAAAATTTGATGACCAAAGTGGGATCCGAAGGACTGGTGTGTTTTTTGTTTTAACATAAAAGTGAAAGGTGTTGGATGTATTGTGGACTGGGTGTGTGGCCTGGTGGAATGAATGACTAAAGTGTTTGGGGTGAAAGGCGTGTTTGTGCGAATGAGGAGAGTGAGTGCGAACAACGTACTCTGTTGGTAGGAGTCTCCTAACCAAGTTAGTGTCGGTTAGGGGGACTTAGAGGATTTGACATGGATTCTGGCTGCTGTTCCATCGTGCAGGCGGACTGCTAGGGGAGGTGCAGGCTAAGGTATGGTGGTACTGGCTGGGAGTGTGACATGGTATTGGAAGTTGGTGAGTCGGGAGAGAGGGCACCAGGGCTTTGGGGGCTCCTGGCAGGTGAAGGCTGCCAGAGTGCCAGGAAGCGCACAGTAGGTTTTAGTGCCAGGAGAGCACAGTATGGGGCTAGAGAGCCACCCCTTATTTAGGAGCGCCAGAAGCACGCTCAGGTGAACCCCGAGGTCGCTGGGTGTCCCCACCCCCGATTGGAAGCAGGCAAAGAGGCCAAGTAGTAGTCACACTCCCCAGCCAGCGAGTTATGCTTGGCACCACCAAATTAAAAAAGACAAATAAGGGCCTTGCCCAGGTTTAAAAGAATGGAACAGTGTGCCAGGTTGAGAAAAAT
>CM068964.1:85386720-85400394 GCA_035128595.1 Eptatretus atami
ATGTGTGTAGAGTAAATGTGGAGATTCGTGCTGTACTGTTAGACAGGCTCTGACTGTGAGCTTGCCCAATGGAGGCTCGGGAGCAGCTCTGAGAGAAGTGGGGTAGTGTTGCGGAATGGGCCCTTAAAAATTTGATTACCCAGATCACCCCTTAAATGCACTGTTTAGCCAGGTTGTTTGTATCGGACGTAACTGTCGTAGAGTTAGCAGGCGCCAGTTCATACATGGTGGTGTACCGAGAGCGCCCTATCTTTTTTCCTTCCCCCTCCTAACGAGCCCGCACCCCAGAAGCTCCTGACCAAAGCCAGTCAACCAGACGTGCAGCAACCCATTGGCGGAGATGGTCTGACAAACTCGACGATGGACCAATTACGTGTCCACGGAGTGTGGTCAGAAAATCCCCACCCCAAAAGCAAGAGGGACTGCTTTTTGCTCTGTCTGCGTATCTGCTGTATGAGGTAGTGACTCAACGAAGCTGTTCCTGTGCCAGTGGATCCAGCGTGACAGGTCGTCCCTCGGTTGATTCCTGAGTTCCAGCCTGCGTGGCTGGAGCACGCTCTTTTCATCATAGATCCACACTGCGGAGCCCAACCACCCAGATTTCCTGTCTGGTCTGTACAGGCCAAGCTGGGATTTTGCATACTGGACCTTGTGGGGAGCCAGCTTGAACCACCACCATAGATCTTTCGCTCTTGTGCCGTCAACCTTACGGGGCTGACGCCCGTCGCGCTCGTGCAGTCGGTGGTGCGATAGGAGTACGTCGCCGCCATCTTGCCACGCTGCAGCTCGAGCTGGGCCTCGAATCCGACGATCGCGTTTCACAAGCCGCATGTGCCTTCGACACACTTTCTCTCAGTCCATGAGGCACCACCAAGTACTCCTGTTCTTGTATGCATGTGTATGCCAGCGATAAGCTTATTTTGCTATGGCCCCCTGTGAAACCGTATCCGATAGCTCCCTAGATAAAAGGCCCTGTCACACCTTGACGATTTACCAGGCGATATGCCGACTATGAAAATATTTGTCTAAAACGCCTCGAGCACGCACGTCATAATTAACTTATTGGTTAAGTTTTGTATCGTTAATTAGCACGCTGATACGTCGTAAGTACGCTGCGCATAGTCGTAGTACGCCGAGCTGTTAGACAAATTTTCCATGCTTGAAATTTTAGACGTTATGCCAGCGTATGACTCACACCGTTCCGCATAACGCTGGCCATAATCTGTAGCACCGTTACACGATCGTCTGAACATTCGACACACGGTTACTTTGAAGTTACTCATATGTCGAATCACGTCGAACGTAATGGTAAGCGTCAGTGTTCGCAGACTCCCTGGTTTTTTTTATTATTTATTTTTTCCAGTCGTATGACGGTGATGTTGACACGTTCGTTTCTAGGGTTTATAATATAATATAATTATATAGCTGCCGCTCAACATTTAATTCATAATTCCGCCACTAGAAATCCAAGTGTTAAACATCACCGTCATACCGAAGAAAAAAAAAACCAAAAAAAAAACCAGGAGTCGATACACTGACGCAACCATTACCTCGACGTGACTTACGTTATGAGTAAAACTTACAAGGTTAACGTGTGTCGACGATCGCTAACGTGCCTACAAACTTATGGCCAGTGATGCGGATCGTTGTGTCATACGCCGGGACTCGAAAAAAATTTTTCAACATGCTGAAAATTTGGCGAAGTATGCCAGCGGAAAAACGAGTATGCAGCGTGCTTATCAGCGTGCTCATTAACGTATACAAAACTTTACCCATAACGTTATTCGACACGCATGTGCCAGCCGTTTTATGAAGACCCAAGTTTTCATACGTCGGCCATTACGCTGGCTAAAACTTGTTCAAGATGTACAGCGGCTTACATCTCGAGTCCTCAGCGGTTATGATTTGAATCGTCGAGCTCAGCCTATTAATAGCTACGCCACACGTGATCGTTTCGGCGAACGGCTGCCCGCCGCTATGCATTAAGTAAGACTATCAGATCGGCAATAGGTTTGAACGCTGACCAACACGCTCTAGCCATTCGTTGATATTAATGTTATCATATGTTATCGAACGTTTCTGTGTACTACTCAATACGTTATGCATACGTCCAAACTCGTTAGTAATACGTCCAAAAAACTGGAAAAAAACATCAGATAGTTCGCGTGTATGCCCACTTTTACATACCATTTTCAACCTTGCCATTACGCTGGCTAAAACTGTCAAGGTTGATACAGCGAGGCCCTAAGACGGGTTATAGATGCAATGATAACCTCTATCGTGAAAGCCTTTGCTGTGTCGTTATTCCCCATGTTTCCCCAATAAAAATCTGAGCTGATGCATACGAATTTGCCGCACTGAATTTATTCGATGTCGCGCTGACGGCAACAAATCGCCTATTGTATTCCAAACCAATATGTGCTACGGACTGCGGCAGACCTTCGCTCGGTCTCTGATCAAACCCAGTCTGGAGCCGGGATGTATATCCCCAACTGGCAAGCACAGGAGTACTTTGTATCGTTGATCTGAGCGCGTGACCCGAGACCTGCTGCCGACTAGCCGCCGTTATAACCCCATAGACAGCGCCGCCGAATCTACAACAATTTCACCTCATTATCAGTACCGAGTAAAATGCATTTTACTTCCTTAGCAAATTGCCCATGATTTACTGAAATACATTGACGGCACGTCTGTATCCCTCACGATGTGCACAAGGCATTTGTGAAAATGCGATGCCCCCTCCCCCTCCCCCAACAGCCAAGGTTTGTTGGATCGTTTCGGACATTCATCCGCATCTCAATTATAAAAAGCATACTCGATGTATGTTAAGATTTGATTTGAAACACAGGCATTTAAAAGAAAGCAATAATGTCGTTTGAAATTTGCCTTCAAAACACCTAAAAACTGGCACTATTATGTGGTGGTGAAAGCTCCATGAACATGGTGTTTACCCGGCATTTGTATGGACGGATCATGTCAGTGTATGACTGGCTTTAGTTAGCTTGCAATGATCATTTGAGAATAATATTAATTATTTGCGTTTAACTGCAACTTGCTTGATGCTAAAAATATGCTAAGAAAGCACGTACTTCCTATGTTACTATAGGGGATACATGGTGATGGGTGATTCTTTCAACACCTCACTGTTTAAGCAGACATTCCAGAGGGTTTACAGCAAGGATGTTCACGATACCTTCAAAATGGCTTTTGGAGCCACTCTAGAAGTGAAGGTGAGTTGTATTTCAAAAGGGTGAGCCCCAATAAATCCCTTTGTTCACTCTTTCCCCCCAAATCGGCTTTCTGGTTAGCTGTGAGGCCAACACATCACTTGAGTTTCAGACATGATGGTGGATATTTTTCACCATGTTCAGACATCTCGGGAGCTGAAGATATCTGGAGCCATCGGACCATGCGTGTCACTCCACACAAAAGGCCCGTGTGTGTCAGAAAATGTAAGTTGGGTAAAATGGGTTGAGATGTGCCTGCTTATTTAATGCTTCCCTGAATGACGATGACTTTTCAAATGTGACCATAGAAGATTGGATCTGTGGTGCTCTGAGTGATGGTTGAACAATGACCATGTGCTTGCCTCTCACTGTGACTTGGCCTGAATGCAGGAGATTGGTGTGGCTGGAACGAGCCAGTGGAAGATTTGTGGCCTGGATGCCACCACAACCGTTGCTTTGTACTTTGAAGTTGTTAATCAGGTGTGTTCTGCTTTTATAATTTGACTCTCTCTATCGAGTGCAGCCTGTGGCTGCTGGTTGCATCATTGGTTGGGACGTGTATGCGCGATGCATTAGTTCCCCTTTCAGTGCACTGGTGCTCATTTTGCCGACCTCGAAGGATGACAGGCTGAGTCAACCTCCTGGTGTATTTAATTCAGCGGCCACGGGGCTTGAACTCAGGACCCTAGGATCCCAAGCCGCCACCTAACCACTAAGCCAACACAGGCTATAATTGACTGTGTGCTTGCTTGCTTGCGTGCGTGTGCACTGTCTTTTGATTGTATGAAATTAGTATTAGGCCATCAGCCATGGCTCAGAAAGTGTTTGAAAATCAAGTTTTTTCCACTCATTGGGGTGGGGGGTAGACAAAACCTTGATAATATGATAGTATATATCCAAATACATAAGTATGCAAAAGTTCTCCACTCAAATAGCTGCAGTTATTGTGTATTTTCATCTTGAAAATCGATGTATTCCCCCGTTCTCTCATTTGAATTTTCTCCACTCGGATCACATGTGGGCCACGTGACGCCTCGACAGCCAATAGATCGGCTGACATCGTATGCAAATTACGTCAGACTGTCACGTGACCAGCTAAGTTGTCCAAGGTGGAAGCTTCCTGCAGGGAGGAAATCACCGGCAGCTGATCGGCGATTTTTGATGAATATGGCCAGTGAGGACGCTCCCCGTGTATTATTCACCAGGACAATGGAGCGAACGAAGAAGTCAAACGTTTTATGTCTGTAAGATGGGATAAATGGAGAGAAAGTGTCAACAAATGGCTCGTCTTAGACGGTCACGAACTACGTTTAGCCAAGAGTGCCGGCGTAAAGATTTCAAGTTACCCCGGGGTAGCTTGAAATCGATTTCATCTTACCCCCTACGATTTCAGATTACCCCCCAAAACATTTATTTATGTATGTTATTTACAAAAAATAGTAATTTAATTGATATTGAAAACTAATTAGGGAAAAACCATTGACCACGTGACCACCTTTAAAAAGTTTGCAATGAATATTTGTTTTATTATGAATGATTTTATTTTAATATCTATATATTAATACTGAAGGACCAATTTTGTGCTCCTCCTAGCGGTCGCGTCACGTTTTTCTCGGTACTGTGACCTGGACTGAAAGAAACATGGTACCTGTAAGAGTGCATCGCACATAGTGGCAATTGTCAAACTTCAACTCTGAAGCAGAATAAACACTTTTCGTTTACATTCGTTTACATGGCGACGTGTGACGTCACCGCTGAGAGGCGTCAGGACGTCATGACATCATCGGTTATTCGCTGACGCCATTACGTCGTCGTCAGAAAATTACTGCTGAGAGGTGTAATTACTAATTCCACTCCTCGAAAATAGCGTCTGCAATGTAAATCTCTCTCTGCACATGGTGACTACTCAGAATGTGAATTTGACACAAAAAATGTAACAAGAAACATTGTACATTAGACACCGCTTTATAATCCACCATGGGACCACGCCGTTTGGATTTATTAACCGGCTGGATTTATTAAGCGGAGAACCTATTTTCAGCCACCTACTGGATAGATAAGACAAAAACGAATGTGTTAAACACTGCTTTATGCTACAAAAACATTGATTTATCAAACGGTGACAAGGGATTGTTCAAAAGAATCTCTCCAAGGTCGCTTGCTTGGGAGGGAAGTTTTGCGCAAATGTTCCTTATTGAATCCGTCAGTGGCGGAAATCGGGATGGGCAAAACCTGAGCGCTGCAGTCCCCTGTCAATTTGGCGAGTGCCGTCCGCATCTCTGCCGCTGTTGCATCGGCTCGGGTTCGTCGTCGCTTTCTTCCTTGGCTATTGGGATTCGGGGTCGGAGGGATTCGACGCGGCGGGATTCGAAGTCCGTCACCAGTGGCTGTTGTTGTTGGTTTTTTTTTTTTCACTCTGCGGCAGCGCATACTACATCAAGCTTAGTTGAGACCGCGCACGTGCCAAGCAGGTGGATTTATTAAACGGCGGATTTCTCTATGTAAAATTCCGTTCCAACTCATTTTGTCACAATCAGCGGCTGGATTTTATAACCGTGGATTTATAAAGTGGCGTCTACTGTATCTTCTATCTTCTATCTATATATTAATACTGAAGGACCAATTTTGTGCTCCTCCTCACGGTCGCGTCACGTTTTTCTCGTACTGTGACCTGGACTGAAAGAAACTTCGTACCTGTAAGAGTGCATCGCACATAGTGCAATAGTCAACTTTCAACGCTGAAGCAGAATAAACACTTTTCGTTGAGATGGGGCGAGGAGTGAAGAGGCGGGGGCAAGGTAAGCAAATTTTTGGGCGGAGGTAGCAAATTGAAAGCGGGAGACAGGGAAATGGGGCGGGGCTGGGTTGAATGAGGCGGAGTTGAGTGTGAGGGGTGGACAGGGGGTGGGGGCCCGGGCAATGGGGGCGGGGAATCAAAAGACGGGGGGGTGGGGAGTGAAGAGGCGGGTGGGGTAATTACATTTTGGGGCGGGGTAAGCAGATTGAATGGGGCAGGGCGGGGATGAGTAGGCGGGGCAAGCACGCCCTGTCCAGTCCATGTCCTCGAGTGTGTGTGAGCTGGTGAGGGTGGTTGATTGAACGGAATCCGTCTGTGACGGGGTTTCAGCTAGTGTATTAATTATTGAAATCAGTTTTTTCATACAGTTATAGTTTTTGCCACATTTTTATGAAATCCTTCTTCGATATAGTTGATCCAAATAGACATACTGGTATATCTTTTAAACCAACTCAGACTATATTTACAATTATGGAAAACGCAATAAAATCAATGTATAAGAAAGGCAATGAAAACAGCTTATTTTTAATTCACAATTTCGTTGTGGTGGTGGTCGTATGAGCTTAGCTGCCGGGGTAGCTCTCATTTCTTGAAGCGCGACTGTGTCGCTGATGCAGTGCCCCTCTACCAGTACACACACTGAACTGGTACTCATTTCACCGACCTCAGAGGATGACAGGCTGAGTGGTAGCCTGGTGTTGGCTCAGTGGTTAGGGTGGTGGCTTGGGATCCTAAGGTCCTGAGTAGTGGTTAGGGTGGTGGCTTGGGATCCTAGGGTCCTGAGTAGTGGTTAGGGTGGTGCTTGGGATCCTAAGGTCCTGAGTAGGTGTTAGGGTGGTGCTTGGGATCCTAGGGTCCTGAGTAGTGGTTAGGGTGGTGGCTTGGGATCCTAGGTCCTGAGTAGTGGTTAGGGTGGTGGCTTGGGATCCTGGGTCCTGAGTTCGAGCCCGTCGGCCACTGAATTAATACACGGGGGTTGATCAGCCTCTCATCCTTCCGAGGTCGGTGAAATGAGTACCAGTTCCAGTGTGTGTACTGGTAAGGGGCACTGCATCAGCGACACAGTCGCGCTTCAAGAAATGAGAGCTACCCCGGCAGCTAAGCTGCCATACGACCACCACCACACAACGAAATTGTGAATTAAAAATAAGCTGTTTTCATTGCCTTTCTTATACATTGATTTATTGCGTTGTTTCCATATAGTAAATATAGTCTGAGTTGGTTAAAAAGATATACCAGTATGTCTATTTGGATCAACTATATCGAAGAAGGATTTCATAAAAATGTGGCAAAAACTATAACTGTATGAGAAATACTGATTCAATTAATAACAATATTAAAATAAAATCATTCATAATAAATCAAATTCATTGCAAACTCTTTAAAGGCTGTCACATGGTCAATGTTTTTTCCTAATTAGTTTTCAATATCAATTAAATTACTATTTTTTGTAAATAAACATACATAAATAATGTTTTGAGGGGGGTAATTGAAATCGTAGGGGTAGGATGAAATCGATTTCAAGCTACCCCGGGGTAACTTGAAATCGATTTCAGATTACCGGGAGGTAACTTGAAAGGGGGGGGGGGGGTAGCTTGAAATCTTTACCGGCACTCCGGGTACAATCGGCCCATGATCGAAGTTAGTCCTCCGCACCGGCACTCTCGACTAAACGTCGTTCGTGACCGTCTAAGACGAGCCATTTGTTGACACTTTCTCTCCATTTATCCCATCTTACAGACGTAAAACGTTTGACTTCTTCGTTCGCTCCTTGTCCTGGTGAATAATACACGGGGGAGCGTCCTCACTGGCCATATTCATCAAAAATCGCCGATCAGCTGCCGGTGATTTCCTCCCTGCAGGAAGCTCCCACCTTGGACAACTTAGCTGGTCACGTGACAGTCTGAGTAATTTGCATACGATGTCAGCCATCTATTGGCTGTCAAGGCGTCACGTGGCCCACACGTGATCCGAGTTCAAATGAGAGAACGCTGGGAATGCATCGATTTTAAGATGAAAATACAATAACTGCAGCTATTTGAGTGGAGAACTTTTGGATATGTAGTATCTTGGATATATACTATCATATCATCAAGGTTTTGTCTACCCCCCGATGAGTGGAACGAAATTGCACGATACAGCTTACGGCTGATGGCCTATATTTATTTGAATGAAGTAGTTGCGATTACCTTCAAGCCCAAGTCGATGAGTATTTGTATGAGGGTGGGAGTCGCCATGCCTTTTCCATCATTATGCTCCGATGCTTGTTGACGGTGGGAACATGCACATTATATTGATGATTGGGCTGGCAGGATAGCCTAGACTGAGAGGGATGCATGCTCATCACTGAGCTGTGCGTTTATAATTGTAACCGAGCTATAAACTATCATCCTGGTGTTTCGCAGCCAGGACGAATCGTCGGCATGTGTGCCGTCCCTCGGATGGACATTAAACCTGGGCGTCCCATCTGCCAGCATTAGTTTGTGGATGATAAATATCTCAGTGTCCTTCACAAAGAGTAGACGTGATATTGCCGACACCATGACCCAAATTACAAATTCCTGTTCTAACCTACAGGGAACACTGCATTAGTGGTACAGCCATCCCTCCCTCCCCCTCCCCCCAGAAAATGATGCTACTCCCAACCATGTGCTGCATATGAAGGAAGAAGAAGAACTGATGTTGGCTCATGAGTTTAATGTGCACACTTTCCATAACAATATAGTGTCATTGACGGTTAACTTTAGAGTACTTACTTCAATCTACAAATAATTGTTCTCTCACTGGATCTAGATCATATTCACACACTTTTTTTTCTTACTTAATGTTGATTGAGTTGATATTTTGCTTATCTGAGATTATCAGATTAACAAGGCAGAGCAATAATAATAATAATAACACCAAGAGCGAGAATTGCTTTGCGATACATGTTCTCGACTGATGTGATATTTTCAAAGTTCAAAGAGGGCATTTTAACTCTGAAAAATTGACAAAACGCCCTGAAACTCGAACTCGTTCTGTAACTTATCATAATGAAGCCATGTATCAAGTTTCAGTTGAATATGTTAAAGGATATGGGGAAAAAAGTCTGAAAAACCACAGGTGGAACGGACAGACGAAGATCAAACCTATAATCACCTACGGTGAAACTGGTAGGGGACTAATAACACGAGGTCCCGCACAAGGAAGTTCAATGCAGGAGGAGGCCATTAGGCTCATCAAAGCTTGGGCTATTATTATGAACCTATGGTTGTTTTTTTTTGTTGTCCATGCCGTGTCCTTTTTAAATGACAAACGTCAAACAAGGAAGCAGCACGTACTATTTTAAAACTCTCTGGTGCGACTCGGCCGGGGTTCGAACCACCGACCTCCCAGAGTCAGAACGGGCGCTCCAACCATGACTCCACCGAGGCTGGTTCAAAGTAAATGTAAATGAAGATGATTCAAAGGTTTTCTTTAACGTTTTTCTTCCAAAGTGGCTTGCCGTTGTTCCGGTTCTGAGATATTCTTTGCCGATTGCTGCCCTCTTACTTGTTTGGTGTTCAACTTGCAATTCTGTGTTTGTCAATTTCTCTTGTGAAGACATCTGAGTGAGCTGCATTTTTGATTTGTCTTTTTCATTAAATACTCCCCTGCTCCTCACCAGCACAATGCCCCCATCCCTCAAGGTGGCAGAGGTGCTCTGCAGTTTGTTACTCAGTACCAGCATTCCTGTGGTCAAAGGCGAATAAGAGTCACGACCATCGCACGCAAGCAAGCAACACACCCCCCACTCCTCTATCCTCACTCCGCATTCACTGTACTCGAGTTTTCTTCACAATGAGGACTCACTTGAGCTGGCAGTTTGTTAAGTAATTTCTGTACCTGTAGCCTCCCATTTGTTTGAACAATTTCTTCAATCTGGTGATTTTTGTCTAACACCATTCCATGTCCGTTCTTCCTCTCCTCAACACTCGCAGCTGGGCTGATGGGCAAAGCCAGATCCAGCACATCGCTGCCTCATTTGACCAAGAAGCCGCAGCTGTTCTAATGGCCAGGTTGGCCATGTTCCGTGCGGACACCGAGGAAGGCCCAGACGTCTTGCGTTGGCTTGACAGGCAGCTCATCCGCCTTGTATGATTTCCATTGCCACCTCCACCATATATATATATTTGTCCCCTTTTATTTATACTGTATGGAGTCCTTTAAAAAAAATTATATTGTTTAGATACCTTTAAGTTTTATTGTTGGATGGAAAATGAGATGCATTCAAGAAAATTGCTCTCAATCTTCGTGTCATATCTCAAAAAATTAGCTAACATGATCCACCAAACTTAACATATTCCAGGAATTGTGTGTGTTGTACATTTGCTGCAAGTCAAGGTTAAGGCACCTTTGTCATACCTGTACACAGTGCCAGAAGTTTGGAGATTACCACAAGGACGACCCCACTTCGTTCCGGTTCTCTGAGACATTCTCTCTTTACCCCCAGGTAAGAAACTTTGGGGCCTCGTATTGAGTTGTTTAAGCAAGTCCTGGAAGTATACTAGTGTTTTTAGCTCAAGCCGTTGGTTGGCACGACAATATTTGATCGTGTTGAAGTTGATGTTGCGATAAAAGTAAATGCCATATGCTGTGCATGAGACCTCACTCAGAGAGGTGTTTTTTTTGTTTGTTTGTTTGTTTATTATCCATGATTACAAATGAAAATACTTTTGTGTAGGGCAAGAAAGATGAATACATCACTGCAATAATAGATGACATTCTTTGAGTGATGTATATCTTTAGGCTTCTTTTTCTGCATGTTCTGCATGTAGTTGTGAAACATTATCTTCCTTTAATGAACATGTGTGATTATCCCACAATTCTGTATGCAACTTGTCGTTTTTTGGGGGATGTTAGTGGTGTTAATTTGATTTCCCACCGGATGCAGTTCATGTTCCACCTACGCCGTTCACCTTTCCTGCAAGTGTTCAACAACAGCCCTGACGAGTCTACCTACTACAGGCACAACTTCATGCGTCAGGACCTTACACAATCGCTCATCATGATCCAGCCTATTCTGTATGCTTACTCCTTCATTGGTCCCCCAGAGGTAACTTGTTCTCAAATTGTGATTTCACACATTATATATATATATATATATTATAATACACTATATATATATCGCGGGTTGAGAGACATAATGTTGTAACTGCATTTTTGGCGAAATTGAATAAATGGCTCTCATGACTATAATAAATATTATATATGCAGTTACATTTTAAACTATAAAAAAATGCAGTTACAACATTATGCTCTCAACCCGCGATATATACATATATATGTATTATATACATTAATATATAATATATATACTATATATATATCACATATAATATATATACTAATACATATATGTACATATATATATATATATATATATATATATATATTATATATATATATATATATATATATATTATATATTATATATATTATATTATATACACACACACAAACACATATAAATGCAAATTGTACGATTGTGTTTGAGTGGGGTCAACGTCGTCGCAACCATAGCACGTATAATGCTGAAGGGTATCTCATTTAAGAATTATTGGGTCTGGACAGTGCATCTGGAATGCCTGGTGTTGACTACGGTTAAGCTGGCTGGCTTAAGATTTCTGGTCTTGAGTTTGAGCTCCTGTCATGACATTGAAATAATACTAAGTGGGTTCACTCAGACTGTTATCCTTCCGAGGTCGGCAAAATGAGTACCAGCTTCCTGGTAACAGGGGCACTGCATCAGCGGCACAGCCGTGCTTCCAGAAAATGATGCAACGAGCAGCCACAGGCTGCATACGAAACAGCAGCAACAGTGCATGTGGAGTTTTACAAATATCGATATTCACACAATTTCGATGAGCACACTGGTGGTGTATGGACTCAGTCATTAGTTCATACACCTCCTGGAAGTAAAAAAAAAAAACGTATAACCACCAACAATTCAGTCATTTCTGTCAACGAATAATTTCCTTTTCATCGATTTTCTTCACCGAGAAGCCTTACCAGTCTTAACCGTTAGCGACGACGACGACGAGCAAGGGCTACCCGGGTTTTCCCGGCCGTGGTTTCAGGTCGTGATTTTATTATTGTTATTTTTTTGAATACAATATCGAGGCTCGTATAAGAGCTAACACACAGAATGTATAACAAAGGGAGCAGGAGACAATAGGGGTCGGAGAGGGAAGTGCAAGACAGTGAGGAACAGAGACATTAGGAGATGTGTGGAAGGAAGAGGGATGGGGCGGGGTGCACGGGGTAAACAAGATGGACACTACAGGGACTTTCAGGAAGGAAAACAGGGAATATGAAGGAGGTGGGTTTGGGGTGGATTAACGGGGGTAGAAGAGATCATGGTTTTGGTTGGGGGAAGATAAGAGATGGTGGTGAACAACTGTTTTGAACACCTGTAGAGAAGAATGGGATTGAAGAGTGTGTGTGAGTTTGTTCCAGAGGTGGGGAAAAAAAAGGAATGAAAGAATGAAGGCGAGCAGTGATTCTTGATTTTGGTAGTTTTCACAGAAGGGGGTTGCTGGGGTACCTTGAGCACCTGTGGAAATATTGGGGAGAGGGGGGACAGATCACAGACAGGGGGGGGGGGAATGTAGATTTTGTGGACTTGGAGTTGGAAGGAGGCGTGTTGAGGACTTAAAGAAAAAAGGGGGAGATGAGGACAGAAAGTTGGAGTGGGGCAGGGGGAGGGGGCAGCGAAGGGACAGTTGGGAAAGGGGGGTTGAGGCTTTGGGGAGGGGGGTGATTTATGACATGGGAGGGGGCTTGTGGATTTGGGGAGGAGGATGTTTAGGACTTGAACAAGAAAGGGGAGAGAGAGACAAAGAGTTGGGGTGGGGGTGGGGTAGAGAGGGGACAGAGTTGGGAGAGTGGGCTTGAAGACTTGGAGTTGAGTACTTGAGGCTGGGAAAAAAGGGGGGGGGTAAAAACTAAAGAAGAAAGGGGTTGATGATTTGAAGTCACATTTTACATTACGCAGAATTTCCACTGGTCCCTGCCTTTATACTGTCAAAGGACATGCCAAGCAAACTCCCAAAATATTGCACACTATTGGGAACGAATTCCCTTACAACAGCCCAATGGAACATCACGATGAGACCACATTAATGTAGTGGGTACCATGAAGCAAATTCCACACAAGCCATTGCTGCATGCATCCTGACCAACAGGAAATACTGTTACGAATCTGGCAGCCATGAGCACACACCAGACAGGTCCCCGTAGCTCAGTTATTTCGTTAAGTATATGTGTATAGTTAGAATCCATCCCGTTGGTCTAAGGTATTAATTGTGTCGTGCCGCTGCGGAGTTTATTTTGATAGCAAGTCAGGGTTTTCTTTTATGTTTACATCAATAACACCACCTTCCTCTCGCTCCATCCTGACGCCATAACGCTTGCGGTGGGCGGAGTTCAATGAAGGACTTGGCGTCTCTCTCGACCAATTAGAGAGATGCGAGCGAGTTTGCCGTAGTTCGGCCAATGGGAGCCAACGCAGGACAATATTACTCATCTTCCTGTTTGAGGGGCTGTCCGCCGTGACGCCTGCCACGCCCCCCGGTCCAATCAGCGGACTTGGCACCCCTTTTGGCCAATCACAGGGGCAACGAGCGGATC
>CM068964.1:85416084-85442142 GCA_035128595.1 Eptatretus atami
TCGTCACCTAAATTGAAGTTCTTGAACGAGCGAGGTTAACAGCATAGAGGTCCCCCCCCCATGTTGCTTGAAGCCTCAGCTACGCTGGGCAGGGCACGTTTCCAGAATGGAGGATCACGCCGCCTGCCAAGATGTGCTGTATGGAGAGCTGTCTCTGGCCATCTGAGCGTGCGCTCCAAAGAACGCTACAAGACTCCCTAAGAAGTCCCCTCAGCGTCTGCCAAATTGACCACGCCAGTGGTCAACCTCGCTGCCTCGATCGAGATGAATGGAGACGCTCAGCTCTGCAGGCAGTCTGCCTCCTTCGAGTGCTGCCGCGGGGAGCCAGCTTGCAACAAAAAGAAGGAGATAAGAACGCGGGATGCTCGGCAACCATTCCAGACCAAACCTTCATCTGCAGCTTCTGTGGTCGGACCTACCTGTCCGTATCGGCTCACCAGCCCCAGCGAGCCTGCAGCGCGTGGACCCTCACCTTGTGATCTTCGCACGCGCGAAGAGAGGAAGAAATATATTAATTGTGGACGTCCACGGGACTTGAAACGGTCCCGCCAACTAGGATGTGCTAAACGATGGAGGCGGTTTATTTTTTATAACCGCGAGGATCGGGGTCCTGATCATCTTCTCAGCAAACGGGACGAGAACGGTGGCACGATCGTCTTTCACTGTGTACATTAATGTTTCTTTTCTACAAGAGCGATAATAATACTCCCGGCAGTAGGAGGGATCGTGGGCGATTCCGACGCAAGGTGGTGTGGATTACAGGCGTGGGGTGCAAACACAAACACATCTTCCAAAGGATATGACAGCAAGATATAAAGAATTAATTCATTGGTATTATCAAATCTCAAACCCTCTACAGGCGCCCCAGACACACACACACCACACACACATTCCACACACACAAAACGTAGCCTAGGTAGGCTTGCCCGTGGTGTCGACGTTTCACTCCTACTTACAAGTCACTGGATTGGTGGCCGGACGAGCTGCGCCGTGCGCCCGTCCATAGCGGCAGGTAGACAGACCGGCTGGTGCCAGTAGCGTTCCGTCCAAACCTTCCCGCGCAGACCCACCGCGGTTCCTCTGGCCGTGGATGCTACTAACGCAGCCACCCGCTGGTGTTGTTCTATGGTTGCAACCTCCCTGGTGTAGTGCCAAGACCGCTCACAGCCGCCAAGGAGACCAGTTTCAGCGCCAAGTATGCCGAGCATGAGGAGGTGAGCAGTCTGCCCAACCGTCGGTTCCGTTACCCCAGAGCCAGGCAGAACTCTGAGAGCAAGCCGATGAGCACGAGGCACATCAGGCTCGAGACAGCGAATCCAGGAACAGCAAGCGCAGCCCGAGGGAGCTCTGTGGTGGCCTGCCTCGGAGAGCTTTCTTTCTTACCCTCCTCCTTCCCTCCCACCAGATGTTTTGCGAACCCTCCGAGTCCTCGTTACTCTCAAACGGAACCCTCATTGGTCCCTGTCTTTCTGTCCTCTTCCTGCCCACCAATCTCGTCATCCAGGGGGCGGAGCGCATACCGCAGTCACGTGTGTCACGTCACGGCAAGCCTATCAGAGGATATTACTAAAGGGAATCCACGCATAAACACCTACCCTAACCCGCCCTACTCTAATTACGTGAAATACATTTCCCCTTAAAGAAATGGACATTTACTAGACCAATTTATCAACCACTGAATTGCTACTTATTAACATCGAGATCCTGGTACGAACTGAACAGCATGGCATACATAATTAAACACCTAATTACCCTTTGAAATGGCATACCCCCCCCCCCCCCAGACGTAACAAATATATGTATATTATATATTTTTTATATTATATATATATATATATATATAATATATATATTATAACACCACACACAATTTGGTCACGGCTGATCAAGATTTGGGGTTATTTAGACTTTAGCCAACAATCAAAAGATCAATGTTTAAAGCTGTGCAAAACATTAACCTGAGAGTGGCAAACAATGCAATGAGGGCCAAATTCCTCAATTGAAAGTTTTGTCATTGTGGATGTTCACATTCACATGTGAAAATAATTGTGGTCCAAGTAAATTTCGGGCAATTGGCCCAGGGGTATGACATTGTTAAGAAATCAAAGGAAAGCTACGCACAGCGCACTCACATTTCTCTTGAATTGCCATAGTTCCATCATGATTGCTTTATTAATTTTTTAATTCCTGGGGGGGAATAAGAGATCACATTCCCAATTTTAACACAACTCATTGACAAAAAAGTTTCAAAAGAGCCAGATCAAATCAACTGAGGATTTCCAATTAAAGTATTGTTGAAAATGCACGTTCAGCATGACATATCATGATCAGTTTATAACTTGTCGATTAATGACATATCTTAAACTGCGAGGGTGTCACAGTTAAAAAAGGTGACTTTTAAATGCTTAACGCTTGATTTAGTCATATGGACAGTGAAACCAGCATCATGAAAGAGCAAACTCGATTATAAGCAGGAAAGTTGAGTTCGAAAATTCCTTAAAAATAATGGCGGCAGAATTATTCTTGTGATGTTCTTCCAGCGTGGGCACTCTTTTGTTGTTCAACATTCGCAGATAAATTTTTCAATCAATCGATCTCAAAAAGAAAAAAGGAAAGCATGTAATCAGAATTTGATGATGCGAGTTGCTCTTTCTAATGAGCCAAAGTCTCATAATCATAGAACGACTGTAAAGGACTCAGTTAGAGTGCATACTCCACAGGCTGAAAAGTTTACGTTTTGTATCCCACTGATAAGGCGGATCTGAATCTCATCAGCTTGTTCACTCACTGATCCACTCATCCACAAAGTTTTGTCATAACCTGTCCATAACTTGAAGAATATCATGTGCCACACAGCCCTATCTCTCATGGTGACAATCACTTAAAAAATTTTTTTTATGATCCTGAATCCGGAATCTTCACCAAAATTGAATCAATCGGTTCTGTCCACCAGCTTCAATCTGAATACGTCACAACTTTTGGAGATATATGCTCACAGATCAGACAGATAGACAGACAGACAGACAGAGTGAAAAATAACCTCTGTCCACATTTGGCGACTAGGTAACACAAAGAAAGGTAAGAAAACAATTAAAGGGGTGTCAGGATTTATGGCGACCACCATGACCAATTTAGTTTTATTGAAGTGGTGCGGCTCAATATGACTTGTTACTTTGCCCTTTGCACATTGCAAGCTCAAGTGACACAAGATCTAGTTATTTAGTTTCTCCCCATAGTATTTGGGGGAATGATAAAGGAGCTCGTAAAATGCTTTTTTTATTTTGAAACGATAATGTGCATCTATTGCATTTATTGGGCGTGATGAGTTGACGACCTTTATCTGAGGTCCAGCTTGGTCTTGTACCAATTAAGCGAAGCTTCAGTGAGCCAGGTTTCAAATGATATTATGAGCTGTTTTTTTTTTTCTGTCTCCTCACTGGCCCATGTCCCTCCTTTCCCAAAGGCCCGTGTTGTTGGATAGCAGTAGCATTTTGGCCGGGATGTTTCTCCTCATGGAAACCTTTTCCAAATCTCAATTATCATGGCGAGGTAAATCACATTCACAACAACCAAAGGCTTCTCTCCCATAGCAGTTCCTGAAAGTTAAAAGGCTGTATAAATTGTGCTGTGCTGTGCCCCTCTCTCTCCCCATCCTCGGTGGAGATTAAATGCCTATCGTACATTTGTTCGTCTCCACGCAGCGTCATTGCACAGTGGAGTAAAGCGGGGTAACCAAGAGCTCGCCCGAGACGAAAACTTTAGGCAGCTGCTCCAAGCGCCCGGTGGTGATGCTGCAAGAGATCCTCCAGACGCGCTTCCCCATGCCCGCTACAATATGTCACCGAGCACGGTGGCAGCAGGTCCGCCGCAATCTGGGTTGTCATACATTTATAACATTGGTTACTCTTTTTAGTCAAGCATCTTTGGCACAACAACTCTGCGTTTTTAGTTGTTTTTTTTTTCTCCACTCATACATGTTGGCTTCATAATTTTATGCTGATGACAAACTTCATATCATGGAGAAAATTTTTTTTAAACACTGTTTTGTTCAGCAGAAATGGGAAAGAGCTTCAATCTGTAAGCTGTTAAATTTTTTATTTTTATTTTACAAATACAGGCAAGGATTCCTGCTCTCCAAGAGTCACCCATCGCAGAGCACAACAACATGTATGCCTGGGGTCAGGTTACGTCCGATTCGCCGGTGGTTAGAGCGACTGATGGTAGTGTGTAACTCGTTTGTACTTTATTTTAAACTGTGACTTACCACAGACTATTGTGGTGCAGCTCAAGATGTAATCTTAAACAAACAAAAAAATATGATGCGAATGAACTTTACTTATTGTTGAAAGCGACTTACAATTGCAAAATTTGAATTTTAACACTGTTCTTTATTAATGCCTTTGTTTATTTACATTTTTGTTTTTCCAGTTATAGATTCTTGTTTGCAGCTATCACGCAATGCTAAACGGTTTTTGGTTTTTTCTTAATGTTATACATTCCGTAACTGACTGCAGCGTCCTGGCATGACTGGAGTAAGAGGCGGTTTTAATCTTGACAAACTTTTAAGTGTGGCGCTTGTTTGATTAACTGTGTAGCCATGCTCTGTGATGGCTCGGATCGAGAATTGAAGGGATTGCAAATATGGGTGGAGAAATCCACCAGTATTTTGCTTATTCCATATTTATGGTCTCTCACTATTTTTACGCATAATCTCAGTACATAATTTCCATAATCAGACAACATCCTGTAACACAACTCTAATTAGAATGTATTTAAATTGGTCATTTGATTTCCATTTTGTCTTTCACGTTTGCCAGCATTCGCTCAATTTCCTCTTTTGGTTTAGTTTATGCAAACACGTGCATCTCTCTCTCTCCTCCCTCCCTCGTGCAGGATGCAGGTGCCCCCATTACTCACAGACGATGTAAGCTTACGGTTTCCACTGGACCACCTGAAGAAGTTGGCAGTGTCCTAGTGCAACGTTAAGCCACGTGTCTGACAGCTCAGCACTTTAAACCACACGCTGCTTCGCTTCCCTTTGCACATTTGTGCAATTCATTCTGCTGTGTCGGCAATGGTTCACCCACACACTGCCACCGTTCTTTCAAAGCTGAACGCGTACACCACCTGATATCAATTTGTCCCAAATTATGAGAAGTTTTGTTTCGAAGCTAGTCAGAGCCTTTGCAACAATTGCTTAATTCACGGTGGATAGTTCATCATGTTTGTGTTGCATTTCGTTGTAAAAGCATCAAACATCAGCGAACAAAACAGTACCTGGTGAAATGAATTGTGTATTTTGTTTTCTCTTTTTGAAAATTTAATTCATTGTAAGCAAATAAACACATAAACAGTTTTTGGTACAAAATACATTTTGAGAAAAATAAATTTATACGAATCTGTGTGAATGACGGTTCAAGTTTCCACGGGGCCATGAATCTGTGAAAGGGTGGGAGGGGGCGGGGATAAAGGTTTATTTTTGTCTTATCATCGAAAATGTCCTGCAAAAAACCGAAAAGAAAATATTCATTGTTTGAAAATTATTCACTGCAGTGGTAATATCAAAAGAATATTATCTGCATTTGGTGTTTTTGAGTGGGGGTGTCAAGTCTGAATGGGAATCGGTTGAAGGTGAACCAGATAATAGTTTGGACTCTGACTATGACATAAACTGCCTTTTCAATTAGAGATTTTTGTAGAATACAGTCTTGAGAAACCAGGACTGGGCAGGGTCTGCGAACAGCAAATTCTGATTGGTCGTAATGATGTAAAATGCCATAAATATTTTGTCCAAGTACTGCCAAACAAAAGGTTTTTGGAAAAGGTAGAATGTGATTTGTGTTCTACAGTTCAAGTATTAATTAAATTGAAACTAAAATAAAGGATTTTTAAATGTATTAAACCAACAAAAAAAAGGTTACCACTGTTGAACGCAGCATCTTTCACACCACCTTATCTACACATTACATTCATTATTCATGCCTGTTTGTGTCCTTTGCATCCTTAAAAACAGTAAGTTTCCTGTTTGGAATGATTTCATTTGTTTTGCACTGCCAGGCAGGCAGACAGAGCAAAACAATTATTCTCAGCTCTCTACGCATGTGCAAATCGGGACAAATTCTTGAGCGAAAGGACTGACTGCTAAACTGCAGGTTCATTTTCCGATTTGCGTGTTGAAAATAAAAATTCAATTGAATCAGTTGTTCTCGCACTTAGAAACTGATGTTTGTAAACAGACAGACAAACAAAACAAACCCAATGCTTCACGCTCTTGTGCTTCGTGTGCATGGATAATAAATGTGCAGCTCTTGCGTTAGTAATGACAATTTCATACATAATTAATCAAGCTGTATTAAGCACTTACTTGATCACCAGACTTTGGCAAGTATTGCCAAGGCAAAGCGTCATCTGGATTTTGGAGGTGTCTCCAAGTTCCAGTAATGTCAGCTTGGAAAACTTTGTTCTCGTGCCCTGGCGTGGCGCTCTGTCAGGGCAAATGCGTCACAAAGGCTCAGCATCATGACATAATTGGCCAAGTTATGGGGATGACATGCAATTGTGAGGTTCTTCATTTTAAAGGATATGGATGGGAAGGATGGACTTGGAATTATTCAAAATCAGTGAGGAGATTCCTGAGAGAAGGGACAACAAAGATATGGAGGGCAGCAGAAGAGCTATGTGTGAGGAGGGAATCAAGAGAGGGGTACTGGCATTTTCCTTTCTGGGTTTGCACAGGTTAAAAGGCAGGGGAGGGTTTAAGACCAGATATGTGAGCTGGTGGAGGACTGCAAGGCTGGACAATGGAAGCAGAAGATCCTGTGCTTCGTGAGAGAATTACCTTGAAGCCTTGGATTTTACACACCTCCAGGGTTTGTAAGATGTGCAGTCGTAGCACCCAAAGTAAAGAATAATTTTTGAACAGACATGAGGTTTTTAGCAAGATGACATCTGAGAATGTCAGAGGAAGGAATTCACAAAGTGTCAAAGTTCCACATTGCAATAATGAGTAGCTATGAACTGCAAATACTGCAGTCATTGTAAAGAGCATGTGAAATCTATCAGAGAATGACCCCGAGAATAAATTTTTGGAGGGTTATGCCAAACAACATCCCTTTATTTAAGGCTCATGGAGGCAAAAGTCACACGATGCAGACAGATACATAGACAAACAAGACTTGACTCGCACAACACAGCCAGAGATTGGGGGAAGTGACCACTTCCCAGAGCACTGGGTTACCAGTGCCATCTATTGTCTGTAAATTCTTCTGCACTCAGCAGGGCAATCAAAGAGGAATTTCTCCTCCCATGGATGCCAAATCTACTGGGTTGTTTTTTCCTGTGCTCTATCCTTTAAATGCTGACGTCAACAGGATGCAGCACATTCCATTTTAAAAGTCTTTGGTATGACTTGGATGAGGTTTGAACGCACGATTTCCTGACCTGCCAGACTCGAGCGGACACTCCAACCATTTTGCCACAGATCCTTGACGCAAAGACAAGGGTGTTTTTGGGAGGGAGAGTAAAGGGAAGGCCGGGGGGCTTGCCAGTGTCGAATTAAATATTAGGGTGGCTTACCATTATTTAAAGGAAATCCAAATGTTTTTTTAATCGACTCGCCACTGGAAGATGCCAAAGGTATTATGTTTTTCAGGTTGTCATGTTTCCGTCTGTCGTCGCATAACGTGATCAATCTCTTGTTTACTGCATAACTAGTGAACCATTGAAGATTCAAAAAAAAAAAAAAATTTAACTTGTACAAGAATGTGTTATGAATGCAATAGGAACTTGATTTGATTTTGGGTTGGAAAAGGTCAAAGGTCATGTGACCTTTTAAGAAACCGAGTGCAGATTATGATTTGGGGTCAAAAGAGTCATGTGACCTTTAGCTGAAAGTAGCAGATTTTTCATTACTAGGATTTTTGCAAATTTGGTATAAAGGTGTATTATGATGGCAAAGACGAACCAGATTTCGATTTTGGGGAAAAGGTCATGGCGACAACTTTAGCTGAAAGTATGCAGATTTGCATTACCCGTGGATAACTTGTGAACTTGCTAAGGGAATTTTTGACCAAACATGGGCAATGACCTATGGACTATACAAAGATGAACTGATGAAATTTTGGGGTTTCAAAGGTCAAAGGCCTAAGGTTAAGTGCCTTTATTGAAAATGTTGAACCATCAGATTTCAACCATACTTTGACACACTTATGGACTGTCAACAAGAGAAGCGATTAAATTTTAGATTGAAACAGGTCACAAAGGGTAAAGTTTTACGGCCCTTTGAAATTATTTGCCGACCATAAAACTCAAGTTTAAAATGCGATTTGATGTTTTCTCCATTCTGAATTTAATCTTTCTCTCAAGGAACCATTAATTGAGAATCAAAAATGTTTTTAACAGTGGATTGACATCTAACGTGGGTGGAGGCATATCCCAGACGCATTTGCGTCATATTCTACTTTCTCAGTTTTAATTTCATTTAGTTTTGATGAAAAGAGAGAGAACAGAGTTTTTTCCTGAATCCAACACAGGATAGCCTTATAAGGGCAGTGTAATTAGTCTGGGACGCCATCTGCCGAACATTGCTGGTGAAGATAAAGACCGATGTGATTTCGACAGGATTGCACAATTCCAATTCCAGCTCAACGATCAACCAGTCAAATGCAAGGCCATGGACAAAGCTTGTTGGCGTAAGCCAGACAAACCTTAGATGAGCTGGCCGCCCGTAAGAAAATGGGCTCGTCGCTTGGGCCATTTGTAATTGAGCTCGTGCCCAATGCAAATTATTATCTGTATTGCATCAATTGTTTTCTACATTTTGCTGGTTGATATCCAAAAACTAATATGGCTACTTTTCTGCAGAATTTGTGCCATATATTTCTGACAAGTTGGGGGTCACTTGATCAAGATCAGGTTATTAGACTTTGTACACCATCAAGAAGATGAATGTTTAAAGCTGTAACAAAACTTAATGTGGGGTGCACCATGGCAGCGATGGGCCAAATGGCCTTGGAGGTCATGTCTTGTTTTGAAGGCCAAACAGGATCAAATGCTCAGACTAGCATTCAGTGTCATCTCGTGACGAGTCTGGGCCCTTTGCATTTAATTCCCATGCTGCATACGGATTCAAAATATTTAAATGCAATTGGCTACATTCCAGACAAATAATTCCACCTTTGGCCCGAGGTGAACGCGCTGAGGCATAAACCAAGCTAATCTCCTCCCACCCCCCAGGGCAACCGTTACTTCTTGTTTGGTGTTAACTCATTTTGAGAATTGCAATTTTTTTTTATTTGTGACGTTGACCTGTACTGCAACTTAAAATACTATGGTAGAGCAAATTTAGGGGCATTGGTTCAAGGGGTATGGAATCTGCATAAGCATACCAAAAAAACCATGACATGTGTGGGGGACAACTCGCTCAAACATAAAATATATATATATATATATAATAAATATATATTATATAAAAAAAATATATAAAAAAAAAAAAATATATTATATTATATAAATAATGAAATATATACAGTAGACGAAGGCGTAAAGTCGTCACCATCGGGACAGAGAAAAAAGTGACGACTTAGACATGTGAACGACTTACGCGTATGCGAAACACTCATGATGACGTGGGGTGAGGATGAAGTCCGCGTGGCATGGACACGTACGTGTGAGAGGGCGCAACAAATCTCTAAGCCGGATATTGGTACAAAAGGGAAACACAATCCTTGGGCATAGGTGGGGTTTCATTGGTGAGTTGGGAAAGTGATGCAAGCAAAGGATTGGAATTCATGAATCACTTTATCAGTAAAGATAATGAACAACTGTAAGACAACTCATCATACCCATCGGGTGATGGTATATGACCATCGACAAATGTGGAATTAATGGCTGTTAGAATTCATTCATTGGAATAATGTAGATGAGTTTCACCTAGGATGAAAACTCGTATGCCATCTTGACAAATTAAATGACACATCAGTCATCGTGAATGACTACCACTCAATATTATGTGAAAGTGAGTGTGGAGATGTACAAACAAAGCCTAATAATAAAAAACCATGATCGGACTTCAACACTAAGCTCGTCGATCGATCTTTACCCTTTGCCAGAGAATGCATTGGTGCAGCCTGCCTACCTCTTCAGATGCATGTGGGACGGCATGCGGACTGACAAGCTGAACGCATCGCGGCAGTTTATAATAGCCTATCCTGGCGGTGTAAACCAATGAGCACGCTCACGATTCAATGAATCTGGCTTCTCACGAGTAGAAGTTCCGTGTGCGAGTTAGGCGTGGTAATTTACTTGAGTTGTCCATTGACGCCGGGAAGGGACAACTCTGACGACTAAGATCGAAGTAACGATTAGAGATGACGACTTAACAAGACTTTATTTCAAAGGGATTTAAACATTAGATAAATTCGGCGGACTTTTGAACGCTGCCGACTTAGGGAAGTGACGAGTTACACGCTGTCGACTTACGCCTAGTCTACTGTAATATAATATATATATACATATAAATAAATCATATATATATATATATATATAAATAAATATATATATAAATAAATATATGTATGTATAAATAAATAAAAAAATAGTAATAAATAAATATAAAAATAATTATATATATTATTATATAATATCTCTCTTCTTCGGCCTGCTCGCCATTAGGGGTCGCCACAGTGGATAATGCCGTCCCATTTCACTCTACTCTCGCACATCTTCACAAGTTGACACTCAACTAACCCGCATGTCCACCTCACCGCATCATGAACTTCTTCTTGGCCTTCCTCTTCTCCTCTGCTGGCGGCTCGATCCTCAGCATCCAACTCCTCGCCGATATACTCCGCTTCCCTCCTGTGCACATGTCCAAACCATCTCAATCTCGCCTCTCTCACTTTGTCTCCAAACCGTCCTACTGCCTGTCCTCCAATATACTCATTCTTATCTGTCCATACCTCGTCACTCACCAACGAGAATCGCACGCATCTTAACTCTGGCCTGCCACTCCAGCTCCGCTTCCTGTCTTTTGTCAGGCCACCGCCATCCAAACCATATCAACGTAAGCTGGTGCTCATATTACGTCTTATATACTTTCCCCTTCACTCTTGCAGCACCCTTCTGTCACAATCACTCCTGCAATCTTCTCCACACCACTCCATCCTGCCTGCAACTCTCTTTTTCATCTTCTCTACCACACTCTCCGTTACTTTGGACAGTTGATCAAGTATTTAAACCCATCACACATTCCCCACTTCAACTCTTGCAACCGACATACCACACCATCCCTTTCATTCACGCACATGACTCCGTCTACTCTACTGACTATCATTCCCCTTCTCTCCAGTGCGTACCCTCCACTCTCGAGGCCTCGCCTCAGCTGCCTCCGTACTTCTCCCTACAGATCATGATGTCAATCGCGAACATCATAGTCCCATGGAGACTCCAGTCTGATCTCGTCGCGTCAACCTGTCCATCACCGATTGCAAACAGGAAAGGGCTCAGAGTCGATACTTTGGTGCAATCCACTTTTATCTTAAAACCGGTCCGTCATTCTACGACACCTCACTGCTGTGCACGTCTCATACATATCCTGTGCACCATCCTCACATACTCTCACACTCCCGACTTCCTCATACAATGCCACAACTCCTCTCTTGGCACCCTATCTAAGCTTTCTCTAATCTCAAACACCAATGTAACTCTTCTGCTGGCTATCCTATACTTCTCCATCAACATTCTAAAGCAAACATCGCATCAGTGGTGCTCTTTCCCTGGCATAAACGCCATTTGCCTGCTCACAAATCATCCACCTCTCTCCTTCACCTTGCTTCCACACTCTTTCGCAAACTTCATGGTGGTGGCTTAACAACGTTTATCGCGCTGTAATTACCACAGCTGCACATCACCCTTGTTCTTAAAAATCGAACCAGTACACATTAATTCCACTCCTCCGCACCTCTTCACTTTCCAAGATTTTATTAAACAATCTGGTTAACAACGCCCACTGCCATTTCTCCTAAAACCACTTACCCATGCTCATGGTATATCACTGGGCAAACTGCTTTCCACTCTTCAGAGCAGTCCTTTCACTTCATCCTTAATGATCACCACTTCCTGATTCATATTCACCTCTCCACCTTCTCTCCTCTCTCAATTTTTTCTTCATTCTCAGCTTCCTCAAAGTACTCATACCTTCTCAACACACTCTCTCAATTGTCAGCACATTCATTTTGCGTCCTTTGATCACTACTGCAAGCACATCCTTCCCCTCGGTCCCTCTGGTCTTGCCAATCGGTATAACATCCTTTCCCTTCCTTTTGTATCCAACTCTCAATACAGCTTCGCCATATGCCTCTCCTTAAGCCTTTGCACTCTCTCTTTGCTTTCGCGCACTCTTGTATCCCCTGCTACTTTCGTTCATCTCTCGACTATCCCGCACTTCTTCTTTTTTTCCCGCACCCTTCCTTCCTTGTACTTTCCTGTATTCCTCGTTCATCAACCCAAGTCTCCCTTATCTCCTTCCTCTGTCCAGAGTCACCAAGTACCTTCCTAGCTATCTCCTCTCCTGACACTTACTGCTGTAGCTTGCCAATCATCCACCATCTTTAACACCATCCACACTGTCTCGCATACTCCTATCCAAGCAACAGTCTTCCTTTTCCTCCACCATCTGTCCTTGGTTCAGCCCTCTCTCTCCTCAACTCACCTCCAAAACATTCCTAAGACCACATCGATGTTGTCGAGCTAACACTCTCCCTCCCCTGCCAAACCTTAAGTCTCTAATTCTTCAGGTTGCATCTCCTGCTTAAGATGTAATCCACTGTGGTGCACTTCCCATCTTGTACGTTCACCCCCTGTGTTCTCCTTCTCCTTGAATACGGTTTACCACTGGCCATTTTCCATTCTTTTTGCAAAAACTCCTAAACAACCATTTGGCCCTCCAACAATCCTCCTCTCTCGTTGAGACCATAACCTACTACCCCACAGCTCTATCCTTTTATTTCCCAGTTTCCAAACATGCCCATTGAAATATGCTCTCCAAAACAATTCTTCTTTCAAAAATCCTTATACATCTCACACTTCATCCTACTCACTCCAAGAATTTCTTTATACTAACTCGGCCATCTCACAACAAAACAAAAAAACACAAAAAAAACACCATATGCGCAAGGGCATATCAACTGATGATTCATATCACACCCTCCCTTCAATCTTCCAACTTACACTCATAAATTCGTCAGACAAACTCTCCTTACTCCAATCTCTTGACATAATCTCTTCCTTCAGGATTACCCGAGATGAATGGAGACGCTCAGTCTGCCAGGCAGTCTCCTCCTTCGAGTGCTGCCGCAGAGCCAGCCTTGCAGACAAAAGAAGGAGAAAGAACCGGGATGCCTCGGCAACCATTCCAGACCAAACCTTCATCTGCAGCTTCTGTGGTCGGACCTACCTGTCCCGTATCGGACTCACCAGCCACCAGCGAGCCTGCAGCCGACGTGGACCCCACCCTTGTTGATCTTCGCCCGCGAAGAGAGGAGAGAAATATATATTGTGACGTCCACGGGACTTGAACGGTCCCGCCAACGTAGGATGTGCTGAAACGATGGAGGCGGTTTATTTTTTATAACCCGAGGATGGCGGTCCTGATCACTCTCCAGCAAACGGGACGAGGAAGGTGGCACGAGTCGCTTTTCACTGGGTTAATAATGTTTCTTTTTCTAACAAGAGCGATAATAAGACTCGGCAAGAGGAGGGATCCGTGGGCGATTCGACGAAAGGTGGGGTGGATTCGGGCGTGGGGGAAAACACACACATTCCAAAGGATATACAGCAAGATATAAAGAATTAATTCATTGTTCAAATCTCAACCCTCTAAGGCGCAGACCACACCACACACACACACACACACACAAAACGTAGCTAGTGGTCAGGCTTGCCCGTGGTGTCGACGCAAAAGTCACTGGATTGGTGCCGACGAGCTGGCGTTGCCGCCGTCAGGGGCAGGAGACACGGTGGTGCAGAGGTTCCGTCAAACCTTCCGCGCAGCACGGCGGTTCCGCCTGTGAGCTACAACCAGCCACCGCGGTGTTGTTCCTAGTGGTGTCAACCTCCTGGTGTAGGCCCAAGACCGCTCACAGCCGCCAGGGAGCCAGTTCTAGCGCCAAGATGCGAGCAGGAGAGGGAGGCAGGTCTGCCCACCGTTCGGTCCCGTACCCAGAGCCAGCAGAACTCGAGAGCCAACCGAGGTGAGGCACGAGGCACAGCAAGGCCTCGAGACACGACGAATCAGGAACGAGCAAGCGCAGCCCGAGGGAGCTCTGTGGTGCCGCCTCGACGAGAGCTTTTCTTTCTTACTCCTCCTCCTTCTCTCCCAACCAGATCGTTTTTATACTCCAGAGTCCTCGTTACTTCCAACGGAACCCCTCATTGGTCCCCTGCCTGTCGCCTTCCGCAATCGTCATCCAGGGGGCGGAGCCATCCGCAGCACCGTTCTGTCACGTCACGGCAAGCCTACAGGGAATACTAAAAGGGAATACGCATAAACACTTACCCTAACCCGTCTCCCTATCTATATTACGTGACAATTATCATTTCCCCTTAAAGAAATGGACATTTACTAGACAATTTATCACCACTGAATTGCTATTATTACATCGAGATCCTGGTACAACTCGAACAGCATGGCATACCTAATTAAACATCCTAATTACCCTTTGAATGCATACCCCCCCCCCAGACGTAACAATATATATGTATATATATATAATTAATAATATATATATATAAATATATATATATATATATAAACACACACACACAATTTGGGTCACCTGATCAAGATTGGGTTATTTAGACTTTAGCCAACAATCAAGAAGATCAATGTTTAAAGCTGTAGCAAAAACAAATTAACCTGAGAGTGCAACAATGCAATGATGGGCCAAATTACCTCATTGAAAGTTTTTATTGTGATGTTCACATTCCACATGTGAAAATAATGTGGTCCAGTAAATTTCGGGGCAATTGGCCCAGGGGTATGGAATTGTATAGAAATCAAAGGAAAGCACGCACACGCACTCACACTTTCTCTTGAATTGCCATAGACTTCCATCAATGATTGCTTTATTATTGTTTTTAATTCCTGGGGGGGAATAAGAGATCACATTCCCAATTTTACACACTCATTTGACAAAAAGTTTCAAAAGAGCCCAGATCAAATCAACTGAGGATTTCAAATTAAAGTATTGGTTGAATGCACGTTCAGCATGACATATCATGATCAAGTTTATAACTTGTCGATTAAATGACATATCTTAAACTGAGAGGGTGTCACATTAAAAAAGGTGACTTTTAAATGCTTAACGCTTGATTTAGTCATATGGACAGTGAAACCAGCATCATGAGAAAGAGCAAACTCGATTATAAGCAGGAAAGTTGAGTTCGAAAATTCCTTAAAATAATGGCGGCAGAATTATTCTTGTGATGTTCTTCCAGCGTGGGCACTCTTTTGTTGTTCACTTCGCAGATAAATTTTCAATCAATCGATCTCAAAAGAAAAAAAGGAAAGCATGTAATCAGAATTTTGATGATGCGAGTTGCTCTTTCTAATGATGCCAAGTCTCATAATCATAGAACTGACTGTAAAGGCACTCAGTAGAGTGCATACCTCCACCAGGCTGAAAAGTTTACGTTTTGTATCCCACTGATAAGCCGGATCTGAATCTCATCAGCTTGTTCTACTCACTGATCCAACTCATCCACAAAGTTTTGTCATAACCTGTCCATAACTTTGAGATATCATGTGCCACACAGCCCTATCTCTCAATGGTGACGAATCACTTAAAAAAAATTTTTTTATCGGATCCTGATCCGGATCTTCACCAAAATTGAATCAATCGGTTCTTGTCACCAAGCTTCATCTGAATACGTCCACAACTTTTGGAGATATCATGCTCACAGATACAGACAGATAGACAGACAGACAGAACAGAGTGAAAACATAACCTCTGTCCACATTTGGCGACTGAGGTAACACAAAGAAAGGTAGAAACAATTAAAGGGGTGTCACGATTTATGCGACACCATGAACAATTTAGTTTATTGAAAGTGTGCGGCTCATATGACTTGTTACTTTGCCTTTGCACATGCAAGCTCATGTGACAACAAAGATCCTAGTTATTTATTTTCTCCCCATAGTATTTGGGGAATGATAAAGGAGCTCGTAAAATGCTTTTTTTATTTTGAACGATAATGTGCATCTCATTGCATCTTATTGGGCGTGATGAGTTGACGACCTTTTCTAGAGGTCAGCTTGGTTCTTGTACCAATTAAGCGAAGCTTCAAGTGCCAGGTTTCAAATGATATTTGAGCTGTTTTTTTTTCTGTCTCCTCACTGGCCCATGTCCCTCCTTCCCAAGCCCGTGTTGTTGGATAGCAGTAGCATTTTGCCGGATCGTATTCTCCTCATGGATACCTTTTTCCAAATCCTCATCTATCATGGCGAGGTAAATCACATTCACACAACCAAAGGCTTCTCTCCCATAGCCAAGTTCCTGAAAGTTAAAAGGCTGTATAAATTGTGCTGTGCTGTGCCCCTCTCTCTCCCCCATCCCTCGGTGGAGATTAAATGCCCATCGTACTTTGTTCGTCTCCACGCAGGTCATTGCACAGTGGAGTAAAGCGGGGTACCAAGAGCTCCCCGAGCACGAAAACTTTAGGCAGCTGCTCCAAGCGCCCGTGGATGATGCTCAAGAGATCCTCCAGACGCGCTTCCCCATGCCCCGCTACATCGTCACCGAGCACGGTGGCAGCCAGGTCCGCACGCATCTGGTTGTCATACATTTATAAACATTGGTTACTCTTTTTAGTCAAGCATCTTTGCACAACCAACTCTGCCGTTCTTTAGTTGTTTTTTTTTTCCTCCACTCATACATGTTGGCTTCCATAATTATGCTGATGACAAACTTCAAATGAATCATGGAGAAAATTTTTTAACACTGTTGTTCAGCAGATGGGAAGAGCTTCATCTGTAAGCTGTTAAAATTTTTATTTTATTTTACAAATACAGGCAAGATTCCTGCTCTCCAAAGTCAACCCATCGCAGACGCACAACAACATGTATGCCTGGGGTCAGGTACGTCCGATTCGCCGGTGGTAGAGCGACTGATGGTAGTGTGTAACCCTCGTTTGTACTTTATTTTAACCTGTGCACTTACCAACAGACTTATTGTGGTGCAGCTCAAGATGTAACTCTTAAACAAACAAAAAAAATATGATGCAGAATGAACTTTACTTATTGTTGAAACGACTAACAATTGCAATTTGAATTTTAACACTGTTCTTTTATTAATGCCTTTGTTTATTTACAGTTTGTTTTTCCAGTTATCAGATTCTTGATTTGCAGCTATCACGCATGCTAACGGTTTTTGTTTTTCTTACATGTTATACATCTTCCGGTAACTGACTGCAGCGTCCTGGCATGACTGGAGTAAGAGCGGTTTTAAATCCTTGCACAAGCTTTTAAGTGTGGCCTGTTTGATTAACTGTGTACCATCTGTGATGGCTCCGATCGAGAATTGAAGGGATTGCAAATATGGTGGAGAAATCCACCAGATTTGCTTATTCCATATTTATGGTCTCTCACTATTTGTACGCATAATCTCAAGTACATACATTTCCATAATCAACACATCCTGTACACAACTCTAATTAGAATGTACATTTAAATTGGTCATTGATGTTCCATTTTGTCTTTCACGTTTGCCAGCATTCGCTCAATTTCCTCTCTTTGTTTAAGTTTAATGCAACACGTGCATCTCTCTCTCTCCTCCCTCCCTCCGTGCAGGATGCAGGTGCCCCCATTCTCACAGACGATGTAAGCTTACAGGTCTTCATGGACCACCTGAAGAAGTTGGCAGTGTCTAGTGCAACGTAAGCCACGTCGTCTGACAGCTCAGCACTTTACCACACGCTGCGTTCGCTTCCCTTTGCACATTTGTGCCAATTCATTTCTGCTGTGTCGGCCAATGGCTCACCCCCACACTGCCACCGTTTCTTTCAAAGCTGAACGCCGTACCACCACCTGATAATCAATTTGTCCAAATTATGAGAAGTTTGTTCGAAGCTAGTCAAAGCCTTGCACAATTGCTTAAATTCACGTGGATAGTTCATCATGTTGTGTTTGCATTTCGTTGATAAAAGCATCAAACATCAGCGAACAAACAGTACCTGGTGAAATGAATTGTGTATTTTGTTTTCTCTTTTTGAAAATCTTAATTCCATTGTAAGCAAATAAACACATCAAACAGTTTTGGTACAAAATACATTTTGAGAAAAATAAAATTTATACGAATCTGTGTGAATGACGGTTCAGTCTTCCACGGGGGCATGGATCTGTGAATAGGGTGGGAGGGGGCGGGGATGAAAGGTTATTTTGTCTTATCATGAAAATGTCTGCAAAAAACCGAAAAGAAGAATATTACATTGTTTGAAAATTATTCACTGCAGTGGTATATCAAAAGATCACATTATCTGCTATTGGTGTTTTTGAGTGGGGGATGTCAAGTCTGAATGGGAATGGTTGAAGGTGAACCAGATACATAGTTGGACCTCTGACATGACATAACTGCTTTCAATTAGAGAGTTTGTAGAATACAGTCTTGAGAAACCAGGACATGGGCAGGGTCTGCGAACAGCAAATTTGATTGGTCGTAATGATGTAAAATGCCATAATATTTTGTCCAAGTACTGCTAAACAAAAGGGTTTTGAAAGTGTAGAAATGTGATTTGTGTTCTACAGTTCAAGTATATAATTAAATTGAAATAAAATAAAGATTTTAATGTATTAAACAAACAAAAAAAAGGTTACCACTGTTGAAGCAGCATCTTTCACACCACCTTATCTAACACATTACATTCATTATTCATGCCTGTTTGTGTCCTTTGGCATCCTTAAAAACAGTAAGTTTCCTGTTTGGAATGATTTTCAATTTTGTTTGACTGCCAGGCAGGCAGACAGAGTCAAAACAATTATCTCGCTCTCTACGCATGTGCAATCGGGACAAATTCTGAGCGAAAGGACTGACTGCTAAACTGCAGGTTCATTTTCCGATTTGTGTTGAAAATAAAACATTCAATTGAAATCAAGTTGTTCCTCGATTAGAAACTGATGTTTGTAAACAGACAGACAAAACAAAACAAACCCAATGCTTCACGCTGCTTTGTGCTTCGTGTGCATGGAGTAATAATGTGCACCTCTTGCGTTAGTAATACAAATTCATACATAATTAATCAAGCTGTATTAAGCACTTACTTGATCAGCCAGCTTTGGCCAAGTCATTGCCATGGCAAAGCAGTCATCTGGATTTGGAGGTGTCTCCAAGTTCCAGTATGTCAGCTTGGAAAACTTGTTCATCGTCCTGGCGTGGCGCTCCTGTCAGGGCAAATGCGTCACAAAAGGCTCAGCATCATACATAATGGCAAGGTTATGGGGGATGACATGCAAATGTGAGGTTCTTCCATTTTAAAGGAATGGATGGGAAGGATGGGACTTGGATTATCAAAATCAGTGAGGAGATTCCTGAGAGAAGGGACAACAAAGATATGGAGGGCAGCAGAAAGCTTATGTGTGAGGAGGGAATCAAGAGAGGGGTTACTGCATTTTCCTTTCCTGGGTTGCACAGGTTAAAAGGCAGGGGAGGGTTTAAGACCAGATATGTGAGCTGGTGGAGGACTGCAAGGCTGACAATGGAACAGAAGATCCTGTGCTTCGTGAGAGAATTACCTTTGAAGCCTTGGATTTTACAACCTCCAGGGTTGTAAGATGTGCAGTCGTAGCAACCCACAGTAAAGATAATTTTTCTGAACAGATGAAGGTTTTTACAAGATGAGCATCTGAGAATGTCAGAGGAAGGAATTCTACAAAGTGTTGCAAAGTTCCACATTGCCAATAATGAGTAGCTATGAACTGCAAATACTGCAGTCATTGGTAAGAGCATGTGGAAATCTATCAGAGAATGACCAGAGAAGTAAATTTGAGGGTTAGCCAAACAACATCCCCTTTATTTAAGGCTCATGGAGGCAAAAGTCACACGCATGCAGACAGATACATAGACAACACCAGACTTGACTCGCACAAACACAGCCAGAGATTGGGGGAAGTGACCACTTCCCAGAGCACTGGGTACCAGTTGCATCTATGTCTGTAATCTCTGCACTCAGCAGGGCAATCAAAGAGGAATTTCTTCCTCCCCATGGATGCCAATCTATGGGTTGTTTTTTTCCTGTGCTCTATCCTTTAAATGCTGAGCGTCAAACAAGGATGCAGCACATTCCATTTTAAAAGTCTTTGGTATGACTTGGATGAGGTTTGAACCACCGATTTCTGACCTGCCAGACTCGGAGCGGACACTCCAACCATTTTGCCACAGAGTCCTTGAGCAAAGACAGGGTGTTTTGGGAGGGAGAGTAAAGGGAGGCGGGGGGCTTGCCAGTGTCGAATTAAATATTATGGGTGGCTTACCATTATTTAAAGGAAATCCAAATGTTTTTTAATGACTCTGCCACTGGAGATGCCAAAGGAATTATGTTTTCAGGTTGTCCATGTTTCCGTCTGTCCGTCCATACGTGATCAATCTTTGTTACTGCAATAACTAGTGAACCATTGAAGATTCAAAAAAAAAAAAAAAAAATTAACTTGGTACAAGATGTGTTATGATGCAATAGGAACTGATTTGATTTTGGGTTGAAAAGGTCAAAGGTCATGTGACCTTTAAGAAACGAGCAGATTATGATTTTGGGGTCAAGGTCATGTGACCTTTAGCTGAAAGTAGCAGATTTTCATTACTGATTTTTGCCAATTTGGTATAAAGGTGTATTATGATGGCAAAGAACGAACCAGAATTCGATTTTGGGGACAAAGGTCATGCGACCTTTAGCTGAAAGTAGCAGATTTGCATTACCGTGATAACTTGTGAACTGCTAAAGGGATTTTGACCAAACATGGCATACCTATGGACTAATACAAAGATGAACTGATGAAATTTTGGGTTCAAAAGGTCAAAGGCCTAAGGTTAAGTGCCCTTTAATTGAAAATGTGAACCACTCAGATTTCAACCATACTTGACACACTTATGGACTGTCATACAAAGATGAAGCGATTAAATTTTAGATTGAACAGGTCAAAGGGTAAAGTTTACGTGCCCTTTGAAATTTATTTTGCCGACCATAACTCAAGTTAAATGCATTTGATGTTTTCTCCATTCTATTTATCTTTCTCTCAAGGAACCATTAATTGAGATCAAACGTAACAGTGGATTGACATCTAACGTGGGTGGAGGCATATCCAGACGCATTTGCGTCATATTCTACTTTCTCGTTTTATTTCATTTAGTTTTGATTGAAAAAGAGAGAGAACTAGAGTTTTCCTGAATCCAACAGGATAGCTTATAGGGCAGTGTAATTAGTCTGGGACCCATCTGCGAACATTGCTGGTGAAGATTAAAGACCCCATAGTGCATTTCGACAGAGATTGCACAATTCCAAATTCCAGCTCCAACGATCACCAGTCAAATGCAAAGGCCTGGACAGCTTGTTGGCGTAAGCAGAAAACACGTTCGATGAGCTGCCGGCCCGGTAAGAAAAATGGGGCTCGTCCGGCTGGGCATTTGTAATTGAGCTCGTGCCAAATGCAAATTATTATCTGTATTGCATCACATTGTTTTTACATTTGCTGTTGATATCCAAAAACTAAATGGATACTTTCTGCAGAATTTGTGCCATATATTTCTGACAAGTTGGGTCACTTGATCAAGATCAGGTTATTTAGACTTTGGTACACCATCAAGAAGATTGATGTTTAAAGCTGTAACAAAAATTAATGTGGGGTGCACCATGGCAGCGATGGGCCAAATGGCCTTGAGGCTCATGTCCTTGTTTGAGGCCAAACAGGATCATGCTCAGACTAGCATTCAGTGTCATCTCGTGACGAGTCTGGGCCCTTTGCATATTAATTCCCATGCTGCATACGGAATCAAAATACTTAAATGCAATTGGCTACATTCCAGACAAATAATTCACCTTTGCACACGAGGTGAACGCGCGAGGCATAAACCAAGCTTCTCCCTCCCACCCCCCAGGGCACCGTTACTTCTTGTTTGTGTTAACATCATTTTGATGAATTGCAATTTTTTTTTATTTGTGACGTTGACCTGTACTGCAACTTAAAATACTATGGTAGAGCAAATTTAGGGGCAATTGGTCAAGGGGTATGGAACTGCATAAGCATACAAAAAAACCATGACATGTGGTGGGGGACAACTCGCTCAAACATAAATATATATATATATATATATAAATATATATATATAAAAAAAATATATAAAAAAAAAAATATATATATATATAAATAATAAATATATACAGTAGACAGGCGTAAGTCGTCACCATCGGGACAGAGAAAAAAGTGACGACTTAGCGACGTAGCGTATGCGAACATCATGATGACTGTGGGGTGAAGGATGAAGTCCCGCGTGGCTGGACACGTACGTGTGAGAGGGCGCAACAATCTCTAAGCCGTATTGTACCAAAAGGGAAACACAATCCTTGGGGCATAGGTGGGGTTCATTGGTGAGTTGGAAAGTGATCAAGCAAAGATGGAATTCATGAATCACTTTATCAAAATAAAGATAATGAACAACTGTAAGACAACTCATATACCATCGGTGATGGTATATGACCATCGACAAATGTGGAATTAATGGCTGTTAGAATTCATTCATTGGAATGAATGTAGAATGAGTTTCATATGGAATGAAAACTCGTATGCCATCGACAAATTACATGACACACAGTCATCGTGATGACTACCACTCAATACTTATGTGAAAGTGAGTGTGGAGATGTACAAACAAAGCCAATATAAAACCATGATCGGACTTCAACACTAAGCTCGTCGATCGATCTTTACTCCTTTGCCAGAGATGCATTGGCAGCCTGCCTACCTCTTCAGATGCATGTGGGACGGCACGCTGACAGCTGAACGCAGCGCAGTTATAATAGCCTATCACTGGCGGTGTAAACCAATGAGCCGCATCACGATTCCATGAAATCTGGCTTCTCACGAGTAGAAGTTCCGTGTGACGAGTTAGGCGTGGTAATTTACTTGAGTTTCCATTACGCGGGAACGGACAACATCTGACGACTAAGACGAAGTACGACTTAGAGATGACGACTTACAGACTTTATTCAAAGGGATTTAACATTAGATAAATTCGGGACTTTTGACGCTGCCGACTTAGGGAAGTGACGAGTTACACGCTGCGACTTACGCCTAGTCTACTGTATATAATATATATATACATATAAATAAATCATATATATATATATATATATAAATAAATATATATATAAATAAATATATGTATGTATAAATAAATAAAAAATATATAATAAATAAATATAAAAATAATTATATATATTATTATATATATCTCTTCTTCTTTCGGCTGCTCCCTTAGGGGTCGCCACAGGGATATCCGTCTCCATTTCACTCTACCTCCACATCTTCCATTGACACTCAACACCCGCATGTCCCCTCACCGCATCCATGAACCTCTTCTTTGGCCTTCCTCTTCTCCTCCTCTGGCGGCTCGATCCTCAGCATCCTCCTCCCGATATACTCCGCTTCCCTCCTGTGCACATGTCCAAACCATCTCAATCTCGCCTCTCTCACTTTGTCTCCAAACCGTCCTACCTGCGCTGTCCCTCCAATATATCATTCCTTATCCTGTCCATCCTCGTCACTACCAACGAGAATCGCAGCATCTTTAACTCTGCCACCTCCAGCTCCGCTTCCTGTCTTTTTGTCAGCGCCACCGCCTCCAAACCATACAACTAGCTGGTCTCATACTACGTCTTATATACTTTCCCCTTCACTCTTGCAGCTACCCTTCTGTCACAAATCACTCCTGCAACTCTTCTCCACCCACTCCATCCTGCCTGCACTCTCTTTTCACTTCTCTACCACACTCTCCGTTACTTTGGACAGTTGATCCCAAGTATTTAAACCCATCACCTTCCCCACTTCAACTCCTTGCAACCGCACCATACCACCACCATCCCTTTCATTCACGCACATGTACTCCGTCTTACTCCTACTGACTATCATTCCCCTTCTCTCCAGTGCGTACCTCCACCTCTCGAGGCTCGCCTCAGCCTGCCTCCTACTCTCCCTACAGATCAGATGTCATCCGCGAACATCATAGTCCATGGAGACTCCAGTCTGATCTCGTCGCGTCAACCTGTCCATCACCATTGCAAACAGGAAAGGGCTCAGAGTCGATACTTGGTGCAATCCACTTTTATCTTAAACCGGTCCGTCATTCCTACCGACACCTCACTGCTGTCGCACTGTCCTCATACATATCCTGCACCATCCTCACATACTCTCTACACTCCCGACTTCCTCATACAATCCACAACTCCTCTCTTGGCACCCTATCGTAAGCTTTCTCTAAATCCTCAAACACACAATGTAACTCTTCTGCCTTCCCTATACTTCTCCATCAACATTCTCAAAGCAAACATCGCATCAGTGGTGCTCTTTCCTGGCATAAACCCATATTGCTGCTCACAAATCATCACCTCTCTCTTCAACCTTGCTTCCACTACTCTTTCCAAACTTCATGGTGTGGCTTAACAACTTTATCCTCTGTAATTACCACAGCTCTGCACATCACCCTTGTTCTTAAAATCGAACCAGTACACTTAATCTCCACTCCTCCGGCACCTCTCACTTTCCAAGATTTTATTAAACAATCTGGTTAACAACCCCACTGCCATTTCTCCAAACACTTCCATGCCTCCACTGGTATATCATCTGGGCAAACTGCCTTTCCACTCTTCAGAGCAGTCCTCACTTCATCCTTAATGATCCACCCCACTTCCTGATTCACTATCTCACCTCTCCAACCTTCTCTCTCTCTCATTTTCTTCATTCATCAGCTCCTCAAAGTACTCATCCACCTTCTCAACACACTCTCCTCAATTGTCAGCACATTCCATTTGCGTCCTTGATCACCTAACCTGCAGCACATCCTTCCCACTCGGTCCCTCTGTCTTGCCAATCGGTATAAATCCTTTTCCCCTTCTTTTGTATCCAACTTCTCATACAGCTTCGCCATATGCCTCTCCTTAGCCTTTGCCACCTCTCTCTTTGCTTTCGCGCACTCCTTGTATCCCCTGCTACTTTCTTCATCTCTCGACTATCCCACTTCTTTTTCCCGCACCCCTTCCTTCCTTTACTTTCCTGACTTCCTCGTTCACACCAAGTCTCCTTATTCCTTCCTCTGTCCAGATGTCACACAAGTACCTTCCTAGCTATCTCCCTCCACACTTCTGCTGTACTTGCCCAATCATCCCACCCATCTTTACCACCATCCACACTGTCTCGCTCTCCTAAATTCCAGCAACAGTCTTCCTTTCAGCTTCCACCATCTGGTCCTTGGTTCAGCCCTCTCTCTCCTCAACCTCACCTCCAAAATCATTCTACAGACCACCAATCGATGCTTGTCGAGCTACACTCTCCCTCTGCCACCTTACAGTCCTAATCTCTTCAGGTTGCATCTCCTGCTTAAGATGTAATCCACCTGTGTGCACTTTCCTCACTCTTGTACGTCACCCTGTGTTCCTCCTTCTCTTGAAATACGTTTACCACTGCCATTTCCATTCTTTTTGCAAACTCTACACCATTTGCCCTTCCACATTCCTCTCGTTGAGACCTACCTACCCATCAGCTCCTCATCCTTTTATTCCCTTCCCAACATGCCCATTGAAATCTGCTCCAAACACACTCTTTCATCCTTGGATACACTCTCCACCACTTCATCTAACTCACTCCAAAATTTTCTTTATACTACTCCATCTCACACACCCATATGCAGGGCATATGCACTGATGATTCATCATCACCCCTTTCAATTTCCAACTTCACACTCATCATCGGTCAGACACTCTCCTTACCTCCAATACCTCTTGACATAATCCTCCTTCAGGATTACC
>CM068964.1:85442167-85458933 GCA_035128595.1 Eptatretus atami
GCGGCGGGCAGGAGTGGCAGGACAAAAAACAGTGCGGGAACAGACACATTAGGAGATCTGTGGAAGGAGAGGAGGCGATGGGGAACATGGGGAGAGAAGAGGACATTACAGGGACTTTCAGCGAGGAAAGCAGGTGGAATTGAAGGAAGTGCGGCTTGGGTGGATTATCGGGGTAGAAAAGATCGAGGATTTGGATGCGGGATGTATAAGAGGTGGTGGTGAACAGCTGTTTTGAAAACCTGCGAGGAAGAATGGCAAAGAATAGAGAGTGAGTGAGATTATTCCAAAGACGGGAAAAAGAGAAGGTGAGCAGTGCATCGTGATTTGGTAGTTTTACAGAAGTGGGTTGTGGTGACCTTGGAGTGCTCTGCTGGAGAATGAGACGACAACTAGCCAGCAAAGTCGCGGACTAAATCTGCGCACGACTAGAAGGCAGAGGCAAGGGCAAGAGGCACTGTTCCCTTCCCCAAGACGTGAGAGTCTGGGAAGACTCCCAAGTATCTGGCTCCCTCAGAAGACAGAAAGCCGGTACACCATCTTCTCCTCCCTACCGAACTGCGGTTGATTGACAAGAGCCCTGAGGAGCGCCCATAAGCCCTTCATGGTGCGATTCGATTGCGGGAGTGTTGAGTGCCCGCATCTTCATCAAAGACTCTAGTTTGATCCCCTATAACGCCTCTGCGTTGCGACAGCGCTCGATGAGCACTTGCTCCTACGTGAGACAAGGTGCGCGACGCAGGGCAGCACAACCCAGCCCCCCAGAGGGGGAATAACTCTGCTGAAGCCGATACGCCATCATGTGTGTCCGCCGTCCAACCAAAAGTCTTTGCTAACCACCTTTGGATCTAGTGAGCTCTAAGAGGAGTATGGTACTGAACCGTCCACCTAACTGATGACTCCATCTACACCTCACTATCCCGAAACATGGACCATCTTCACTTCTCATCCAAACTCTCTCTCTTCCTCTTATGTGTACTTCAATTGTCATCATGCCAGTTGGCGAGGTGTGGGACCTCTCTCACCTGTCATTGGCACCTCAGCAAAAGCTATTCTGCGGATGATTGGACTGACTCAATCGGTCAACTTCCCCCGACCCGGATCTAACAATGGATCCATCTCTTCTGGATCTGATTTTGACAAAATTTTCCCGACATATCGCTGCTCTTCCCGCTCCAATCGGTCTTCTGACCACGTCCTTGTCAAAGTGGACATCTCATCTGGGCTGTTATCAGAGAACCAAACCTCACCGCCGTCAAGGTTGGGCATTTCACTTCAAGCCGACCTGGCAGCGGTCTCCAAGCAGCCCTCAAAAACTATAAGAACTTGGTCTCCTATCGACTTTCTCAACATCACTCATCCCTGGGGAAATTCTTTCAAAGAACTTGCTCTCCCTCATGCACAGAATTTTTATCCCTCTCGAGCAGTAGGCATTCCTCTGCACGATCGGAGGGGTATTCCCCAACCCCGTCCTGCGTTCTCCGCCCGTAGTTACACTGGCTTTTGGAAAGGGCCGAGTGTTTTTGAAATGTTTACGGTTTCCCAGGAGAAGGTCTGAGATAGTGAGACCCAGAAGCACTTGAAAGAAAAGACTTCTTCCAGAGGCAGATTGCATTTGAGAACGTGTGAACTAACTTGGTTGCCTCAGATGTCTTGGGGGTGTTCTGAAACGACGTCCTTTCGAAAGAGGGACATAGTGGACGAAAGTGTGAGACTTTGTCTGGAAGGAAAGGACCACGATTACCACTCGATGGCTTGGGCGACCAAGTTTGCTGGACTTTTATCTCTAGACTCTGCAAGTGATTGCCGAAGAAAGCTGCTGGTGCTACAACCGGTTCTGAGCGCGAACAAGATCGACTAGCGGATATTCGTTGACTGTACGGCAGAGGGCCTCAGGGGAGATTGAGCATCAGCAGCCAAAAGAGATAATCAGTCGTGTACTCTTATTCAGCAGGTCTGAGACTTTGGCGAGATCACTGCATGAAAACTCTCAAGAGAGAACCATCATAACAACAGGGCCCACGACCTACCTCAAGCATATCCCTCGTAGGAACTCCAGCGGGTCTGGGACGGAGCGAAGTAGACTAATCAAGACAGTCGTTATGTAGGTGTAGATGTATCACTTAGGGCCCCACACCCCGTTGACTGCCCGCATCAGCCGACGAGGCATACCCCTTAGCCTCAAATGGCCAGCAATGCTGTCTGTGAGCGACTAATGAGTGGCCAGCGATCGCCTTGAGATACCAAAAGAGTGGGAGAGAGTTCTGAGAGTCGAGTAGCTAACACCGGTGTTTGCAGCAAATCTTGCTAAGCGCAGCGCTGCCAGACTCTTGTACAAAAGCACCTGTGTATATGTCCAGGGCTGCTGAACCTCAACGGCTCTGGTAACTTTCCTGCCAGTCGCACCTCAACTGTGGCCTCTGAAGCATCCCTCCATCCATTGATGGGAATGATGCACGACTATGCATTGTCCTGACAAGCAGCATATCCAGGTGAACGGCTCTTTAGAGTGAGTCGTCTCGGTCTAGAAAACCAAATCCGTGATAATCCGAGGAGAAACTCTCCAAGCCATTGGATTCAGTGAAGCAGGAGAATGATCCGGTTTCCGTCTGAGACGGCATATACGATGGATGGATCTCCAGACACCTTCCTGATGAGTTTGTCACTGCCAAAGGAACTGGATTCTGTCTGCTAGTTCGCAGTATCTCGTTTTTGCACCTCTTGCTCTTACCCTCGTAGCGGTCCTGTATCTATTCACCCTCTCATTTGCTCATGAATGCGTATCTTCGCCCATCTGTCTTGGATCCAAGATCGTATGCAAAACTGATGCAGCTGCCCTGACATAAAAAGGTGCCATGAAACCCTTAACAAAGCAAATGAGGACCCTGCAACTACAGACCTAATCGCCCTCTCCAAATCATCAGAAGTTATGGAATCAATCATCGCTCAACAATGAATCCCTTCCCTTGCTCCAATGCGGATTGGACCTTAAAGAGCAAAACCGATATCCCGCAGGCCAACGGCGTTGTGAACCATGACAACCAGAAGATCCAAGCCGTTAAGTGAAGCCAAGAGCAGAAGAGCAGGCTTTGAGGACACGTGCGGCTAAATGCCGTCTGGACCGGTTGCAGAATCTGAGTCTAGGTTGACAGCAAGCTGTCCACCTTGTCAGAAAAAAGGACACAGAGTCAGGGACAGTTGGGAGGTGCCGACTGGGTTAAGGTGAGGTAAGAAAGTGATGGGTTTAGACACAAGATTGTACATGCAAACACCGAGTTTAGGGCATTCAGCTTTTTCACGTGCGTATCAGCAGTGCGGTCCATTTGAGGTTAAGGGAGGGGATGAGTGGAACATTACACCAGAAACAGATTTGATTAGACGCCCACCAGGATTTGAGCGAGGGAGAGAGGTTGAAGTTCAGACTTGAGATGAGAAAGATGTTGTTTTCTGGCTCTCCTGAGGTAGATACACACTTGTTCCGAGCTTGTGGAAGGAAACTGAGATTGCCCTCAGTTGGGTTTGCTTTCCATGAGGCAAAGCAAGTTGTTCAGGATAACTGCCTCGCCACAAGCTTCAGTAAACCAAGGGCCGGTGAGGAAGGGTAGCGACAACGGAAAGACGAGAGGGATAAATCGTGCATGATGGAGAGCAAGTTTCTTTGAAAGAATTCCCAGGATGAAGTTGAGTTGGAGAAAGTAGCGATAGGAGACCAGTCATATAATTTGAGGGCTGCTTGGAGACCCTGCCAGTCGGCTTGAGGGAAATGCCAGACTTGACGGCGGTGGAGGTGGTTCTCTGATAACAGCCAGAGAGATTGTCCACTTGACAAGGACGTGCGTCAAGAAGAACCGATTGGAGCGGAAGAAAGAGCAGCAGTATTTCAGGGAAATTTGTCAAAATCAGATCCAGAGAGATGGAGTACCATGCGTTGAGATCCGGGTCGGAAGTTGACGATTGAGTCAGTCCCAATCAGTCGCAGAAAGCTTTTGCTGAATGCCATGACCAGGTGAGAGAGGGTACCCACACCTAGCCAACTGGCATTATGAAATTGAAAGTCACCACATAAGAGAAGAGAGAGAGTTTGTATGAGAAGATAGAAGGTCCATGTTTTCGGATATGAGGGTAATGGAGTCATCACTGTTAGGTGGACGCTACATGTACCACATATAAACATGAGGTGGAGGGAGGGGAAGCCGTAGCCAGAGGCTATTCCTTGGGTGCGGGGGAGTGAGAGCAGTGCATGGAGAGTGAGCCGAATAGAGTCTTGACTGAAAGAGAGCAACACCTCCACCAGGACGAGCCTCAGGTCTGTCATACCGGAAGAGGAGAGTAACCGGGGAGAGATACTTGGGAGGTCAGACACGCTCTTGGGAGAGTTAAAAGTTCTGTTAAGGCAGATTATGTCTGGTTTGTCAAGTGGCAGCCTGTATGGAAAGATCTGAAAGGTTGAGCGAAGGCCCCGATTTTGTACGGTCCACACTTTAATGAAGAGGTAGGCGGAGGAGGCCTTTGGGTGCAGGTGGGTGGGGGGGGGAGAGGTAGGACAAGGGACGAGCGGGGAGGTAAGAGGTTATTGAAAGTGTGGGGGATGCAGAATAGCTAGGGGAGGGGGGCTGAATGGAGAGCGAGAAAAGGCTCTGTGGTGCTGGGGAGAGGGGGGACAAGAACGAGGGGAAGAGGCAGTGAGGATTGAGGAGTGGAGTGAAGAGATGGAGTGCAGAGGCATTTTGGAAGAGGAGCCTTATGGTATGAGAGGGGGGTGGGGTGGCAACTTTGAGAAGGTTGAGTGAGGGGAGTTGAATGGGTGGGGAGAAAGTGAGGGGGAATTTTTGAGAGAGGTGAGAGGGGAGGGCTGCGAGGGAGAAAGAGTGGTGATGGCCTTGCCTGTGAGGGGTGAGAGGGGTGAGTTGGCACTGAAGTGGAAAAAAGCTGGTTGATGGAAAGCGAACATTCATAGCAAAACTGCGGTTTTTTTAAGTTTTAGGTCAAGAGCGATTTAACACCAATTCTTGATGGAGCAATAAGGCGGAATCAGAGAATGGAGGAGAAGAAACGCCTTTGTAACAGTTGGATTTTTTAGGCAAGGAATGAAGGAGAGGTCGACATGAGGAAGACAGTCTGTTAAAATAGCAGAAGAGTAGCTGCATTTATGGAAACAGTAAAGAACCACATTGTGTGAGAGAGGAGAGAAGCATTATAGATCGTTTTGTTATTTTATTAATGTTTGACGGGATTTTCAAACAGATTAGGTTATGGAAATGTTGCTTAGCAAAAAATCGAGGAAGAAGAAGAGGAGGAAGAATAAGAGGAAGAAGAAGAAGAGAATCAGGAGAAGGTTAGTGTATTGTTGTTTGTTTTTTTTATTTTATTTTTTATTTTTTTTAAAGTAAGAAATAGTGACATTAAGTTGGAAATGGGCGGACGTTTAGAAAAGTGAGGAGGATACAAATTGAGTAATGGAGAAAAAACAAACAAAAAAAACGATCGAACACCGAGGGAACGGTAGCCTCAAGCCTAGGCCAAGGGCCTCGGCCTCAAACCCCGGTAAAGAACGTCGACAAAAACTCCACAAAAATAGCACGATTTTTGAAAACAAAACCGAACTAGGAAACACAGAACATAGTCGGTGAAGAAAATTAAACAGTTAAAACGCGGACAAATACGACCGGAAACTTAACTTGAGAACGTCAGCCAGAGAGCCCTAAGGGAGACCTCTCGACGCTCCAACCCGGAACCGGAAGTTGAATAAGCTTTCTACCAGTCATACAATAAATACTGCCCGGACAAGTCCAGAGACAAAATCTGTGGATGCGTCCGGAGCCAGCCGTCCCGGAGACAAACACCACCTGGACATGTTCGGAGACAAACTCCTTGTTCAGCCATAAACACCACTGAGACACAAACAGCATGGCTCCGGACAGGTCGGAGACAAATCCCGCTTGATCCATCCGGAGAGAAACACGCCCTGACACGTCCAGAGGCAAACATGGACATGTCTGGAGACAAACAGACACGGCCTGGACAGGTCTTGGAGACAAACACTTCCGGAGGTAAACAACGCCCAGACACAAACATCATCCGGACATAATCATGAGGACAGAGAGACACAGAGAGAAACAGAAACTACTCCAACGGAACGCCTGGCGACAAGCGGATTACCAATTGCCATCGATAAACCCCATGCACCTGGAAATGCCTAAAGCAACATCCGAATTGACAAATTAACACAGTGTTTTTTAACAGTTGGAAACTGCTGCTGAGTTTCAATCTGGAGCTTAAATTTTGTATTCGGCTTAGTTGATAATTCTTGAAGTTATGGCATTTGCCCAGAAATGAAATAAAGCCAGGAATGCTGGTTGTCTTCTGGGCGTTTTTAAGCATTTGCAATGTATCAGCGACTTCATCGGTTATCGAATAATATAATAACGACCGTGAGGGAAAAGTGAGGGAAAAAAAAACTTTATCATTAAGAAATCATTGCGGCCTTTCCAAGTCAAGCCAAGGTTTGAACAGGCCAAAAAAAACATGGCGCTTTAGACCCATTAGGTAACCCAGGATACGCCCTAAGACCTCAGAGAGCGAGGTGCCGAGGATCTGCCTGATGAAGGACTACAATTAAATAAGGCCCGTGAATTATCTTTCAAATGGGGTGTTTTAATTAACCCAAACACCCCAATTTTTCAGTCATGCATCTCCTTGGAGTTCCCTTAGCATGCATGCAAAGTTTCAGGCTGATAGGTTTCATGGTTTTGGAATTATGAGGACACACACACACCACACACGCACTTAATTAGGAATATTATACATTAACTTTGCCCTTAACAACTACTCAACCGTCAAGCTTCCTCTCTCGATTTCAAATGGTGTTGCTTGTTTGTGCGATCCGAGTGACAGTTCAGGGAAATGTCTCTTCCATTCCCTTCGTAGTGCCAAGGTCGCAGGTTGCTATTAATTTTGAAATACTCTGTCCAAGATCTCCTCTAGGAGCTTGTGTGCAAAATTCCGTGTTTGAACAAGGAAATTGTGTGTGTTACTTTCACACGAAGTTACAAAAAAACCGGAAGACAATGGGACAAGCCAATACAGGATAGTGGTATATGAGATTTGAACATGGGATCCCACCCCCCCCCCCCCCCCCCCCCCCCCCCCTCCCCCCCCCCCCCCCCCCCCCCCCCCCCCCCGCCCCCCCCCCCCCTGCATGATGAGCTGTTGTACCAAATTGGAAATCTTATCATTTCCCTTTTCTACCTGTGGGCTTTCTACCTGTTTTCACTTTTTTCCCCCCAATCTCCATACTTGCTTTTAAGCTTGTTTTCTAGTAAGGATCTTGTTTCTTTTCACATCAGTTTTCACCTGTTTGCTATTACCCTGAGGGGCAGATCCATGATTTTTTTAAGGAGCAGCGTGCAAAAGTGCCATGCGAAGTGCACCTTTTGCCAACGAGATTTTGTGCAATTGCCACAATCTACACTACCACTAATAGTTTTTTTTTTTTAAAAGAAAACACAACATCTGTAATGTATGCACATGCTGTGAGTTAAAAAAAAACCAAGAAACTGGAGAGAATCCAGAATATGAGGTTTTAAATATCCCCATAAGAAGCATAATTTAAGAAGAATATTGTTTAAAATACAGTACAGAAAGTAGATCTAGGATAGTTATTCAAAGGTAATGCTCTTGGAAGTCTTTGCTGAGGCTTCTGACCTCTAGCCTTTGATGTCGGAGATACATGTTCAAAATTGACATTGCAACTGTGGCTGGCAGGCTGACAGGATGGCCAAGTGGTGCACACACTTGCCTTTAAGCCATCTCGCCTGTGGTGTTGAATCCAATTCCAGCCTATAAACTGCCATCCCGGTGTTCTGAGGTAGAGTGATCATTCATGTTTGTGCCGTTCCTCGGCAGGCACGTGAACGGGCGTTCCCGAACTGCCAGCATTCTTTGCATGGTTGGATACGGGAGGCGTCGAAAATTTATCTGCTGGAGCTTGTCATTCACGACACGAATTGGGAGCTCGTGTGCCTTTTTCCTTGCAATTGATTTTTCATTTTTATTCAGGCAGTCACTTCAACACGTCACTACTCGTATTTAATAGTGACCTTTTGTTGTCCATCATCAAGACCTTATGTGAGGTGGATTTCATTTATTTGCGTTCTTTTGCCATCTTCGAAGGAGTAATCATCAAATGCGACTCATTATACACATGTAAATTTGCACACATCAGGGTTTTGTGTCAATTTTTCACAGACATGCCTATTTTTGGACTTAGAAATATCACATCTTTCAGGAACTTGTATTTGCAAAGCAATCTGCTCTTGTTTGTTCCGGCACTGAACGTGCCATTATATTACACCCAAATGTAAGGATAAGACTACAGTGTTGTGATGTTGTGTGCAACCATGTTTACAGAAAGCACGCCGCCTCCTATTGCTGTCCGGCACACCTGCATGTCCGGCCCATGGAACTGTATACTCAACTGGTGGCTCTCCAACCACGACTTTCCCAATTTCGAATTGGCTGCAGGTACTGTGCCCGCGTCGGGTGTGTAACTCGCTAATTCTTTACACTTCCTAGTGTATTCTGTTGTGAGTTGCATTTGGTGTTGACGCAAATTGGTGGCTTGATAGTAGGACCCAGAATGCTGTAATCATGTTGTCTTATTGCTGCTCTCTCAGTGCATTGGGGCCTGGGATTACTCAGCGTTCTTCCCACCGATGGACCGAGTTGCGGTTCTATGTGGGGGAGACATTGCCTCATACGACGGCTAAAGGCAGATGTTCTGCCGCAAACTGGCCGGCCAAGCAACGCAGATGATTGTTGTCGAATCTGGCGTGGTGGAACGCACGGGCACGCTCAGCTCTTGCTGCGGCAGCCAAAGAACAGTGCTGGAGGAAGTCTTGGTGAGTTTTGATATTCTTTGTGTCTGTTGATGTTGTTATTGTTTGATTTTGCCATGGTCAGTTCTGCTCGAACAGGCCTCTGGCTGGGAGATAGTCGATTGCTCTCCGGTGGTGATTTAAAGGGTCCCTCACCTCTTAAGGGGCTGTCACACCTTGACGATTTTAGCGAACGTATGCCTTTTTTTACAAAATTTGCCGAAACGCTGGCACACGTCGAATACGTTGATTGGTAAGTTTTGTATACGTTAGGAATACCCTGAAAAACACTGCCATAAGTCGTTGTACGCTGGCTTAATACCGTTGACTTTTGTGCTTGTTCTCTCTTTTTCGAATGCTTAAAATTTTACGACGTACTCGGCGTTTGGCCTCACACGTTCCGCTACGCGGCCATAAGGTTTTTTAGGCACGTTATGCGATCGTTTGACACACGGTTAATTGTATGTTACTCATAAGCGAAACACGTAGAGGGTTAACATTCGCGTACCCGAAACTTTTTCTAACCATGAGTAACGTTTTGTAAGCACGCTACACAAACGTTGCTTTCACACTTCGCAACACGCACTTGAAAAGTTTCTCATACGTTCGAAACACATCAAAGTAATGTTTAGGGTACCCGTGACTTATTTATAACCTATGAATAAACGTGCTTGGGGAATTATTACGCTTATGCCATACGCTGGACTATCGTTGGGCATTAGTTGTGGACGCCTAAAAACAGATAAACAATCGTTGGTATAACTTATGTATAAGTTCTCGAGCGTTCTGTGTTCATACTAGTACATTATGCATTTGTCAAAGTCGTTTTTAATACTTTAAAAGTAAACAAAGAAATATTTCATCGTGGGAATGAGGAAAAAAAATTAGTCGAAAAGAACATCGACAATGGTGCCAAAGTAGTTCCTATTCGTGGACGATAAGGAGGATCCATCATCACCCACACCCTCCCCATCCGCTCACTACTACTACTGACATACCCTACTACTACTACCAATACTACTACTACAACTACTACTACTTACTACTGCATAGACATACTACCACTACTACGTACTACTACTACTACTACTACTACTACTGACATAGACATACACTACTACTTACTGATGTAGACATTTCTACTACTACCAATGCTACTACTACAACTACTACTACTATTACTACTGTCACGCACACCAAACTACTGCTAATAGTATTACTACTACTGATACTACTGGCATTGACATCTACTCAACAGGAGTCTGGAACAATGATGGGTTCCTCTTGTGAAGGCCCCATTTGTATATACCAATTCCCCTAAACGCTGCCAATACGTCAGTACACGGTAGATGTAAGTTAGAAAAACACTTTCAGAATTCTGTGGTCGCGGAGACGTCAATTTAATTGTCTACATACAACAATGTGCGTTATACATACCCCCCCAAAAAAAAAAAAATAAAAAAAAACCTTACAAATAGGCTTCATAGCATGTTATTCAATGGTTAGATGCACGTTTTACTTAGGTTCAAAACATGCTACACATAGGTGAACGCCACGTTACTCTTACGTTCATAGCACGTAGCCATTGGTCAAGCGCCAGTTATACATAGTTTCAATGCACGTTACTCATACTTTCCAAGCACTGTTAAACATAGGCTAGCTGACGTTACTCATGTTGTTCAAAGCACGTTACTCACGGTTATTAAATTGGGTTTTCAAGTTATGTTCCATTAACTTGACGTGCTTGTCGACTTATGAGTAACCTACAAGTAACGTGTGTTAGCGTTGTTTGATGAACGATCGAGGAACGTGCTATAGCGAACAGATGCCAACGCATGTGAACGTGTTAGCCTTACGTCGAGTACGCTCTTAAAATTTCAGCATGCTTGAAATTTCACGACGTATCGAACGCGACTAGGGTAAATATGCCAGCGTCTTCATGATTTCCAGCATTAATCTTAAACATATCTCAACTTTCCTATATAGCGTAATTGACGGTGTGCCTAGCGTTGTAAACCCATTTTCATTAGAATGGCATACGCTGCGCAAAATCGGTCAAGTGTTGACTGCCAAGTGTTGACAATTCAAATCTCGGGCTAGTTTTGATTTCAATCCGCCTCCGGCAAGTTCTTACAGGCTACGCACGAGTTCGCCGGCGATACTTATTAGCCGCAAAGTTTTTTTCTTTTTTTCGTTCTTTTTTGTTACTTTTTTTTTTATATGATATTTACTTTTTATTTTTTCTTTTTTTTTTTCTTTCTTTTTTTATCGTTATATATTAATTCTTTTAAGTTGAACTATCGCTTGTCTTAGGTTTTGAACGCCGATCACAAGGTAAGCATTCGTTGGTAAAAGTATATGTATACACAACGGAAACGTTCTGTGCCCGTTAACTAATTGTATGCAAACGACCAACACGTTTTGAATTACGCCCAAAAACTCAAAAAAAACCATCAATTCAGGCGTACTGTCAACGTTTTAGGATCAATTTTTATACTTTGCCATTGCTGGCTTAAACGTCAAGGTGTGACAGGGCCCTTAGGTCAATAAATCTTCACTCATTTTAGAGGGGGGCACTTTTACTGAAACGGCATCAGTGTGAGAGCCGCCACACTGCTTGCAGGACTCCATAATGACTGCGCTAATTGACCTCAACTACACATACTCTTCTTCGGTTGTGGTTACTGGGCTGCAAGAGTAATTGTTTGTTCACTGCCAACTATATCCTGATGTAGTGATGTGAACTCTTATGCTTCGCATTGGAACACTCATTGAAACATTGCGGTCATTATGAGAGCATTTATGGCGGATTACGATGGGGTGTTTTCACATTTGTGGTGTATAGTGTGTTATTAGGGGGTTGCTGGTGGCTCGCGCCGGTGGGGGGCTTGGGGGCTTTTGGTGTATTAATATATATAATATTTCTAGCCATACATAGATGCACAGAAATAATACTGCAGAATTTTAAACTCTCCTTTTGTGCCTCTTTCCTTCCCTTACCTCCTCAAAAACAGATTTCCTCACTCCTTTAGCATTGTCTCTACTATCATCCTCCTTTCTCATTTTAAATTTCCTCAATTTAACCTCTCCTTCCCCAACATATGTATGTAATAAATAAATAAGTAAAGAGCCCTCATCAAATCACACAGGTATGTGCAAAACAAAAGAAAACATTTTCTGATTCTAAAGCATTCAACAATAGGGGCCTGTCAAGGGGAAAAGACTTTGTACAACCTCCAGCTCTCCCCATGCTGCCGTATGATCGGTCACAGGGTACAGTGCTCACAAGAGGATGGAAAAGTGTGTCATTCTGCGTTGGCGGAAAGGCAGAACAATGGGTCGAACCAACCGAGCGTTTATTGAAGTATGCTAATCGCAGTGGGAAGCAAGCAGCCGCTCAGACGAAGGTTTAACACCTGAAGCGTCAGCTTCTCGCTTCCCACAACACTTCGCATCCTTCGATCTACGTTCTGTCGATTCCGTCCATTGTTCCCGCGATACACTGGCAGTACGACAGGGTGAGGAATGGCCAGTATTAGCATGCTAATTCGGTAAAAAAGCAAAAACATTTCAAGTGTACATGAAAGCACACACAGCATGACAAACGACATCCAACACATGCTGCCATACCTGACCTGAACCAACTCATTCACCAAGTTTTGTCATAACTCATCCACAACTTTTTGAAATATCACGCTATACAGGTATATCCTTTTGGCCCCATCTCTCAATGGTGAAGAATCACTGAAAAAATTATTGTATCCAAATGTGGATCTTCACCAAAATCGAATCAATTAATCCTTGTCACACACCCAACATGTCCACCAAGTTTCATCTGAATCCGTCCACAACTTTTGAGGTATCGGGCTCACAGGCAGACAGACAAACAAAACAAGGGTGAATGCATAACCTCCATCCACCTTTAGTGGCAGAGGTAATTAAAATACATCAAATACGTGCTCGTGACCCTTAAATTGCTTTATTTCCCTCCGAGTCAATGCTGCACTTTAATGCACAATGTGATGTAAATGAAGCCTCAAAGTGAATGTCATTCATTTATAATTAAACACAGTCCCGTGGCTCTGGCAGTTGGTGTTCAGTACATGCATGAAAGGAATAATATGGAATTTGAAGCATTTCTAACATTCACTGACAACTTTTGGCATTTCCCTTTGCTGACAGCAATCTCATATTTATACCCCTACTTCCACCCCCCTTTCCCCCCAAATATATCCGCTATGCTTTCTACTCTTCCTAACATCGTTATATCTTTCCTATGTTCACCAGTTCCCCATAAGACATACTTTAATTGTTTCACTCTTTCCAGAGGTCTCAATATTCGAATATGAAAATTATCAAAAGGCAGAGGAAGTTCAGACTTCAAGTCCAGGATAGACGATGTTGGATATATCTTGACACGGCTTGGTATCATCATCATCATCATCATCATCAATGTACCATATTCTTGACATAGTCAGTGTTGCCGAAGCGGTCTCTTGGCATAGGTTATTCTGGTTAGTTTGCCATTGTCAGTCAGGGCAGGAATCCATACGCTCGTTACGATAACTTGCCTACTTGTCATGAAAGACCATGGGATCTTTAACGTTGCAACCAGTGCTGGCAGAGTCCTCCTGCTTAAAGTCCATCTGATGGATGGTGCACACTCATGTGCTCTTGCATGTGAAAGGCAAATCTGCCTGGTATATGAAAGATTAAAAAATAAATGTTCTGAACAATAACGGAAAAATCCTCATTCTTCAACAGAAGAATTCCAACAGCTCCAGCAGTGAAACAGTCACTTGTATCTTCAGGCTGGCTTTTGCAACTAAGCAATTCCATCGGGGTTTATCTACCCTGTGCAGCTGATAGGATGTACGGCTCTAGCTGATCCTCTGGAGATAATATGCCCACGAGGGTAGGGGGGTGTGAAGATTGGGGAAAGGAATTTGGGAGCAAGGAGAATGGAGGGAAGGGAAATCTATAGAGTATTCAAGTGGAGAGACGGTGGGTCAAACATTTAGCCGTTTTGCACACTCCAACCCGACTCGGTGGCGTAATGGTTTGAGCGTCCGCTCTGAGTCTGGGAGGCCAGCGGTTCGATTCCAACCAAACACTTCAAAAATGGTACCTGCTTCTTCCTTGCCTGATGCTCAGCATTTAAAGGATAGAGCATGGAGAAACGACCAAGGGTTGGCATCCATGTGTAGGAGGAAATTCCAACTTCATTTCCCCAGAGTACGGAGAGGAAAAGTGACACCATAAAATATGGTGTCGCTGGTACCCAAAGTGACATCTCCTTCCCAAAGCTCAGTGGCTGTGTATCTGACGTTAAGTCCGGTGGTGTCTCATGTATAAATGGGATTTGTGTATTCAGCTCCTTCACGAGCCTGAGACCCTGTAAACCAAAATAAATAAATGAATGGATGACCGCTGTCGTGAGATTATCAGTGGTAAAGTTAACTATTTTTCTTTTTTTAAAAAAAAGACGAATGGCTATGTTCCGCAAACCATTCATCTTACATGTTCGGCTTAGTGACAATTGTGCAATATTTACTTTAATCAACATGAAAACATACAGTAAGTAGAGTAGCTTAATACATAAAAACATTCTATGTTTTTTTAATTTAAGCTTGGAGTTATGATTATGAAACTTATTGAAGTGAGTACAGGAAACCCTCGAATATAGTGGGGGTTAGGTTCCTGGAAAATGCCGCGATCATGGAAACCAAGGGTCAATGATGGGAAAGCGGTGGTTCGGTTCATGGCTTTTGAGGAAATATAGAGAAAGATCGATGGAAGCAAGAAATAAACACAAATATATATAGTGTTACGGATTTCAGAATCCGATCCAATGAATGCATAACAACATCCAGGTACATATATAGTTATTTCCCTAACTGCATGTCCAAGATAGACCCATCCCCATGTCTGGTGGGATTCTAAATGTGATGCATTGAGAAGGGTAAAGAATAGATCCCTTCTCTTATGGGAAGCTTTTTCTCTTGACAACAGACATTCATGCATGGCGTTTCTTTCACCGATGCCGACTTCCCCGGTTTTTCACGGATGCCGAGACCCGCCTTTTTCCAGCGACGGTGACACACATTTCTTTCACGGACGCCGAGACCCACCTTTTTCCAGCGACGGTGACACACATTTCTTTCACGGACCCCGAGACCCGCCTTTTTCCATCGATGTTCAACACCCCGTCCAGCAGCTCTATGGATGCTAACTGGCTTCTTTTCATATCGGGCTGAACAGTGAAGTGATAATTGTTGTTGACAGTTTTATGAGCGCTTCACGTTTGTGCTCGGTAATTCTGACAAATGGCTGCTTTTTTCTCGCCCAGCACCACAGATATGGCCTCGTAAGCAGGAATAACCGTGGATTTGCGGGTTGTCATGGTAACGGTGTGCAAGTGGGGCGGGGTTAATTTTGGGGTGAGTCTGTGCCACCAAGACAGGCCGGTGCCACCAAGACAGGCCGGTGGTGAATGCCTATAAAAAGAGGGAGAGGTCCGTTCGAGTGTGAGCGGCGGGTCAGTCGACAAAGAGTGAGGCATGGGTCAGCCGACGAGTCAGTTTGTCAGTCAGTTGGCGATAGCTGGTTGCGGTTCTGACAGCTTGAGACGTTTCATCCTTCCAGTCAGACGGCTGCTTTCAATCGTTCAGTCAGATGGCTGCTTACGTCCGTGCCCGTCAGAGGGCTGCTTACGTCCGTGCCGTCAGACGGCTGCCTTTCGTCCGTGCCAGTCAGACGCTGCTTTCGTCCGTGCCAGTCAGACGGCTGCTTTCGTCCGTGCCAGTCAGACGGCTGCTTTCGTCCGTGCCAGTCAGACGGCTGCTTTCGTCCGTGCCAGTCAGACGCTGCTTTCGTCCGTGCCAGTCAGACGGCTGCTTTCGTCCGTGCCAGTCAGACGGCTGCTTTCGTCCGTGCCAGTCAGACGGCTGCTTTCGTCCGTGCCAGTCAGACGGCTGCTTTCGTCCGTGCCAGTCAGACGGCTGCTTTTCCGTGTGCCAGTCAGACGGCTGCTTTCGTCCGTGCCAGTCAGAACGGCTGCTTTCGTCCGTGCCAGTCAGACGGTCGCTTTCGTCCGTGCCAGTCAGACGGCTGCTTTCGTCCGTGCCAGTCAGACGGCTGCTTTCAGTCCGTGCCAGTCAGACGGCTGCTTTCGTCCGTGCCAGTCAGACGGCTGCTTTCGTCCGTGCCAGTCAGACGGCTGCTTTCGTCCGTGCCCGTCAGACGGCTGCTTTCGTCCGTGCCAGTCAGATGGCTGCTTTCATCCTTGCCAGTCAGACGGCGGCTTCATCAGTTCCAGTCAGACGGTTGCTTCATTGTTCCAGTCAGACGGTCGCTCTTGGCGTACCTGTTTCTTGGGGGTGACGTCGACTGGCGTTCACGCCTGTTTGCGAGTGGGTGCACGGCAAGACTGGGAGCTGGCGATGGACAAGGCACGCTCACACATTTCAGGATGTTTTTGTTTGACGGACGACTTCTCTTTGGTGAGCGAGATGATTCTTCTTTCCTCCCTGAATGATCTGCAGGGATACCTTTGTCTGTGTTTAGTTGTTAAGTAAGTCAATCCCCGATAAGCATCTGCTCTCTGTCTCTTTTCATCATCCTGATTAATTATTTATTTGCTTGCGATCATTTTGATTGATTTGGAATTTATTTTTACCTCACGGAATAAAAGTGTTCTTTTTATTTATTTATTTTCTTATTAATAAATTATTGTTGACGTTCTAACCTGTCATGCTTGTCCTTTCCTTCCATTGATCCAGCATTGTCCGAACCTAGATAGACTGGGAGGTAATTACCACAGACCTGACCAATAATAGTTGGCACGCACCAGCGGTTAAACGCTCGGCCGCCCTAATTAAGATCTAATCAAGA
>CM068964.1:85466233-85488002 GCA_035128595.1 Eptatretus atami
ACGGCCTGTGTGGTTGTTTGAAAGATTTTTTTTATTTTTTTTTTGCACGTACGGGCACGCACGTACGGGCATGCACTAGTATAAAAAACAAGGAAAAAAAGAAAGCCTTTTACTTGGAAACTGGTTGGGTTGAAAGAAATCATAAATTGGAGATTATATATTTCTTAACAGCAAATACATTTTTTCTAAAGTGATCGAGGCAGCGGTCTGTTGCCTATACACCACTCAGGTGCATTTGATTTTGTCTGATTGAAATTTTTTTTTGCAATTTTCCCCTTCGGTCTGAATGAATTTGAAGCAACAAGTCTGGTGTTGGCTTAACGGGTTAAGGTGGTTGCCTTAAAGATCTTAGGGACTTGAGTTGGAGCCCCTGTCGTGACGTTAAATAACACCAGGTGGATGACTCGGCCTGTCATCCTTCTGAGGTTGGAAAAATAAGTACCAGCTAATTGGAAACAGAGGGGGCACTGCATCAGCGGCACAGCTGTGCCCCCAGCAATGACGCAACCAACATCCATAGGCTGCGTACAAAATAATATTTGAAGCAATTGTTCCTGAATAATTATTTCTCTCCAAGGAGCGTTTCTGTGTTTTAGGGTGAGACAGAGAACATTAGCCTATTAAAAATAAATTATATATACAGTACATATATATATATATATAAAATTATATATATACATAGATGGCCTAATAATCAAACCCAGAACAGAAAATTAAAAGGTGAATCCACTACCTCTCCATATAATTATAAACAGATGTACATGTTCCCATTCAAGGCACGTGGCCAGTTATCAGGAACCCCAGGGTCCCTTCTTTCAGTTACGACCCATCTTCTCCCAAACTTACGATCTTCCCGACTTCATCGCAAACTCTCCGAACCCTACAAGCTTCCACAACAACCTCATTCTGCAAACAAATCACAAGACTATCTCGGGATATACGAGATCCTGACCGTTCAGTCGCAGAGTCCGACCTGTCCACTGCCCAGCAACACCGCCCGGTATAATAAAATAGGTTTTCAAAACACGAACAAACAGCAAAGAGTAAAGAGTAAACCGTTAGAGATTCCCAACTCACCGAAAAGCAACCAATGAGAAACACAAACACCAAAGGGAATTAAATTATTTATTATTACCGACTGGACGTCACGGCCAATTGGCCGTCAGCGAACCCCCATAAACGTGGATTAAAGTCCACGCAAAACATTTAATTTATTCAAATTAAAAACGAAACCAGCCACTTTAATACAAAGAGACGCAAAAAAAAAATAAATTTCACTCAGGGATTGAAGGACGAAAAATTCGCGGCCATGACAGGCCGAAAGGCCTACCTATCCCCGCGCATAATTTCCTCGTTGTTGTTATACATTACCATTAATTTAAAGCGGAATCCCAATTTTTATACATTTTCTACTTACTCGACGAGGATTTTTATTCATATATTTTGTTCGTGTTCATTTTATAAGTCCAAAATGGGATTTTGTTTTTATTCAGTCGGGTGATTTTACCCGTTCGTTTTAAGCGGTGAATGTGCAAAGTGACTGTTTAAGAGGATTTTCGCAATTTTAATGTCAATCAAGTTATTTGGCAAAATATAAGTACCGTTTTATGAACGTAAACATCAATTTATTATAAAACACAGAGGATCTTACGGGTTTGACTTTAAAAAACAACAACAACCAGCGAACAACCAGCGTCCTGTCTGACGTTTGACCTTGCACGTAAAAATTACGTCCACACGTGTTTCCCTGCGTATGACATGGACCACGTTTAAAAACAAACCACGGCAGTTCGAAAAGAAACGTTCGCGATTTGAAGTCGATATGAAATTGAGTCCCGACAAAGCCTTGCGCGCCAAGCAGGGCATTGCCTTGTCGTACGCCTTTGGAATGTGGTCTTTGCTGGGGTATGTGGTGTACACTTATTTCTCACCTTACAAGGACAAGGACGAGGACACCCAGCACGAGCAGATCCAGCACGTCCCGATCGGTACGGACGTGTCGAACCGAGAGAATTCCTGGGTTTCTTCCGAGTGTGCCATTATGCGATGTTACGGGAAAGCCGAATAAATATACCTCGGGATATTTCCTCAGCCACGAGTGATCTCACCGTCTCCGTCTATCGCCTGGAGCCGAGACCGTCGCTATCATTTGGGTTCCACAAAACCAAATAAATGCGAGTAGTCGGGACAGGCGGCTTAATAAAGGTTCGTAATTGCAACCTTGTAGCGTCCTGAAGGCAGACATTTGGAATTTAGCCAAAGTACCGGCACACATTGGCCTGTTCCCTTTGAAAGGCGGGAGTGCGACGATGCAATGGTCATGACGATGCTAGTAGCAGGGACAGCCGGCTTAGCATTATTCAGACCAGAATTGGAAACCGGATTAGACGAGGCAAGTCCACTACATTTGTACAGTTAGAAGTGCTCGAACTGTATTGGATGTAACCTGGTTGCTATTGATGATTTTGCTCGGTGTATTTAGCAAGACTCGTACGTGCCCGTAAAAAAAATAAATAAATAAATTAATAAATAAATATTCAAACCGCGAGCAACAAACAACACAATTCAGGCGCGTTTTCTTCGCTCTCGCGTGCCCGTATGTGCGTGGCCCGGAAGTTCGCATATTATTCGCAGTTACGATTATTCGCAATTTAGTTTTAATGCCCAAATATTCAATTAGCGCCAACGTATTTTGCCTTTTCGCAATGTCATCGCAAGGAAAAACAAAAAGAGAAGAGAAGAGAGAAAAAAATTACTTCCTGGTTCGGAGCATACCGGCTCACTCTGATGTTACCAAAATTTATGCACCGTCTAATATGAAAACGATCATAACTTGCGGCATTGTGTTTATCTATAAATGCGCATAAGAAATCGAGAAATTATTGGAAAACACGAAGTCATCACTCTCCGGAAGCCCGTACGTTGTAACCCGTAATGGGGAACGCGGCTGAGCTTCCCTTCCCCATCGGCCACGCCACGCAACAACGTGTCTTGTCATTGGTTTGGTAAATAAATGGCCATAACTTGGGAACCACTTGTCCGATTAATATCAAACCTAGAAAAGGCACATCCTCAGGGCCCCAGCAATATACCTGGCAAGTTTCAATTAGATCGGACCAGTGGTTGTCGAGAAACAGCGGTCACAGACACACACACACACACACACACACACACACACACACACACACACACACACACACACACACACACACACACACACACACACACACACACACACAGAGATTGCTGGAATTATAGATAGATAGATGGTCACGTGATTGAGGAACTGCAGTTTTATTATCAAAGTGCTGAATGAATGGAAACTTTTCTACAATTGGGCAAGTGGTTGCAGCTTTTACTCTACCGTAATGTGGCTCGAGTACATTTGCAGTCAATCAGCAGCATATTGATCTGATTGAGCCATTGATGGGACTATTGGTTATTTTTTGCTCTTGTACAATGCTGTTATTGTTATTAACGGTTAATTAAGTAGATAGCTGAAAATAGTGTTAACATTAAATTTAGTAAACACTCATGTTCTTCCTGGAAACAACTTTTATTATCATGTACAAAATTTAGGTCCATGGAAGAGCGAGGAGACGAGAGCAAAAAGGCAACTTGCTGACAGTGGGGGGAAATGGGTGGAGGAAACGAGTTAAGAGCAGGACAGAAGAGGGGAACAGACCCTCTCCTTTTCAATCGGCCTGAAGACCTTTCCTCCCCCATTGATAAAGCCAACCTCTTCACTGAACGTTTCGCTGCAAACAACTTGTCACCAAAATCAATCGCAGCCGACTCGTCCCTCCCGTGTGGACGTTGATATTGTGTTATGGGTTTGCCGGCCAGGTCATGAGGGGCTTCTTGGACCCGGTTCCCGACCTTTGATCCTGAAGCCGACGAGCCGCAGATAACTCATCGGCGTGACAGTTTCTTAAGCAACCACCGACGCTGTCTGAGACGATTAATTTAGTGAGGGTCCTTGCGTCCAATTCCCACATTACCTTTCTGGCAAATTAATCCTGCCAGATAGACAACCATGCTCCCGATGCCCCACTACGACAAAGCAAGAATGGCCGAGCGAAACCATAAGTGGGATGTCGGCTCGTCTCTGGCCAAAGCGAAACAGTGGGGAAAAACTCCCATCCATTATTTATGTACTCGGTCTAAACAATAGAGCAAGAGATAATCAGGCAGGTTGGAAACGATTGGTCATGTTTAGCAAAAGGCACGTATGTACAAACAAACAGTTGTGACACTGCTTTTGCTCTGTACATAATGAAATAACCGTACCATTAAGCACACAAGCCCCTTCGTCATTCATCTTACCACAAATCTACAGACACAGGTGCCTCAATCATTCCAGGAAGCAAGATAAGCAAGGTTGATTGACAGATAAAGCGAAGTAGATGGGGTATGGTGTCGACCTCGGCCTCACTCGTACAGGCGATGGAGAAGTGCAGGTGGGAGGTGCAGTGTAAGCAGGTGCGTGTAATGCGAGCTCTGAAAAGAACTGTTGTGGATGCAGTTGATGAGTGTGCTGAAAGATGCAAGGATGTGTGTGTGTAAAAGATGTGTAAGGAGAGAAGCAGTTCTGAAGAGATTTGATCAGGGAGGAGGTGATCACCCGGCCTGGAAACCCACGGCTCCATTCTCGTTCCGCTTGCTACTTCTCAGCGTTGTCTTCCCGAAGTGCCTGGCCTTAACAGACGCTCGGAACTCATGCTCCCTGGACTCCACTCTCTCGAACAGCGCTCTCTTTCCTCTCTCACTCAGAACCAACTTGTTCTTCTGATTTCTCCCAAAACGAATTCGTTCTTGTTCTCAGAGCTGACTGTTTATGAAATGCACTGCCTCAGCTTCACCTGTTGCCAATCGCATCCGCTTTTCGGCATATTGCCACATTGGTTGGCTAGTGCGCTGCGATCTAGCTATTCTGATTCATCCCCAAAGCGTGATGGGCAGGGCTGCTGGTTTGTTCGGTGCCGCGGTGAGGACAGGGCAAGTGGAAGGGCTGTACTGTGCGTCTGACACCCATGTGAATGCCCACCCACTGTGATTGGAATTTCACCAAAGCGATTGAAGCGCTGGAATGCCGCTTAGATGATTGCAGCACTGGAATATCACTTAGGTGGTCGAAGTGATGGTGAAATGGAGTTGCATTAGACAAGTGTCTTGAGAATGGAGTTTGAGAATGATGGTAAGGATGGAGTTTGAGAATGGAAGTCTGAGAATGAAGTTCGAGTGTGGTGTTGAAGAATGAAGAAGAGGACAATTGGGATAGTTCTATCTGCATTCAGAACGTATGTTTCCCTTCCACTGATACAAGGGGAGAGGTAATCTAACTAAACAAAATACTAGGCCTTATATCTAAACTCCAGGGTTTCTTTATGTGTTGGATGTAACTCCCTGGGGTGTTCCAACAGCAACAATATCCACTGCCGTCATCACTCCTCAGAAAGTTAGGAAAGTCATCCGAGGGCTGGACATTTCAAAATGCAGATAAAATGTGAATAAGTTTTCAACAGAGAAAATCAGATCATTCTCAGTTGCATAAGTCTTCAAACCCTTTGCCAAATTAACCCTAAATCGCTTCAGGAGCAAATTTTTTGTTTGAAAAGTTACAAAATAAGTGTAATAAGTTTCACCCTTATGTAATCAGTGGTTTAACTTAAAAATTAAGCTCCCCCACTTATCGAAGGAGTTTTAAGGTACAACTCACTTGGTCAACCAATAAGGCAAACATAAAGAACAAGGAGCTTTCCAAAGAAGTCAGACATAAAGTGGTGGAGAAGCACTGTTCAGGAGAGAGTTATAAGAAGATTTCAGTCACTCATTATCCCTTTGAGTACGGTGAAATACATCATTAAGAAGTGGAAGGCATATCATACCACCCGGACTCTACCAAGATCAGGTCACCCATCCAAACTCAGCAGCTAGGCAAGCAGAAGATTGGTTTGGGATGTCTGTAAATCCAACAATGATTTGGAAAGATCTGCAAGGCTCTATATCTAAGATTGGGGTCAGTGTTCATCAATCAACAATATCCCGTTCCCTTCACAATGCTGGCCTCTATGGACAGGTGACAAGAAAGAAGCCAATACTGAAGAAGACACATCTGAAAGCTCATATGGAGTTTGCGAAAAAGCATATTAATGATACTGCAGGCATGTGGAGAAACTTCTGGGTCAGACGAGACAAAAATTGAACTTTTTGGTTTAAATTCAAAGCGTGTATGTCTGGTGCAAGCCAAAAACTGTACATCACCCAGTCAACACCATCCTTACTGTCAAGCACGGTGGTATCAGCATCATGTTATGGGGCTGCTTTTCATCAGCAGGGACTGGCAAGCTTGTCAGGATAGAAGGGACAATGGATGGTGGAGAATCCTTGATGAAAGCCTGCTTGAGTCAGCCATGAATCTGAAACTGGGTAGGGGATTCACATTTCAGCAGGACAATGATCTGAAGCACAACGCTGAAGCCACACTGGAGTGGTTGAATAAGAACAAAATAAATGTTCTACCTCCTTCGTATGCAGCACAAGGCTGCAGGTAGTATCATTGACTGAGGGCATGGCTGTACCATTGATGCAATGCCCCGATTACCAGTACATTGGTATTCATTTCACCCGACCTCTGAAGGATCACAGGCTGAGTCAACTTCAAACTCAAGACCCTAAGATCCCAAGCCAGCCACCCTAATCGCTAAGCCAACATCAGGCTTATAAATGTTCTTGAGTTGCCCAGTCAAAGTCTTGACTTGAAGCCATTTGAACATTTATGGCGAGACTTGAAGATTGCAGTCCATCGACGATCCCCATAAAACTTGGCAGAACTAGAGAAATTTTCACGTGAAGAATGGGAAAAGATTTCATCATGTCACTGTGCAAAGCTGGTAGACACCTACCCGAAAAGACTTGTAGCAGTCATTGCTGCAAAAGGTGATTCCACCAAATACTGACCGAAGGCCCTGAATACTTTTACAACCAGTGAATTTTGATTTGTACATGTTTTTTAACAGGTATCCCTGACATGTAACCTCCTTCAACGATCACAGTGATTCGTTTGATCTCTTCAGTTATAAATGAAAATGTTCATTTGGAAAAATTGTTATTAAGGAACGGCCTGTGTGGTTGTTGTTTCTGGCACGCGGTTTGAAAGTTTTTTTTTTTCACATACGGCCACGCACGTACGGGTACGCACGTACGGGCACGCACGTGCGTGGCCGTACGTGCGTGGCCGTACGTGCAAAAAAAATTAATAATATAAAAAACTTTCAAACGCGTGCCACAAACAACAACCACACAGGCCGTTCCTTCGCTCTCGCGTGCTCGTACGTGCGTGGCCGTACGTGCAAAAGAAAAAAAAGAAAAATACTTTCAAACCGCGTGCCAGAACACACCACACAGGCCGTTCCTTCGCTCTCGCGTGCCGTACGTGCGTGGCCGTACATGAAAAAAAAAAATAACTTTCAAACCGAGTGCCAGAAACAACCACACAGGCAGTTCCTTCGCTCTCGCGTGGCCGTACGTGCGTGGCCATACGTGCAAAAAAAAAAAATAATTAAAAAAACTTTCAAACCACGTGCCAGAAACAACAACCACACAGGCCGTTCCTTCTTTCGCTCTCACGTGCCCGTACGTGCGTGGCCGTACATGCAAAAAACAAACAAAACAAAAAAAAATTTCAAACCTGCTCAACTTTTCAAACCTCAAAACTTTCAAAAAATGAAGTCCTGCTCAACGCGTGCCTGTACTCAACATGAAGTTCCTCTCGGAAGAAATCGGTATCATCGTATCGAGCAAGGTTGCGATTCTCACGGTGAGCCTGCTCTAGTCTCGCACGGTGTAGGTCCCGATGGCGCAGGGCATCCCTTACTTGCCGGTCTTCTCGCTGGTGAGGGATTTCTTCTGCAAGACGCCTTGCCTCACGTTCAGTGTTGTCTGCCAAGCGAGCAGCTCGTTCTTCATCCGTTTCAGCTGCACGACGCCTTGTCACGCGCGTAGCGTCGCGTGTCAAGCGAGCAGCTCATGCTTTGTTAGATTGCATTGCGCGTACATGACGCGCAGCTTCGTTCCTTCGCTCTCGTAAACGACGACTGGATTGGGGCATTGTTTCAATTAGATCGGACCAGTGGTTGTCGATAATTAATTGATAATTGTGACGTCAATTGTGACGTCATAGCACCGTGTCCTGTCATTGGTTTAGTAAATAAATGGCCATAACTTGGGAAATACTTGGGAAACAGCTGAAACGGATGAAGAAGAACGATATCAAACCTTGAAAAGGCACATACTCAGGTCCCCAGCGTCAATTGTGACGTCATATCAAACGAAGAAGAAGAATTGTGACGTCAATTGTGATGTCATAGCACCGTGTCCTGTCATTGGTTTGGTAAATAAATGGCCATAACTTGGGAACCACTTGTCCGATTAATATCAAACCTCGAAAAGGCACATCCTCAGGGACCCAGCAATATACCTGGCAAGTTTCAATCAGATCGGACCAGTGGTTGTCGAGAAACAGCGGTCACAGACAGACAGACACACAGAGATTGCTGGAATTATAGATAGATGTGGCATTATTGGTAGGGGGTGAATACTTTTGCAGGCCACTACATTTAAAGGCTCTCGGGAGAGAAATCGGATCCATCCAACTGTCGGCCAATCAGCCTTCTTGCCATTATGAGAAAAGTATTTTGAATGCCTTATCAACCAGCAGCTTATGACTTTTCTGGAAGACCACAATCTCCTAACTGATCCTCAGTATTAACTCCGTCATATCCGATCTACCGGTGATGTTCTTTCCCTCATAATTTAACATGAGGTGTGGCATGAGGATCAGTCTTCGGGAGCCCATATCATTAATGCAGATGTTCCCCAGAGCTCTGTGTTGGGGCCTTCTTTGTTTCTGCTTTACATAAATGACCTGCCCAACATTTCATCTCGACCAGCCATTTATGCTGATGACTCACCCCTATACACTACTTATCCTGGCTCCCTGCCTGCATCACTCCGCCTTCAAGCCAGCGACAATCTAAGTTGTGACCTTGAGAATGTCAGTAACTGGGGAAAAGACTGGTTCCTCAGCATCAAACAAAAGAAGACCCACCTCCTATCCATGTCCAGGTCATGATTCCCCTCTTTTAATGACCTGGTTATGGACCAAACACCATTACAAGAACTCAATGGCATCTGTCTTCTTGGTCTGGACATCACTTCTTACCTTTGTTCAAATAAGTACATTTCTGACATTGCCAAAAGAGCCTCCCAGCAACTTGGCTGCTTGTAGCGGGCTCACCGGTATTTCCCTCCCTAGGCCTCACTCCACCCAGGTCCTAGACCACCATATGTCCAGTCATGGAATACTGTAGTCACATGTTGGTGGGTGCTCCAACTCATCTTCTGTCTCTTCTTGACAGAATTCAATGATGAGTTGTTAACTTGGTAGGCCACGATCTGCCATCATCTTTGGAACTTCTCTCGGTTCGACACTCTGTCGCCTCTGTGTCTCTTCTACAGGTACTATAATGGAAGATGTACAAAGGATCTTTCACTACTTGTCCCTCCTTAACATACTTTCAAGTGCTGTACATCTTTGGTAGCCTCTGCACACACTCACACTGTGTTCCTAAGGTCAACACAGTACGATATTCCTCTAGTCTTTTTCCCCTCTCACTGCCAAACTCTGGAATTCCCTCTGTGAATCCTGTCATGCCCATTTAATCATAAGCATTGGCTTTTAGCAGGACTTGGACCTTAATATAGCGGTTCCAACGGTACCACTTAGATTTCACAATAAAGTGTGATGGACACAGGAGCACCCAAAATCATATAAAGTAATATTTCTCAAAGCAATAAGAAAATACAGGAGATGCTACTACAAGGAAGAGTACGCAAACAAAAACAACCACAGCCACGACGACAGCAGCAGCAGCAGCAACAACTTTTTTTTTCGCATATCAGCCATTTGCATTTAACCATATCAGTGTAATAACAGATCCTTTTTAACACGTTTCACGTCATTTTTAACATTCTCATTGAGACACACTTACACATGCAATATGTTTTTTGAAGGACAATATTCTGTCTTGATTAAACCCATTAGCAAAGCCAGTATACACTGAGATAGCAGATCACCCTATGTATACACTGAGATAGCAGATCACCCTAGTATACACTGAGAGAGAAGATCACCCAGTACACACTGAGAAAGCAGATCACCCCAGTATACACTGATAGAGCAGATCACCCTCGTATAAACTGAGAGAGCAGATCACCCTCGTATACACTGATAGAACAGATCAACCCTCGTATACACTGATAGAGCAGATCACCCTCCTATACACTGAGAAGCAGATCACCCCCCCCCCCCGATACACTGAGAGAGCAGATCACCCTCGTATACACTGAGAAAGCAGATCACCCGAGTACACACTGAGAAAGCAGATCACCCCAGTATACACTGCATAGAGCAGATCACCCTCAGTATACACTGATAGAGCAGGAATCATTCCTTGCCCAATCACACTGAGAAAGTCAGATCACCCCCCGATACACCGAGAGAGCAGATCACCCTCGTATACACTGAGAGAGCAGATCACCCGAGTACACACTGAGAAAGCAGATCACCCCAGTATACACTGATAGAGCAGATCACCCTTGTATAAACTGAGAAAGCAGATCACCCTCGTATACACTGATAGAGCAGATCACCCTCGTATACACTGATAGAGCAGATCATCCTCCTATACACTGAGAAAGCAGATCACCCCCAGATACACCGAGAGAGCAGATCACCCTCGTATACACTGAGAGAGCAGATCACCCTCATATACACCGATAGAGCAGATCACCCTCATATACACTGACAGAGCAGATCACCCTAGTATACACTGAGAGAGCAGATCACCCTCGTATACACCGATAGAGCAGATCACCCTCGTATACACTGACAGAGCAGATCACCCTAGTATACACTGAGAGCAGATCACCCTCATATACACTGATAGAGCAGATCACCCTTGTATACACGAAGAGTAGATCAACCTTGTGTACACCGAGAGAGCTTATTTTGAGGTTTTCCCTTTTTGTGTGGTCTTCTTTCATTACACGACTCGTCATTTTGACAAAGATAGATACATATAAAAACTAGCCCGAACCTCAGCCATAGGCTGAAGGTTATCTTGCCAAAAACAAAAATATTTATATCGTCAATGACGTCAGCAAAGATTCTGTCGTCAAATTATATGCTATATCTGAAGAGCACTCTTCTTGGGCTTCAATTTGAGTACTATTCGATATTGTTAGTCAAAGATTTAAAAATGACCTTCATGATCGTCAACTTCGACCTATAGGCCGCTAACCATGAAGGTCAAGGCCATCGCACCAAAAACTAATCAGCTGAGCGCCTATCGATATACTAATATCCACCAAGTTTGGAGATGATCCGATAAAAATTACTCAAAAGTTAAGGGTTTCGTTGATTTGATGTTTGACCTTCTGGTGACCTTGACCTTCAACATTTTGTGTGTCGAAAGCTATTGCGCTCACGAGTATACATATCAAGTTTGAGAGCGATTGCACAAAAACTGTGATCTACAGAGCTAGTTGAAACTTGAAAATCAATTGTAACAAATAAATAAATACACAAACAAACCGACGAAAAAACAGATCTTGCAAACCGCTCTGCGTTGGCAAGATAACTAGAGGGGGAGCACTCGGGAGAGTGCAAAACCCTCCGCTGCAATACTGCTGGATCACTCAAGTGAACCTTATATCTTATTCATTAATATGACGTCAACAGTGCTGACAGTTATAGTTCTTTTCTCCAACATTTTTTTTTTGGGGGGGGAGGGGGGGTTGGAAAATCACTTAAAACATGTAGAAATGCAAAAAAAAGAATCGAAATTTTGTTGAAAAAAAAGTTGCAAAAATTTTTTTTTCTGTAACAATTTTTTTTGAGGGGGGGGGGTGGAAATCACTTAAAACATGTAGAAATGCGAAAAAAAAAATTTTTCTCTAACAATTTTTTTTGGGGGGGTAACAATTTTTTTTGGGGGGGGGGGGGTTGGAAAATCACTTAAAACATGTAGAAATGCAAAAAAAAAAATTTTTTTTCTCTTAACAATTTTTTTTTTGGGGGGGGGGGGGGGGGTTGGAAACCACTTAAAGCATGTAGAAATGCAAAAAAAAAAAATTTTTCTCTATTTTTTTTGGGGGGGGTAACAATTTTTTTGGGGGGGGGGGGGTTGGAAATCACTTAAAACATGTAGAAATGCAAAAAAAAAAAAATTCTTTTTCCTCTTAATTTTTTTTTTTGGGGGGGGGACCAAGTCCAAAATTTAATGGCATGATCCTTGGAACCATACCTAACCCCCCACCAAGTTCCGTCGAAATCCGCGAGGAGTTTTTCCGTAATACTGTTCACAACAAACAAACAAAACACACAAACAAACAAACAAACAGAAAGGGGTGAAAACAGTAACCTCCATCCATCTTCGAAGATGGCGGAGGTTAACCAAGAAGGGCACTCGGTAGAGTGCATACCTCCGCCACACAATGCTTGATCCACGAGAACATATCGGGCCCATTACATTTCTGAAATATCATGCTATACAGTACTATATCGTTTTTGGCCTTTAAAATGGTGAAGAATCACTTTAAAAATAAAATAATTCTCTTATCCAGATCTGGATTCAGATCTTCACCAAAATCAAATTGATTAGTCCTTGTTACACACCGAACCTGTTCACCAAATTTCATCCCAATCCGTCTCCAACATTTTTGAGATATCCTGCACACAAACAGACAAACAAACAGACAGAAAGGGGTGAAAACATAACCTCCTTCACCTTCGGTGGTGGAGGTAAAGATTAAACATTTCGTTTCTAAAAGTTTCTTCAACCGTGTCGTTCGAGTGCTTGCTTGGATTGCTCTTCAAGTCTCGATCTCTACAAGCTGTCATGGCGATACCGTGGCACGGTTCTCCGTGCGGACATCTTACGAGTTAGGAAGGCAAAATAAATTAGATGATTACAATGAGTAAAAAATGTTTTCAGTTATTACAAAGCAATGAATCGCCACATCATGGTAGGATAGTTGAGTGGTACGCACTCTCGCTCTAAACCGTCGAGCCTGGGTTTGAATCCCGGCCCAGCTATAATCTGTCATCTCTGTGCTTCACAGGCAGGGTGATTCATCAATGTGTTTGTCGTCTCTTGGATGGACGTTAAACTGGGCATCATATCTACCAGAATCCCCCTTCTCCCCTTCCTCACTCTCCCCTCCCCATCTCTCCCTCTCTCACCCCGCTCCCTCTCTCTCTCTCCCACCCTCTCCTCTCTTTCTCTTCCACCCCTCCCCCTTTGTACTCTCTCCTCACTCTCCGTTGAGGGAACTGTTAAGGACTGACAGTTTCGATTTGAATTTAAAACGGCTTCCCCAGAATGTATCATGTACGAATCAGATTCGGGGTGAGCCGACCGGAGGAGTGCAAAGGTCACTGTATGTGCGAGCATGCATGCATGCAGGCAGGCCTTTGCCAGGTAGATAGCGTGGGTTTTAAAAGCTCCCACCCGGTTTTGTAAAGAACCCCTCAGTTAAAAAGAAAATTTTGCTGTTTTTTGTGCGTTTTAATCACCCGTCCCTCCCCTTACACTGCCTCCCTTCCCCACCCCTCATGCCGCCTTTCTTTCCCTCTCACGCGCTGCCTTGCCTTCCCCTCACTGCTGCTGCCTTCCCCTCACGCTGCCTCTGCCTTCCCCTCACGCTACCGTTGCCTTCACCCTTACGCTGCCTTGCCTTCCTCACGCTGCTTGCCTTCCCTCTTCTACGCTGCCTTGCCTTCTCCTCACGCTCCTTCCCTCCCCTCACGCTCCCTTCCCTTCTCCTCACGCTGCTTTTCCTTCTCCCTCTCCCACACACTTAACTCCTCCCAAACCCCCTCTCCTCTCCACTCCCCCCACCCCCACCTCCCATGGACATCTCCAGGCAGTCTCTGCAGGCTGTTTAAACGTAATCCATTTCATTCAATCCTCTGCTACACTCCCCCCCACCCCCTTTCTCACAATCCCCTGCCATTTGCAAGTCCAGAACCCCTCCCAAACCCACTCCTCACTCTCCCATCCTCCTCGTTCCCACCCTCCTCCTGAAATGTATACAGAACATTTGGTGAGGCGTTGCTGCTCTCCCTGCCTCCGCCTCTTCCTCGCTCTTACCACCTTCCTAGCTTGCCCCTTCCTCACCCTCCTTACTCCTCTCCTCATTCGCCCACCCTCCTCGCTCCCCTCCTTCCTCTTCTCTCTCTCCCTCCCCTCCCTCCTCTCTCTCTCCTCCTCTCCTCTCTCCTCCCTCTCTCCCTCCCTCTCCCTCCCTCCTCCTCTCCTCCTCCTCCTCTCTCTCTCCTCCTCTCTCTCCTTCCCCTCCCTCCCTCTCTCCTTCCCTCCCCCTCTCTCTCCCTCCCTCCCTCCTCTCTCTCCCTCCCCTCCCTCTCTCCCTCCTCCTCTTCTCTCCCTCCCTCCTCCTCTCTCTCCCTCCCCTCCCTCTCTCTCTCCTCCCCTCCCCTCCTCTCTCTCCCTCTCTCCCTCCTCTCTCTCCTCCCCTCCCTCCTCTCTCCTCCTCCTCCTCTCCTCCCTCCTCTCCCTCCCCTCCCTCCTCTCTCTCTCCTCCCTCCCTCCTCTTCTCCCTCCCTCCCTCCTCTCTCTCCCTCCCTCTCCCTCCCCTCCCTCCTCTCTCTCCTCCCTCCCTCCCTCCTCTCTCTCCCTCCCTCCTCTCTCTCCCTCCCTCCCCTCCCTCCTCTCTCTCCCCCTCCCCTCCCTCTCCTTCCCCTCCCTCTCCTCTCCCTCCTCCTCTCCTCTCCCCTCCCCTCCCTCCTCTCTCTCCTCCCCTCCTCCTCTCCCTCCCCCCCTCCCTCCTCTCTCTCCTCCCTCCCTCTCTCTCCTCCCCTCTCGCCCTCCCCTCCCTCCTCTCTCTCCCTCCCTCCCCTCCTCTCTCTCCTCCCTCCCTCCTCTCTCTCCCTCCCTCCTCCTCTCTCTCCTCTCCCTCCCCTCCTCCCCTCCCCTCCTCGCTCTCCCTCCCTCCCCTCTCTGTCTCTCTCTCCCCCTCTTCTCATCCCCCCTTATAACCATCATAATAGTGATGGGTTATTTACTAGTTTTAAACATATTTACAATCAAGTTATAGCCTGGTCCCACTGAGAGAGGCCTCGACCGAATTGAGGTCAATATTTTTCTCCAAGGCCAGACAACCATAATATAAATTGAGACATTCTTTGTGACGAGATTGGTTAAAGCAATATTGTGGTAATCCCACCGAATGGGAAGCAAGTGGTCTATTCTAAGCCCCACCTTGACACCAGGGGGATACACAGCTTGTTATGTTACAGACTCTACAACCGCGGTGCACTCATCAACCACACTGGTCGCTGACTGCACAGCAGTTTCTGCACTCTTAAAACAAATCCACCAGGCGGTTCACATGTTTCACGTGAAAGACCTTCGGATATGAGGGGCAACCAATTATTGCAATCTCATCGGTGCTCTTGGAAAACCCATGTTTTAGTGCTGAAGGTTTCATTGCAAGTCTAAAATCATCGCAATGGCTGCGATGAAAAACCACATAGTGTTTACAGTTCGTAAAATAAATTAAGTTTTAAATCTTTAATGGATGATTCCTGTAATGTGCTTCTAATTGTGTGTACAAAAATGGGTTTTCCAAGACAAATTGCTGACCCAAATATGTTCGGTGCTTTGCAGCAATGGCAGTGTGGTAATAACAATGATATTTCCTGCAAATTACTTTAGCCAGTGGGTCACATGTTGGTTCAGGACAGTAAAGCTTAGACAACTGATGTCTTTTGCATTGTTTTTAAAATATATTTTTTTTAATCCTTTGTTTGTTAATATTGTATGTGAATTATTAAATACGTTGGATGAAAGCGATGCTCATCAAAATGTAGTGCTCGATGTCTTTCTTGCAACATTTTGTGAACGTCTTTTTCATGAGAATACGTGACTTTCAAAATGATGTTTGAATGCTTACCAGGCCTTTAATGCATGCGCTGTGTTTGTGTTTTCAGTGATGGTTCTGCTCGCAGGGCACTTTTAACCTGCCGTTGTTAGCGCGAAATCTGGAATTCAAGTCATCTTTTAAACGGAATTTTCAGCATTTAAGCGAAAGAGTAGCCTGGGGTTGGCTTAGCGGTTAGGGTGGCTGGCTTGGGATCCCAGGGTCCTGGGTTTGAGCCCCTGTCGGCCGCTGAATTAACACCAGGTCGGGTTGACTCAACCTGTCATCCTTCCAAGGTCGGCGAAATGAGCACCAGTGTATTGGTACTCGGGGCACTGCATCAGCGGCATAACCGCGTCCCTAACCAATGATGCAACCAGCAGCCACAAGGCTGCACACTGAGAGTGTGTGTCACGAAGGAGTGGCGATTTCAGGGTAGTTGACCATAATTGTGTTCCTGAATGCGAATCGGACTCGTGGAAATACGAGAAATATCTGTCTGAGAGGTGTCAGGTTCGTACCATTTCCTGTTCATACAAGTATGTGACAGCAGTCGATATAACACACACACACACACACACACACACACACACACACGCTTCTCCTTTTACCAATAGATGCAAAAATCTATTGTAACATCTCTTGTGGCCACAGAACCAAACAAACAATGTAATTACTATTTATAACAACCCTCACAGCTCATACAGCTGTCCCCTCCTCCCAACATGATTAATAGTAAATATCATCATTTAAACTTTCCCTGGACATTCACAAGCCCCAGAGATGTCCTTCCCATCGGTGTTCAGAAGCACCCAATCCAGTTACACAAGCCATTCACTGGTAGTGATCTGTCAGGAGTTTGTGTGGCACACGCCCGTCCACTCGGGCCTTGCACCGACGCACATGGTTGGGAGGTTGTACTACATCTAAGAGCTTAGAAAGTTCTCCAAATCTTTCTTTGTACAGAGGCACAGCCTTTTCTTTCAGGTACTTTTCCAAGTCGGCTTCTTTTAGAAGCTTTGTACGAGCCATTTAATGGTACATTAATTTTGTGTTCCTTATCTCGCACACATCATATACGTTCGGCTGAGTTGATGACCCCAATTTCCCGGGGTTTCTGCGCATGCGCACCGAGCATTTTGGGGCGAATCGTGTCATTTTGAAAGTCACTTATTGCTTCGAATGTTTTATCTTCTTCAACCACATTTTAAAGCAGATTTGTTGGGAATTGACGGTGTTATTGAAGATGAGTGCCTTGGCTTCCACTGACACATACATTCAATTTCATACCCTCTTTTGTACAGAAAAGGGAGACGAAAAATTTGAGCACAGCACGTATGTGTACGGCGACACCTTTCAAATGAAGGTTGAAACTAAAAGACCCAAGGGCTGGGTTCCATACTCCAGCCGTTTGTACAACTACCTGTTTGGCAAGAGTGAATGAAGATTGCCTGAAAGGATGAGGGATGCGTTGCTACTTTTGTACTGAAGAACAGTTTCCAACCTCAGCCAGTTAATCTTGAATGTAATGCGGGAGGCATAACCATGACTGTAATTTGTTCTTCTGCTTGTATTGGCCATGATACAAAAGCGAGCTTATGGAATCTTGAGATGTTTGGAATTTTGGAATGTTTCTTCTGTACTTACGGTGTGCTCTCTTTATGTTATGTGTTTCAAATCTGAAAGTATTGTTTTCTCCCTTTGTTTTTTTGCTCGATGACGTTGCAATGCCTCGTTAACCTTCGCACACCTCCGTTGGCTTTGCTCAGATACAGCAACAGCATTGCACTCATTTTGAACATATTTGTTGGAAGATCGTCCTTCACTGAAACAATAAAACATGCAGTTCAAGAGTTTCGTATTTGTTGTTCAGTGTTTAAATAATTTGGATAATTACCTCCACCACCAAAGGTGGACAGAGGTTGTTTTTACCCCTGTCTATCTGTTTGTTTGTTTGTCTGGGAGTAGGATATCTCAAAAAATTGTTGACGGATTCGGGTGAAATTTGGACAGGTTGGATATGTGACGAGGATGAAATGATTCGTTTTTGGTGAAGATCTGGATCCATATGCGACAATTTTTCAAGTGATTCTTAACCGTTGAGTGATGGGACTAAAAACGATATATAGCACGATATCTCAAAAAGCTGTGGACGGATTATTACAAAACTAGGTGGACGAGTTGGTTTTGTGATAAGAATGAGTCGATTAGATTTAGGAGGTCTAGATCCATATCTGGCCTATCAGTGGGATACAAAACGTAAACTGTTCATCCTGGTGGAAGTATACCTCTACCGAGTACCGTTCTCGTCTTTTCAGGGTTTTTGATGTTCAGAAAGTTTTTGATTGTTTTATCTCTCAGGGATTTCAGATCTTTCTTTTCACACTGACCTGAAAACACATCTGTGTGACCCATTTTGTTGTGTGAGATTGTATGTATGTTGTTATCCCTATGCTTAAAAAAAAGGAGGGGGGGGGTTACAATCGACTCTGTTTGTTGGTTGTTTCGGTCTGTCACGCTGTCTTCTATTTGTTATGCTCTCTCTCTCTCTCTGTCATGCTATCTATCTACCTATCTGTCAGTCTGTCTGTCCTTCATGCTGTCTCCAAAATGTTTGTGCAGAAATTCACCAAACATGGTAGTTATAAATCACCACATGGCAAGAAGGTTCAAGAGTAGCATCATCCCCCCCCTCCCCCTCATGAGGCCCTGGAGATGGTCACAAACCCAAAAATGCAATTACAGGCATATATTAAGTCATTTTTGATGAAACTTCATACATATGCAATCAACATTGGGGGGCTCATGAAATATGTAACGATTTTTTGGATTTGACCCCCGGTTCATGCCCCAAGGGGTGGGGGCTTGGGTTCACAGGGGTCAAAACAGAAGATTATTTTTAAAACTCAACATTTGATTTTGGGTCATTCCTGGTGAAATGTTTTGCCATCTTCCAACTTTGCTTTCAGTGGGAAGTGTGGGGGTTTGCTATGGCACACCATCCACTTCACTGTAATTTTGAGTGTGCGAAGTTTTACGTTCCAGCGGAAATTAATCACTTGTTGCCCAGATTTCATTGTGATTTGCCAGATCACATTGTCCTTTCCCACTGAGTACTGTTTTCAGCCTCAAAATACCCATGTATTACGCAGCGTGCCATCAGTTCAACAAACTGGATGGAGATTTTTTTTTTTTCGCTTTTAACTGAACTGGTAGAGGATAAACCTGATTGCCCAATATTTAACTGCAGTGACAATGATTTTGATCCGACCTCACATAAATTGCCAGAGCAATGCGATTGTCAAAACCAGGCGACAGTAAACCTGTTTATTTTTTCTGAATGTAATCAAAAGAAAGATCAATTACTGCACCGTAATCCCAAGAAGGAAGCCAGACGTAACCACACACACACACACAATTTAAAAAACCATTTTTATAACATTAACCAGATGAAAGAATTAGATGTATGCTCAGCCCTGTGGTCTTGATTTAAATTCCAGCAAAATTTGATTTGATTAAAAAATATCGAGCAGTACCAGCAGGGGGGTGATGCATTGTGAAGTACACTATCCCAATTCTGCCTGCAAGCTGAACTTGTAAGATCATTCACATGCACCACTCTGAAAATAATAAAATCGAATTTAAAACAGACAAACAAGAAAATTCAACCAGACAGTGAGTCGTGTGCTTGATTTCACCAAACTACTGAAAATAAGCAATTTCATCATAAGGAGGCAAAAGGAAGCAATCGACTAATGGAACAGTAATTAACAAGAAAAAGAGCAATCAGAGATTGCAGACCCTCGCCAGGACTTCTTTTGAGTGGTGTATTTTTATAGGTTTTAGGGTAAATCCAATGTGGCTGCCAAATCTTGTGACCTATGATATCATACGTGTGAACCTTTTGTTCCTCATAGACAGGCGGTCATACGTGTAAAGTTTCGCCTCACTTTGTTCAGCCACTTCAGAGAAGAAGATTTTTGAAGGTTTTTTTTTTTTAAGCAATATGGCTGCCGAATCACGTGACTGATGACGTCATGATTACTTTTTCTGTGGACCATTTTATCCCGAGATGACCCTCAAAAATGTTCATACTGATCGGATGTGGCGTTCTACATATGCAATTATGACGTCATAACGAGGGCACCTATGACATCATGAAAAAAATCACTCATTTCCCCATGAGAAGTCCTTGCCATGTGCCAAGTTTCAATTTTTTTCCTTTGTGCGGTTTCAGAGATACAGAGGTCCAAAGTTTTTCTGTTTTTCCAATATGGCTGTCACACCACGTGACCAATGACATCATAATTATCATTAAAACATTCTGCATAAGTAGTCGCACCAGTGATGAAAATTTTGTCTCAATCCGACAAGCGGTTGCAGAGAAAAACACGAAAGTTCTGTGCGGACAAACAAACAAACAGACAGACAGACAAACAAACAAACGGACCCAAATGCAATACCCTCTCCTCTGGCGAGGGTAATGAGAGAAAAAAGTACTGGAAACTCAAGAGTCTTCACTGGCAAAACAAGAGTCTGCATGATGGTAGACAGTACCGCTAGTCCTTGAACGATGACCCACAAGGGTGTAGAATAGCCAGCGATGTGGGATTACCAGAATGATTGAGTAGGCAGGAGGGTTCACCACGCCAAACGATCTACACATGAGGGCTGCTCAAAAAAATGCCTGCACAAAGAAGAGTACAGGTAATTCCTTGCTGGTTACTCGACAAATAGGTAAATAAATAAAACGGCATGATTTAGTAATAATGGTTTAAGTTCTATAATTCGGTAAAATATGAGACTTAATCATAGGCTTGTTCACCTTGCTTCATTACGGAACTTTGTGTGTTATAACTGCTCCACAGTACCATACGATTATCCATCAAGATAAATTTAGACAATGTGGTTGATTTTTTATTTTTATTTTTACCTCTGCCACCGAAAGTGAAGGAGGTTGTGTTTTCACCCCCTTTCTGTCTGTTTGTCTGTGTACAGAATATCTCAAAAAATTGTGGACGGATCTGGATGAAATTTTGTGGACAGGTTCGGTGTGTAACAAGGACGAACTGATTAGATTTTGGTGAAGATCCAGATGCGGATCCGGCTACTAGAATTTATCAAGTAATTCTTCACCATTGAGAGATTGGGCCAAAAAGGATATAGCACTGTGTATAGCATGATATGGTTACAAATCACGCCACCGGACGGAACTAATTCAGTCGCCGACTTTCCGAACAACGCCGAAAACCAGTCACGGGTGTGCTCCAAGCACACCAAACCTTGTCCGCACTCTACCGCGCGCTACAGGGTCCGATCGCCAAATATCGATTTACCTAATTATTCGCGTGGGTAGACTTACCGAGAGATGTACCTCAGCGAGGCCTGCTTGGACACGAGCCGCTTAAGCAGCTCGCTCCGTTTTGGGATAACCGAGGCGGGTATTATCGCGAGCCTCGCTGGACCCGATTCTTTATGCGCTATTTAAACCCACTATATTCCGAGGGCAAATGGCAGTTCAATTGGGGAATAATGACGCGACGAACTGGGTCAACATTTAAAGAGCCACATTTATTTCCAAACAACACATAAGCACGTAAGCAGTCATGCAATGAATGGGGGAAGCACGCATGCAATTTTACAGCCAAACACAATGCAAAGGAACTACGACCGTTTATTTATTATGTACAGTTACTTATATAATTCTACTTGACGGACTCTGCACCACAACTTTCATACAAAGAAAAGCAAGGAAAAACCCCCT
>CM068964.1:85522413-85534409 GCA_035128595.1 Eptatretus atami
GAATATTATAAGAAAATTAAGTTATTCCCTAAAGTAGAACATGGACAAATATTCGTTGGTTCGCTCTTTGGGTGGAATGAAAATATGAAAGGGAAGAAATGCTTTCATCAGTAAGTCTCAATTTTACATTTGCTTATATGGGAGGGAAGGGGATAGGTGGGGACAAAATCAGTCTCAATTTTACATTTCCTTTAGTGGAGGGAAGGGGATAGGTGGGGAGAAAATCAGTCTCAATTTACATTTGCTTGTATGGGAGGAAGGGGATAGGTGGGGAGAAAATCAGTCTCAATTTTACATTTGCTTGTATGGGGAAGGGGATAGGTGGCGAGAAAATCAGTCTCAATTTTACATTTGCTTGTATGGGAGGGAAGGGATAGGTGGCGAGAAAATCAGTCTCAATTTTACATTTGCTTGATGGGAGGGAAGGGATAGGTGGGAGAAAATACATCAAACATTTGCTTGTATGGTCGGGAAGGGTATAGGTGGGAGAAAAATCAGTCCAATTTACATTATGCTTGTATGGGAGGGAAGGGGATAAGTGGGGAGAAAATCAGTCTCCTATTTTGAGCTTTTGGGGCTTGAGTCAGAAAGTTTTTCCCTTCCCCCCATTCATTTGAATGGGTGTCCCAGAAACCCCATTTATCATCTACTAACGGGATTAGACCAAAAACAACAGTATCTTTAATTTCCGGAGTAAGTGAGTCCCATGATCGATGAAATTCATGAAAAAGAGAGTAATGAGCAGCATTGGTCCTTGTCTGCTGGTGCTGAAATTTCATCACATCAGTGCATGTCTGGGATTGACAGAAATTACCATCAATGGACAATTCAAATTTGTTGTAGAAATATTTAACAACAAAAACAATATTGAGGAAGTGCATTCTGTTATAAAGGCAGACCTACCTGGGTACACCTATCAGAGTAATGGATTTCATTTATAGAGTTGATAGAAGCTCTTCTAGGGCAACCCAAACAAAAACGTGTAAAATGCCTTTGTACTCTCGAAAGTATCTTGTTGAGTTGAGAGGGTAGGGCACCAGATAGGGCCTAACAATAGAACAATAAAGAGTAGTGAGAATTTTATTGTTTCTTGATTTGATGACTCTCTCTAAGAAACCATTAAGTCAGGTAGCCTCGGAGGTAACACAGTTAATGTGCTGTTTCCCGCTGAGGTCTCTGGAAATGAACCCCAAGGTCCTTGTGACCGTCAACATTATCTAGAGTGTGAAAGCCAATTTGATAAGTTGGTTTTGGTGGATTTATAGAATGAGTAATGCACATAAGTTTACATTTATTTCAGTTTAGAGCCATGTGATTTGAATTACACCAATATAATTAATCTACGTGCTGCAAGTCATTCTGGAGCACCACCTCATCATGGTGATTTCTGATAATTCTGTACAAAACAATGTCGTCAGTATATTGTTTGAGATTAGACAGAATACTCAAAAGGAAACAAATTGAAAAGTAGAGGAGTAAAGTACACATCCTTGGGGTACACCAGAATGGACTACCACCCAATCCAAATGAGAACCCATAAACTGAACCCGTTGTAACCTATTGCTGAGATATGACTGGAACCAGTTAAACATCGGTCCGCATACACCATACTTATGTATTTTTTGTAAAAAATCGGTCAAAAGCCTGAGACCAATCTAGAAAATTTTCATCAATACGTGGTGGTTTAGGCACAACTGGAATGTTAGGCCGAATCTGATACAATGATGTTAGTTGTGTAACACAAGAACGTTTGGGCAAGAAACCATGTTGGCTATGTGAAATGATCGCCCCTCTATAACATATGATTAACAAGGTGTCGGGAAACAATTCTTTCCAAAAATTTGGCAACAATAGAACAGTGAGATCGGACAATCGTCGTACATGTCATGACGATCGCCGAATTTGAATAATGGAATGACATTGGCCAGTTTCCAGTCAGAACAGTACGAGATACAGAACAGCAGAACAGTCAAGGAACAGTACGAGATGTGAAAGACAAATTAAATAGTTTAGTAAGAGACTGAGCTAAACTATCAGCTCCTAATTTGAGTAGCATCGGTGAAACTTCATCATGACCAAAAGATTTATACATGTTAAGATCAGACTTAAAAAAAAAGCTTTTTAACCTCAACTGGGTTGGTGGAGATGTTAACCAAACGAGAAACTGACGAGGTATGACTACACATGAAATACTACTGGAACTGTCAGTGTACTTGGTAAAATTGTTTTGAAAAAATTGAATAAAATGACGAGCGATACAAGTAGGGTAACTGACAGTGCCGGTTTCTGATTGGAAACTAATAATTGTACTTTTACGCAGTTGGCGACCTACAAACGACCAAAAACAGTTAGGAGTGGATGAATAATTCAGAGTTCAGTCGTTAACATAACTACAATATGACTGTCTGGTCAAATGCCTGGTGTTTGCTGGTTAGGGTGATGGGCTTGGGATCTTAAGGTCCTGAGTTCAAATCCTGCTTGGCTGTTGAATTAATACCAGGTGGGGTTGACTCAGCCTGTCATCCTTCTGAGGTTGGCAAAATGAGTACTCGCTTGCTGGGAAGATTGAGCCATTTGAGTATCCTGTGTTGGAGTGGCGACCCGTCCAGGATTGTGCCCAATAGCCCACGAGACTGCTTCAGCAGCACCGACACTGCACAGAGAATAGTCCTGATGGACGCTCTGGTCAAGGATTTAATATCATTACAAAGCTGTTTGGACTTGGTCCACAAGTAATGATTATAATTATCAAAGTTATTAATGGCTGCCCTGTTGTACACTGCTCCTTCCAAATTCCATATCCAGGTGATGCATAACATCATTGCTGGCTGCTGAGGGGAGTACTCAGTTTTTACTCCATTTTCTTTCTTTCTTTCTTATTTGTCTGGGCGATATTTCAGCAGGAAAACTGAAATTTTGGGACCAAAGTGAAGATGTGTTTTGGCAAAAACGGTTTTTTTATATAAATATTTTTACTAATCAATTAATTGATTAATTACTTAATTATTATCGATTTATTAATTCCTTATTTATTTTCTTTCTCATCTGGGAAATATCTCAGGCACCCTTTGAGCTGGGAAGCTGATATTTGGACAGGACAATGAACAAGTGATTTGGCTATAAAGGATATTTTTAGCCCGCGTCTCACGTAGTGCACGCTGGCTCTAAGAGACTCCGCGTTGTTCTTCTTCTTCTGTTCTTTCTTCTTCTGGTGAAGGCAAAACCTTTCCGCGTCGCGTTGCGAACGCTGGCTCTAAGAGAGCTCTGCGTGTCTCTTCTTCTTCTTCTTCTTCTTCTTGTTGACTGGTGGAATGACGCGGCTCTTGGACACATTTGTCCTTGTTGATTTATTGATTGATCAATTAATTATTCATTTCTCGGTGAATTACTTAATTTTAAAAAAGGTACAGATTCGGATGAAGCAGTGGTGGTTTTGGCATGCTATTAGCCAACTGATTAAGGAATTAATTATTTTCCGATTATTATTTATTTATTTTAATTACACAATTAATCTTTCAATTATTGTACACCGCTCCCTCCCAATTCCGTATCCATGTGCTGCACGGCGGCATCGCCGGGCGCTTAAAGGTCCCCAGACACGCAAAAGTACTGAAATTTCATTTATATATGTCCTATAGGAGTTTTTCATCGTGATTTCGATCTGACAATGTTTTTTCACAATACTCATTCTGTAAAATGTAAAATTAAAAAACAAACCTCTTCGGAACGCCCCTAAAAATTCTCCTGAAAGGGGCGTAACCCACATGACGTCAACTACAGGATTATAAAGGCTGCACGTAAATTACTCGGTTGGTGGTCTACGTGATTCTATTGGCTTTCTGTGTGTTTCCACATTTGATTGATTGACTCAATCGCTTCGTTCATTTCTGCTTTAAAAAAAATCGAACATTTGGTTTAAAATAATGGATGGCATGGACTTTCATTTGTCTGGTAACGACAGTGAGTGTGAGAGAAATTAAGGATTTTGGTCTGAATCACATGGAGAATTGTCGGATAACGTAGTCGCGGGAGGTGAAGTTCAGGCAGCTGGAAATGAAATACGGCCTTAGCAGTTCGAGCCTGAAGCAGGACAAGCAGAGGAAAATGGTGATGAAATTCCCGGCGTTCATTATGATCGGAGGACATCGAAGGAAGACTTGGCAATAACAACTGGTTAGACTAAATCCTATTCGTAATTCAATAATGTAAATTGGACTTGCATACTGCTCGATATCAGAAATATTTAGTGAGGTGACGTGACCAACGCAGGCAGGCGCAGCGGACATGGTTCTCCGCGGCGAATAAATCGCAAGAAGGCCGGCGCATGTCATCGCCGTATCTCTCCGCGCATAAAACGAAGCAATCTCGCTGTCCGGATACGATGAAAACTTGTGTGCAGAACACACCTTGTGACACAATTGTCTCGAGTAGTCCGATAAATCTGACGTTCTGTTGCATATTTATTTATTTTATTCCTACTGTTGTCATGTAGCACCAGTAGAAAACAATAAGCTGGTGTTGGCTTAGTGGTGAGGGTGCGGCTTGGGATCCTAGGGTCCTGAGTTCAAGCCTCGTTGGCCGCTGAATTAAATATCACCAGGAGGTTGACTCAGCCTGTCATCCTTCCGAGGTCGAAAAAATGAGCACCAGTGTACTGGTAAGGGGGACACTGCATCAGCGGCATAGCCGCGTCCCAACCAATGATGCAACCACAGCCACAGGCTGCACTCAAGGAGAGAGAGAGAGAGAGAGAGAGAGAGAGAGAGAGAGAGAGAGAGAGAGAGAGAGAGAGAGAGAGTAGAAAACAATGAAGAAAAGAGATATAAAAGAAAGTTACAGCACGTCAGATTTATCGGCCTAGTCGGACGGACGACGGATTTATCGGACTAGTCTAGACCAGTGTTTCTCAACCGGGGTTCCCCGGAACCCTAGGGTTCCGCAAGAGGTCGCTAGGGTTCCGCGAGAAACAGTAATAAATAGGCTAATGTATTTTTAGTAGTTTTGTTTGATTTAATATTCGTAATTTTACTATACACGTACGGCATATTGTTGGAAACTCCTTGGTTATTATAATAGATGCTTCAACTCTTAATTATTTACAATTATAACAACCATAGGGAATGTATTTAACGATGTCTATATGGCGCCAGTGTGAAACCGCCTCACTGGTTAGTGGACGTCCTGTACGCGGCGGATTCGTGTATCATTGAGTGACTGACTCAAGTACAGGACGCATGCACGGTGTCCATCTACTTCCTCTGTGCTTCCTAGCGCGAAGTCTCTCTCTCTCAAGGTTAGTTCTTCTGTTTACCTTTATTGCTTCAGCTTTATTTGTTTATGTTTTGTTGATCAAGTTACATGAGGTGTGTTTTTTATTGTCAAACAGACTCGGGTTTACAAACACTTTCAAAAATGACGTTTTCAAAAAAAAAAAAAATTTTTTTGTGAATTAAAACCTCGTGTGAGGTCTCATAAACGAGCAGTAGGTTTTTTTTCATTGTCAATAAATTTGACAAAAGGGGGTCATTTTTTCCTTAAACCAGGTATCCGAAAAAAAATATTATATTTACCACGTGAACTACGATAAAAATATAAAAGAGCAAGATATTAATAATGGATATAATAATTTTTATGCAGGGGTTCCCTGAGACATGAAAACTATTTCAAGGGTTCCACAAGGGTAAAAAGGTTGAGAAACGCTGGTCTAGACTCTAGAGATCTCAAGTCAATCCACTCTGTGCGAGTTTCTGTATGTGACGTCACGCTGCGATCGCTGAAGTCAACTTTTTTTAGGGGCGGGGCATAGCAAGTTGTGAAAAGCACCAAAATGATCGAAATATTGCTCTAATTATCCATTTTTTGATTTAAAAAAAAACATGGGTGATTTCTTCTCTAGGAAGGTCAAGTTAATATATAAATAACCAGAAAGTTTTGCATGTCGGGGACCTTTAAGGTGCCCCGGCAATGTCTCGCGCTGTAAGATTTGTTATTTATTTGGCATGGGAGCGGTGTACTTCGAATGTACCTCGACTTGTTTTTATTTTTAGCTAAGGCAACAGTTTTAGCCGAAATCCATGGATGTTTCCTTCTACTTGTGTACTTGCGTGTGGGAACAACATCTTTGATGGCAGCAAACAAAAGGCCCATCTTAGCACTTTAATTATGCAGGGTCGTGAGTGCAAGACAACCGGTCTCAAAGGGAGGTTTTGAATGATGTTAATAAAATCATTCCAAGAACCATTACAAGCCCCCTTACGGAAGCACCGTAATGTATTGTTATAACCTTATAGATCCATACAATGAGTATAAGGCAAGTATGAGCTCGGTTGTCTTTCATAATCATAATCCTTGCTCTGTTGATGAAAACATGATTCTTCTTATTCTTCTTTTCCATTTATAAGGCTTTGGTAAATACATTTATGTATCATGTGATTACCAATCCACTTACGTCATTCGAGCGGATAATATTACAACAGTGAAATTGCACGATTTGTAACAGGTAAGTGTAAATCCATTAACATTTTACAGGTTAATGTTTCTTGATCCATTCGACAGGGATTTATTAAGTTTTACTGAATGTGAATTACCAGATGCTGCAAAACAATCCCATTTAATATCCGTGGAAAGCTCTTTACTAAATATTTGGCAACAGCACTGTAAGAAGGGTGGTAAACTGGCAAACAATAGAGACGGATGATGGACAGGTGAATCGGATGAATTGCTAGGTGTGTGTTAATATGCACAAGACACAAAGGGTGAGATGTCGGTCAGTGATTATGAAAGCCAACGTTGTTACCTGCACATTCGCACTCGGATTCCTCCAAGCCGTTTCACCTTTTGAGGTCAGGGCAGAGCGAGGTTTCAACGGGTCAGGACAAAATATGGATCAAAGACAAGCGGAAGAACCTCAATTCATTGTAACCTTGCATGTGTTGTTTTAGGATAATCAGACTTTCTGATTAGCCAAACTTAAACGAGTTTTGTGACAGCCAATAAATTATCCTTCATTTGTAACGATCTGGGAACGATGCTGAAACACTGATCGAATTAAAACAAATAAAGTAATTTATTATATAAACTCGTGATATAATTTATCCACTTTACATCCATATTTGCAAAATGCACAATTAAGCAGGAAATGCAACTTAATCAATTTCTCATTAAATTATTCCCCCACCCCCCACCCCCCGCTCGACCTGATTGCAACCAGAATGCAATTATTCCGAAATAATTCCTTCAAAGCAACAAATTTTTGGGGACAAAAACTTTTGCAATTAAGAATAAGCGCTACTTCACCCACCGAAGTGAATGAGGTTATGTTTCATCCCTCTCTCTCTGTATTACTAGGGTGCAAAAATCGAAGATTTTTCAAGTATATTGGTAAGTCGATTTTGTTATTCTGTCTATGTCTGTCTGTATGTGTCTGTGAATCACCTACAGGTCACAATTTTAAACCGATCTTCACGGAACCTCACCACATGGTAGTTTGCCATAAGCCTGTTGTTTTTGAGGTCAAAAGGTCAACATAGGCCAAAGGTCAACAAATTTGTCAAGTTTCTAAAATCCTCAATTTTCATCTGATTGACTTGAAATTTGAAGAGGATTCACATATCAGGTCACTGAATTCAACCACCAATTATTTTTGAGGTAAAATCTGTTTTATGGATTTTGCAAGTATCGTGCTCTGTATGACCGACCTCTTCTTCTTGTTTGTTTGTCTATCTGCCTGTTTGTGTGCAGGATATTTCAGAAAGTTGTGCACAGATCCGGATGACATTTCATGGGCAGGCTGGGTGTGTGACAAGGACGAACTTATTAGATTTTGGTGAAGATCCGAATCTGGATCTATATACGAGAATTATGTAATTTTTAAAGTGATTCTTCACCATTGAGAGATGGGGCAAAAAACGATATGTAGCAGGATATTTCAAAAATGTATTGGGATATGTTCTCGTGGATCAGGCATTACATGGCAGAGGTATACACTCTTCTGAGTGCCCTTCTAGTTTGCTCTGTTTTCCTTTTCTTTTTGAAATGCCCACATCAGCAAATCTCTCCTCATCTGCTGGACTACATAACTTATCAAACAATTTGAAAGATATAATTATTTGGCAAATTAGTTGGCCATTTGGTGGCGTGGTTAAAGACTTGTTTCTTTCTCCACTGGCTCATGTGGGTTCAATACCCACGTAGGCTACTCACTCTTGCCAAACTGCACTTAGCAGCAAGCAGCAATGCCAAACAACCCCTCACCATGAGCTGAGGGAGGGCCTTGTCCTGCAATAGGCTGGGTTGAGGCTGTTAATTATTTGATGAATAATTTTGTCATCCAATAAAACTGAAGGATGATTGTGATGGGATGTCAAATTTGTCGATGTCAAATGATCTATAGTGGGATCTCAAGTGTCTCTGATCATCACTGAATTGTTCAATTTTATGACGAGGTTTTTGTACTTTTCTTTTTGTCGATCCCGCATTGAATTTTGCTTCTAGTCATAATAATTCATATAAAGACTGGCCATCAGAATGCCCTTGCAAAGCTTTAAAGTTGCAAATAGCATATTTCACAAACCCAAGCCTTTTGTGATCGTTGCTCAGAGCTCACCTTGAACCAAAAATTGATGCTTCGTTTTTTGTTTTGTTCCTTTGGCCGTAGAGAAATGGTTCTAGCCTTGAAATGTTTCTTGACTAATCGTGATGCACCATTGGAGGGAACATTGTGGATGAACAAGTAAACGAAGACAAACATCCGGAGGGTGGAGAGTGCTCTGCATGTTCAGCTTCCTGCACCACCAACAACATTAAAAACTAGAAGGGTACTCAGTGGAGCGCATACCTCTGCCTGTGGATCTGCGGATCTTCACCAAAATCAAATCAATTCGTCTTTGTCAGACACCCAACATGTCCACCAAATTTCATCCGAATCTTTCGATTACTTTTTGAGATATCGTGCTCTATATCATTTTTGGCCCTATCTCTCAGTGGTGAAGAATCACTTAAAAAATTATTGTATCCGGATTCGTAGCCAGATCTTCACCAAAATGTTATCAGTTTGTCTTTGTCAGACACCCAAGCTGTCCACCAAATTTCATCCAAATCCGTCCACAACTTTTTGAGCTATCCTGCCCACAAACAGACAGACAGACAGACAAACAAACAGACAGACATAAAGGGGGTGAAACCATAACCTCCTTCACCTTCGGTGGCAGAGGTGATAATGTAGATTCATGGAGTAACGGACTTCAAACTATTGACCTGGTTCATGATGTACATTTAATTCAATAGAGGTATGAGGAAAGAAGCCAAGAGTGACTTTGAAAGGGATTTTTACAAGCAAATGATATGTTGTCTTTGGACAGAAATCTAAGGAAAATTATGGATTTAAGATTATGTTAAACCTTGGAACAAGCAGGGATATTAATTTTAAAAACCGAATTGAAACTGCAGTACTACTATTCGTTTTTTGATTTTGATGTATCATACTCTTTACAGAGCGTTGGTGCTGCTGAAGCATTTCTTGGCATGATTATATTAGGTGGTTTGCCATTGCCTTCCCAGCGTTATTTGTCCATGCTCTATCCTTTTAAATGCTGAGTGTCAAGAAAGGAAGCAGCGTGTACCATGTTTTCATCTTTGGTATGTTTGAGCTGCTGATCTCCCAGACCCAGATGGCATGCTCCAACCATTACAACACGAAATCTGATTAATACTACACTACTAATCATTACATCAAATACATCTATGATCCTTTTATGTAATCCAATGTAAACTACTATATGGTTGGGGAATCCTGGCTACTATTACCTACTACTACTACTACTACAACAACTACAACTACAACTACGACTACTACTTTTTGATTTTGATGTACCATACTCTTTTCGAGCATTGTTTATGCCGAAGCAGTTTCTTGGCAAGGGTTGTACTGGGTGGTTTGCCATTGCCTTCCCAGTGTTGTTTATCCTTACTCTATCCTTTTAAATGCTGAACGTCAAGCAAAGAAACAGCACGAAGCATTTAAAACTCTTTGGTACGACTCGGTCAGGGTTCAAACTGCCAACCTCCCAGGCTCAGATCGGACTCTCGAACTATAGGCCACTGAGACTACGGCTACTTCTACTACTACTACTACTACTACTACTACTACTACTACTACTACTACTACGACTCCACCTTACATACTGCAGTCCTGTGTACTAGCAGAGGTGAGGAGAGCGAGCGACATTAAATAGAATTGTGGCAATTCTAACAAAAGCACGACTACTACAACTACTACTACCTTGTGGAATCAACTGGAGAACTTTTGTCCCCAAGTCTTTGAAGAACCAACTGGCCAGGTCTGACTGTTCGACTGAAGGTGATTTGGCCAGGTATTTGTAATTTGTTCATGGTGCCGGTGATAACCCGCCAACCATTCGTGAAAGATGCCGCAAAATCTTTAATGTTCATCAGCTAATGTTAGATCAGACAGCCACCCAGCTTAACGTCCATCTGAAGGATGGTACAATTTGTGGTGCCACACCCTGTCTGTGAAGAACCAATGCAACAGTTTATATTCAGAACGGATATCAAAACCCACACTATACAGTAAGTGGGCTATCTCTGCACCATCCGTTTTGACAATAAACAAAACTTGTATCTGAACTATCTTTTCAGAAAATCTGATGGAAATTCATGTGAAGAAAGAAAAGATAAAATTTACAAATCCAACCTACCTGAGTTTAACATTACTCTCTTTACATAATACGTTGATGTGTGATGTCTTTTATAATGATATCAAGTGCACATTACTATCTGATACTAATAGCTATATCATCATGATCAAACTATTCTCGACCTCAGCATTTTACACGGCCAAGAACCAACCATCGACAGGTCATCACTCCATTCTATCCATCCATTGGGACCATACTCTGTGGAGAGCGTTGGTGCTGCCTAAGAAGTCTCCTTGGCTCTTGGGCACAATCCTGGACGGGTCGCCACTCCGACACAGGATACCAGCAAGCTGGCACTCATTTTGCCGACCTCGGAAGGATGACAGGCAGTCAACCCCACCTGATATTAATTAAACAGAGAGTGAGATTTGAACACGGGATCCTAGGATCCCAAGCTCACCAATCACTCCATTACAGGTTATGATAATTTAATAGACATCAAATTCGACGACATTTACATCGACATGGAGGAACATCAAGTCACTTATGACACTTAGGATTATCCTGCAGAACACCATCGGCCAAGTCCTACGGTTAACAAGGTCACAGGTAACTCTAAAGATTAGTTAAATGGAAAATTAATGACTGAGTTAATTGTTCAAAGGTCAAAGTTGTACTCCTTCAGAATACAGAGCATGCTAGCGGTACAAAAGAAAAAATAAACAACAGGTGTTAAAGAAAAGTTAAGAATAATATATAATTTGCTTATAATGTAATTGCTTGTTTAATAACACAAAAGTAAAGAAGTATGAAATTGATTAGAAGCATAAAACACGACGTGTACAGATTTCTATTAAATATATATATATATATATATATATATATATATATATATATATATATATATATATATATATATATATATATATATATATATATACTGTATATATATTGTTGTGGTTTCCGCCGGCGCGTCGCCACGAGCACGACCCTCGATGGAGCAGTGGGGCCGTCTCGGCTCGATCGCCCGGAATTACAGATCGCCGGCCCGGAGAAGTCCGAGGTCGGCGGGTCCTGGTTATTTTGGACCAAAATACGCCAATGGGTAGATCACGTGGGGTAGGGTTAATTGCCAACTTCAACTTACCTAAGTACCCACGTGATCCAGCTACCGGGGTACTTCACCCTCGGCGGAACCCGTACGGAAGCGAGCCGCTTAAGCGAGCCCGTTCCGTGTGCGATGCCGAGCGGTTTTATATCGCCGAATTCCACCAGCCCGATTATCCTGTTACTCCGTTACAGCGGCAATGGCTGCTCACTTTCCCACACGCACGACACACC
>CM068964.1:85551286-85573016 GCA_035128595.1 Eptatretus atami
GCCTGTCATCCTTCCCGAGGTCCGCGAAATGAGTACAGTATACTGGTCCGGTGTATACCCGGTTAAATAGGTTACCATATCCCTGTGTCGAAGAGGCGACCAGGTTGCGTCAGGAAGGCATCGGCGTAAACATGTGCCAAATCACTATGCGGATCATACGGAGATCGCTGTGGCGACCCCTAACGGGAGCAGCCGAAGAAGAAGAAGATATATATATATATATATATATAATATATAATATTTATATATTATATATTATATATATACAGGGGCTGCAAAAGGTATACAGTAATGATATACTGGTACATTCCTTACTGTATACCTACTTTTGCAGCCCCCTGTATATATATATATATATATATTATATATATATATATATATATAAATATATATATATATATTATATAAATATATATAATATATATATATATATATACCGGTAGGCGACAAGGGATTCGCTCGGATCGAAGCGCTGGATACGATGCTTTTCATTCTTACTGATCCACCGATGAAGATTCATTGCCAAGACGTATTGGTTCACATACAATTGTTCCTCTGCCTGGCAAGATTTTTTTCTATTGTGTATTTTGCCAACTGGCACTCCTCATAAAAAATGACGGTAAATAGACACCCTATTTTTGAAGGTCTACCATTTGAAAAATAATCGGTTTGCTGGTTTGTGCTGTGGAGCCTCGGTTGCAGACACACACACACACACACACACCACACACACACACACACACACACACACACAACACACACACACACACACACACACAGACGAGAAACCCGATAAACTTCTCTCAATGCTCTTGTTTGACCACACCTCCTGAGCCACAATATTTTCATGTCACGCCCACTTTCCTAAGCACTCATAAAAAATGACGGTGAATAGACACCCGATTTTTGAAGGACTACCATTTGAAAAATAAAACCTCAATCAAAAATCGGCTCGAGTAAAATTTTCTAAATATCTCGAAGTGTTTAATTCCGAAGTCTCGCTTCTCTACATTCAAAACTGAAGGACAAATATTGAAAATATTGTACGCGGTTTTTCGGCCGCTGCACAGCAATGGGTGGTTGCTAGGCAACGAAATTCAAATGCGCACATTCCAACAAATACTGCACATGTTGGCAAAGTTTCATCGAAATCGTTCGCTGTTTGTGCTGTGGAACCTCGCTTTGCAGACACACACACACACACACAGACGGAAAACCCGACAATAAGGGATATCTAGACATATACGACTCCAATATATATATATATATAATATATAATATATAATATATATATATATATATATATATATATATATATTGTTACGGATCTGGAAACCATATGCATTCAAACATACAGATGTCCCAAGAGTCAGTTATTCCGTTAAGTACATGTGAGACAGGTCCCTTCCTTTTGTCTAGTGGGGGAATCAAAGGTGTGCGTTGCGATGTCCTTTGAGGTAGGTTATTACATCGAACGGCCATCCAACAAACCCTCAACGATCATCCAACAAACCATCAACAAAACCCTCCAACGATCATCCAACAAACCACCCAACAAACCTCCAACGACCACAACCAACAAACCAACAACCAACCACGGCACCTTCCAGCGCTTGCAACCCTCACCTTTCTGGCCACAGCATACGGAGCAAAAAAAAAGCGTCCAGTCCGCAGTTCCTGTTCGGCTTCTCCAAGTGCTCCAATTCTTCTTGTCGAGTCCACACGCATGGAGTGGGCGGCCTCGCCGGTGCCTGGCCGAGGTCCTGCCAAAAGGGCGGACCCATATGAGCCCGTCCAATCAGGGCGGAGGTGACGTCTGTTTCACTGAGCCCCCGCCCCGTTCGGGGAGGTCCATAAAAAGACTTCACCATCCTCAGTGCAGGAGGAGTTCTGTGGAGAGGAGTCTCAAGAGTGATAATTTTTTGGAGGAGTTGAGTTGGTTGGTGTGCATCATGCAGTTTGAGCTGGAGTTCTGCATTTGGCTGGCATTCGTTGGAGTTTTCCTGGGTACCATCCGCGACCTGATCTCCGCCCTGGGACTCCGACTGCTCCGCTCGGGTTCCTCCAAGGGCACGAGTCCCACGCGTGTGACTGTTGACCGAGCCGCACGACCATTAGCAGGTGCCGCACCACGGAGCACCCCTCCCTTCAACGTGCAGGTACCCAAGCGAACTGCGACCCCCAGCTCGTCTCTTCCTCTCTGGCTGCGGGGTCTTTTATAAATCATCTGAGTGTGTCTGAGTGTGTGGGCCCGTTTGGAAGTAGCAACTGTATAAGTGTTTTGAACATTGTAAATTCTTGCTTGTATATTCCCGATAAGTCTTGCTCTGTGTCTTCTTTATTGTAAAAATTACTGAAGAAATGTTCCCAGTTCGTTTCCGTCCTTTCTTTCATTGGTCCAGCATGGTTCGGATCGGAGTTTAGCCGGGTCTTTATAACCGATAATCGGTTCATCCGCGCCGGCACGGCTTTGGCAGTTCCGCTCGACTGCACCCGAACCGGAGTTGGTAATCGGTAGTTGGAACTCTACGGCAGTCGTAGAGTGCCCGGTTCGAGCAAGACGTGCCGAGGGCATGGTTCCCCGGTAGACGACACCGCGTAGTTAATTAGGTAAATTGTTCTTGATAAAAAGACCCTACGCTACGCGGTGGAGGTATTGGCGTTCCATGGTCGGTTCAGCGACCCGCCGGCTCGCGGAATTATCCGGAGCGACGGCCTACAATTCCGGGGAGTCTGGTGGGAGACGACGTACTTTCCCCACCTAGTGGTCGTTCTCGCCACCGACCCCCGGCCCTCAACAATAATATATATATATACACTGATATATATTATATATATATATATATATATAATATATATATATATATTATATATAATATATATATATACAGGTGAATGCACCCGGCGTTGCCCAGGTTCTTTTTGAATGAATGTAAACTTCTGCACATAGGTCTGACATGAGCCCGATATCAGTTCCCTATTGGGCCATGGCAGTCAGAGCGAAGGGGTTGGTGAGGGGGAACACCACCCCCCCCCCCCCGGGCCGAGGACCTCGCCACCTCGACTATAACCTTCCCGGGGCCCGTCCGACATTTTTTGTTTCAGAGGTTTCCTCCTATCTTTCACCGTTCATGAGATTAGCACGTACAGACAAACAACAAACAAAAACTTCAAATATATATATATATAATATATTATATATATATAATATATATTATATATATATATATTATATATCAAAAGTTGGACAGATTGGGCATACACAAATACCACTTCTTGGAATGGCTAAGAAGAGGTCAGCTCAAGGACAAGTGTAGGTTCTGCAAGGTAGAAACAGAAAGTACGAGCCATCTACTATCGGGATGTAGATAACTCATGTCAGAACAGCTGTATACATGAAGGCACAACAAGGCATGGAGAGTAATTTCACTGGCACATCTGCAAAAGTCTCAATATCCCAGTTCCAGAAACTCCTGGAAACATGAACCAAAAGCGATAATTGAGAACAGGAAGTAATGCTCACACACAACCTGATGATCCCATCAAGCGTGAACATAGAAAACAAAGCACTGTGATCGGATATAGTACTTAGGTATAAAAACGAAAAAATGGCATTGCTAATTGCAGGTGTTAATACCAGTGATTTTGGCCTAAACAACGCAAAAATCAAGAAAATGACCCCAAACAACCCCAAAACCTAAAAATGAAGTGAAAAGAGCCTGGAAGTTGAAGAACGCAGAAATTGTACCACTGATCATTGGAGCAGCAGGAATAATGAAGAAGAACCTAACTGAGATCGAGAAAAACATCCCTGGGAATATTATTACAAACAAACGACAGTTGGAAGCTGTTCGGGTCTCAGTGACAATCCTCAAAAGAGCCCTTGGAAGAAAACTTTGAGAACAAGAAAACTTCACACCTTGGTTCATGAATCGTGACGACTTACTGAAACGGACGTGGATACTTCGAGACCTGTGAGGGCTCTGTTCCACCTTCTGAAATCTGCACATGGAGATAACAATGAATAACGCACACACGCACGCACGCACGCACACACACACACACGTCCAAGTAATAATGGATTATAGTGTAGGAATTTCGTTGATCTATTTACAGTAATAAGTAACTTGTACGATAGGTGTTCATAATGTTTTACGAACAAGATGGCACAAATGTCAGGTCAGGTCAGGTATGGGGGGAGCATGTGCAAGAGCAGCGCGTCGCTGCGTCCACTTTCCGCCAGTACTCCAGGGTCTTCCGTCTGGCCATCCCCCAGGCAGATGCCTGGCCCATCCCCATCTCCTTGAGATGCCGATCAACCTGCTGCAACCATGAGGCATGTGGTCGGCCCTTTGGCCTCCTTCACTCACGAGACTCCCTTGCTGAGAGAATCTGGTGAGCAGGATCGGCATCAGGAAAAACGAGCCACATGTCCATACAGCCGCAGTTGACGCTCACAGACTATGTGGGTAACAAATTTCATTTGAGTCTCTCTGAGCAACCGCTCGTTGGACACAAAGTCCGACCAGCGATAGCCAAGGATTCTCCGAAGAGACCTGGTACCAAAGGAATTAAGTCTCCGTCTCAGATCCCTGGTCAGAATCCAAGTCTCACATCCATAGAACAAGACTGGAAGCACCAAGAACCTGAAGACTCGGACTTTCGTCCTCTCACACAGATACCGGCAGCGCCACACCCCATGATCCAGTGAATCTATGACTCCCCAGGCTCGACCCATACATATGTTGACCTCTGGCTCACGTCCAGCAGAGACATGAATATCACTGCCAAGGTAAGTGAATCTCTCCATGACCTCAACATCCTCACCACAAACAGGCACAGACAGGGTAGCAGCATCCAAGATGTCATTGAAAGCCTGGATCTTAGTTTTGACCCAGGAAACCCGTAATCCCAGCGGCTCCGACTCCTCATTCAGCACCTCGAGGGCCCCCAAAAGGATATCTAAAGCCTCCGCAATGATGACTGCATCATCTGCGAAATCAAGGTCAGAGATCTTGACATTCCCAAACGATGCACCGCAGCTTGACCTTTCTGACATCCTCCCTAAAATCCAGTCCATACAAGTGCTGAAAAGTGTGGGGGTCAGTACATACCCCTGACGAACTCCAGTAACAACTGGAAATAAGTCAGGGATATAATAAACAAGTCAGAGAATAAGTCAGAGAGAGGAAATAAGTCACAGAAGTCCTTGACACATTAACTTGCTTTTTTTCAATATGTGAGGTATCTATAATTTGTAAGGAAATATATAAAAACAATTACTTATTCATGTACATTATATGTCTTGCTCTACTTTATTGGTGTCTCTTGGACTATTGTGAGTATCTCCTTATAATTTAGAATTTTTGAACATTCGATGCACCATCTTACATGATCACGAATTAATAAGAGGAGTTGCATGTTTCTCTTCAATCCAAAAAGTTTACAAATTTGCAACAGTAGTAATTAAAGTATGACTGACCTTTAAAGCCTGAGAAGATGTTTCCAGTAATTGCAAAGTGACAGAAAGATATGAGAGAGATATGTTTTCCTCAACTTGACTGACATAATAAAGATAACTCATGGTAAGTGTTAATGCAAATGTAATTAGTCCTGACCTTGTTACTAGCAGAGGTCATTAACTGGCTTTGCAAGGCATTGACAGTGGTTGCATTAAGAGTTCTTAATTTCCTGATTGTTTACCTCAATATACTCACAATAGTGCAAATACACCTAAATATTATGATGTGCCTAGTTTATTTTTTCTTTCTAGTTTTAGTGGCATCATGGTTAGAGTGTTTTGTGTGTCCGCTTTGAATCTGGGAGGTCGTGGTTGAAGTCATGGTTGGAGTGTCTGCTCTGAATCTGGGAGGTCAAGGTTGAAGTCATGGATTTCTAGCTCCGTCGCTGAACTATGCCATTGACAGTGAAGCAGAAGACAAAAGTGGTGGCTCTGTGGTATGAGACTAAATCATATGTAGACACCCGCTGGAGGTTCTGCTAGGAATACGACCTCAGAACACATGATGGACCCACAAATTGTGCCATTCAATGTATTGTGAAACATTTTGAGCACAAGGGTACGGTGCACAACCAGAGCAAGGGCAACAGTGGTAGGCCAGCATCAGTAACCAAGAGCCAAGCCAACATCGACACCGTGCGGGATTCTGCAGTGGACAGTCCCAAGAAGTCCCACTGCTGGCGCTCCCCGGAGCTAGGCATCAAACCAACATCAGTCTGGCGTATCCTCACTAAGGAACTGAAGCTTTTCCCATCAATGATCTCTCATGGGCATAAACTGAGTCAAGATGACATGAGAAGGAGACTTGATATGTGCAATTGGCTCAGTGACAAGATGGGCACCAACCGCCCTGCCACACTGGATGATCTGAAGCAGGAGGTGTCAGACTACCTTCAGGTAGTGCCACATGAGACCTACAGGAAAGTTGGGCAGAACTTTGGAGTCAGGATGAATACCTGGCTGAACCATGGAGAGGCACACATCGAGAACGTCAATTACAAGGATTTTGCGTAAATGCCAATTTCAGACCTTGGGCTCTCACTCACTCGAGCAGTGACTTAATGCAATAGCAATCAGTGATAGAAAATACCATGTCATAAGCTTTCAAGAAATGTTTTGGTCACGTTCCTGAGGTTTCTGTTTCTTTATAAATAAACATTTAAAGTTGCATCACTCTTTTTGAAACACCCTGTATATCTTACTGTTTTGATGCTTATGTGAACAAAACTCACCCATCATCTAAAACTTCTGTATTTTCTTTTGCTTTGCTGGACAAACATCAGCACATTAAATCTGTTTCTTATCCTATACATAATGACTTGATTTATGGTCTTTACCTTTTTATGTTTGTTGATGCATCCTTTGGCAAACTCATGTAATATTTTCATTGTTTCCCTATAGATCATTGGCCATAGCATGAGCCTGTAAAAATATCTATCTGGTCTCATTATTCACTTTGATGGGCTGAAAGGATGGCGTAGAGGTACGCACAACTGCCCCTAAACGATCTAGCCTGGGTTTGAATCCTGGTCCAGCTATAAACTGTCACCTTGGTGTTTCACAGGCAGGGTGATTCATCAATGTGTGTGCTGTCCCTCGAATGGACGTTAAACGAAATGGACGAATGAATTGTCCACAAACCAAGGCATACAGAGTAGGGGGAGAGTGGATGTCAAGAGTCCTGCCATTACGCATACGTAATAAATGGATGGACCCAGCCTAACAATCCTTTTGAAAATCGTTTCTTGGAAAGAAAAGTCTATTTAGCCGATGTTTTGCTCGATGAGCAACAGCACATGCCTGCTATACCTCCATTTTGGATCATGAAATGGATTATTTGAAGCTGGGGTCTTGCATTCCTGACCCCAGTCTCTGCAATCTGTCCTACTGATCGGTGCCAACGTGACAGCAAACACATAAAATAAATGTTATGCTGTTATGAGTATCACATCTTAAAGGTCACACAACTTGTATATTGTCGAGATGAAAGGCCTTCTATTGGAATCATATTTACACATGTATGGTTTTTGAAAAATCAAATATGATTTAAAAGATAAATGAAGTAGCATGAAATTGATTTACAATCTTATTCAACAATATTCAAGACAATATTGACAAAACAAATCGTGTATCTTCCTCTTTCATGACTGAGCCTCGATAAAGAAAAATGTCCTTGATTTCCCATGGACCATATGCAATATGTAATTGTAAGCAGGATTGTAGGTAAGGTAAGCAGGATTGTTAGGTAAGGCCAGATCAGATCTGTGACTGCTACGGGTACCATGTAAACCCCTACTAACCTGTTCATGGTCGAGCGTCGACGCCAAAACTGTCTCCCCCACCAGGTCCTCCTGGTGTGGAGGGTGTATGGATGTGGACACCCAGCATGATTATATACAAAACCTGTCAAAGGGCGGAGGAGCTCCTTGTGAGCCAACGGCCATCCATATATTGTGCCAAATGCGTTTCCGGACATCCTCCTGCAGTTGGTTACCTTTCCTAGGAGGTTGGTGGTAGGATTTGCACTCTGGCCACCACAAAACACTTCACTTCTATAAAACACACTGGTAGTGTGTGTCGGGGTGGTGCTGAGGTGTCGTCCACCAGACGGCGGTCTCCTCGGGTTAACCTGAGGTGATCCCTTTGGGTGGGTGCCTGGAATGTCCGATCCCTAAAGAGATGGGGATGGCCCAAGAATCTGCCTGGGGGATGGCCAGACAGAGGCCCCTGGAGTACCGGCAGAAAGTTATTTGTGGCCAACATACCATTTTCCAGTACCGAGATCAGGAAATTTGCCCAACAATGGGGGTTGAAGGTAATGACCTCATGTCCTACATATCCACAGTCTAATGGACAATCCGAACATGCCATACAGACTATCAAGCAAGGACCCAGAAAAGCCCTCGAAGGTGGCAACAATAGCCAATTGATGTTACTGACCTACCAGACTGAACACACCACTGGCAGGTTTTCCATATTCCCGAGCACAGCTGTTAATGAGCAGCAGGCTCAGAGATCAATTTTCGTGTATGGACAATGCCCTGGAACCACAGGTTCAAGCTGATGCACGGTGTATATTGATACAGCGACACCACTGAGCTAAACACTTCTACTACCGAGGCACCAAAGACTTAATGTCATTATTACCGGGGGACAGCACTTGCGTACAACGAAACAAGACCTGGGAGCCAGTAGTTGTTATGGCTGAACACCACACACCGCGTTCTGATCTCATCACCACTCCAGAGGGGCATGTAAACCGTTTTGGAATCATAGGCCCCTCCACATCACAGATGAGCCTCATTTACCCATTGTTCCACTACCAGAGTAGATCCAACAATGGAAAACTGTGTCCCCAACAAGTTCCCAACCAGACTTTCCACCACCAGAAGCAGAACTTCCAGCACACTCCACCACCTCACGGCACACCCGACGTTCTTCTCGATTCACCAGATGTCGAGAACATTTTGAAGACTACATCATGTGATTTCACTCTTGTTATTTGATTCCATGGAAGTGTTCTCCAAAGCTGCTTTTCTTACTTTCAGGTTTTCATTGTTTACTCACTAGTTTGTCGACACTTTTGCTAACTTTTCTGTTGTGTGTGTAACCTTAAATCCATCTAGATAATGGTTTGGATGGGAAGGATGTTGTATGTAGGTTTTCTAGATCGAGTATCACATGATCTCTGCATGACACTTCCCACTACATGACACCTCGATAGTGTGTGCACGCTTTTCCTGTATGCTGGTCCGATTAATCTATCCATCCATCCATTGGGACCATGCTCTGTACAGAGCGTTGGTGCTGCCGAAGCAGTCTCCTTGGCTACTGGGCACAATCCTGGACGGGTCGCCACTCCGACACAGGATACCAGCAAGCTGGCACTCATTTTGCCGACCTCGGAAGGATGACAGGCAGAGTCAACCCCACCTGGTATTAATTTAACAGTTGAGTGGGATTTGAACTCAGGATCCTCGGATCCCAAGCCTACCACCCGAAGTCCGATCAATACAGTGCAGTTTTTATTCTTCACAAAACAAGAATGTTTGCCAAATTTTAAAGAGGCCGAGACGTGACCCGGCAGTTTTAACAATTATTCAGACTATAAAATTAACTTCATTTCATCCTTTTCTGTTCTTAAAGCCAAGACCAAAATGTTTGTGCCGTGATGATGAAATATGTAGACGAACACTTTTGTTCTCCTGAACATGAAAAAAAAAAACAGTGGATGCCCTTTCTGAAGGCCCTGTCACACCTTGACGTTTTAGCCAGCGTATGGCAAGGTATCAAAATGTATGAAACGCTGGCGTACGCTGAACTATTGATGTTTTTTTCCAGTTTTGGACGTATTCATAACGAGTTGGACGTATGCATAACGTATTAGTAACGTTCACAAGACGTTTCGATAACATATAGATAACTTATATCAACGAATGCTGAGCGTGTTGTCGGCGTTCACAACCTATGCCCAACGATAGTCTAACTTATGCATAGTGCGCGGCAGCGTATCGCCGACGATCACGTGGCGTAGCCTATTGGCTGTGGCTCGACGATTCAAATCATAACCGCACTAGACATCGAAGTGTCAAGCCGCTGTCACACCTTGACGTTTTAGCCAGCGTATGCCGACATATGAAAAATTTGCCGAATACGCTGGCACACGTCGAATACGTTATGGTAAGTTTTGTATACGTTAAGAGCACGCTGAAGCACGCTGGCATACGTCGTATGTAGTACGCCGAGTACGTCGACAAATTTTCAGCATGTTGAAAATTTTTCGACGTATCCAGCGTATGACACACGTTCCGCATACGCTGGCCATAAGTTGTAGGCACGTTACGCGATCGTTGACACCGTCGACACACGTTACTTGTAAGTTACTCATAAGTCGAAACACGTCGAGGGAATGTTTAGCGTCAGTGTTCCAGACTCCCTGGTTTTTTTTTGGTTTTTTTTTTCTTCGGCATCACGGTGATGTAGCACTTCGATTTCTAGTGCGGTTATGAATTAAATCGTTGAGCGGCAGCCTATTAATTATATTATATTATAACCGCACTAGAAATCGAAGTGTCAACATCACGTCATACCGAAGAAAAAAAAAAAACAGGGAATCTGGAACACTGACGCTAAACATTACCTCGACGTGTTTCGACTTATGAGTAACTTACAAGTAATGTGTGTCGACGTGTGTCAACGATCGCGTAACGTGCCTACAACACGTTACTCATAGGTTAGAAATAAGTTTCGGGTATGCTAAACATTACTCAACGTGTTTCGACTTATGAGTAACTTACAAGTAACGTGTGTCGACGTGTGTCAACAATCGGTAACGTGCCTACAACTTATGGCCAGCGTATGCGGAACGTGTGAGTCATACGCTGGCATACGTCAAAAATTTCAAGCATGTTAAAATTGTCGACGAGCTCGGCGTACTACGAGTATGCCAGCGTACTACGACGTATGCCAGCATACGACGTATGCAGCGTCTCTTAACGTATACAAAACTTACCCATAAGTATTCGACGTGTGCCAGCGTTTTAGACAAATTTTTCATACGTCGGCATACGCTGGCTAAATGTCAAGGTGTGACAGGGCCTTGACCAAAAAAGGTCAGAAAGGGTATCGACTGGGCATCCTCCATTGTACAAAGTCCTTCCTTGGTACAACTGAACTCCTATCTACCTACAGACTTTCATCTGCAGCGTGATGGAGTACTGTTTTCCCTCTGGGCTGGTGCTCCTGCCTCACATCGTCCTCAGATTGACGCCGTGGAAACCAGGGCCTTTAAGATTATTGGAATCTCCCGTGATGAAGTGAGTCTGTGGGCCGATCACTATCACCATCGCAGACAGTTTAGCGGTCTCCCTGTCTTCTATCACCTCCTTTCTGGTGATTTCCATGCTTTACCCCCCCCCCCCCACTCCGGGGTTCTGCAGAGCACATATGGTCTACCATTAACCGCCTTCTGGTGAATCTACCAAAAAACAGGATCACTGCTTACCTCCAATCATTTGTTCCTCTTTGTTTCCACCTGTGGAACCAACTTCCACATCCTCTTCCATCTCAATCTTCCCTCCAGGTCTTCAAGGCAGCTGTTCACACTATCTCAGAGAGTCCAGAATCCAAAACCATGATCTTTTGTACCCTCGCCAACCCTCCCCCCTCAGCCAAGTCCATCCTCCTTCCAAATTTCCAGTTTTTCCTCCTGAGAGTTTCCTTCTGTATCCATTTTGTCCACCCCATGCATCCTTTCCTGACCCCCATTCCTCCACACACCCATTGTTTGTCTGCCTCCTCCTATGTTGGCCTTTGGCTCTGCTGTTGGTGTTTCCCCCCTTTATCTGCTGTTCCTTTTGTTCTGTTGCGTCGTAATCCGTTCAGTGTACTAGTGCTAGCTCTTCCAGGAGCCTTGATTATGATTTCAAAAAAAAGGGATACAAGAATAGACTATTGCGCTTGAGCTATAATATCCACCACCAATGGTTAACATGATACTGTATTCTTGTGTTGAGAAAAAGAGTGAATAGCTGGCTTGAACAATTACCATTCATTCATTACCTCTGCCACCTCTTCAATGGAGGTTATGGTGGATGGAGGTTATGTTTTCACCCCTGTCTGTGTATCTGTGAGCAGGATATCTTAAAAAGTTGACAGATTCGGACAAAACTTGGTGGACAGTTTGGGTGTATGACAAGGACGAATCGATTCGATTTTGGTGAAGATTTGAATCCGGATACGATAGTTATTTAATTTTTAATTGATTCTTCACAATTGAGAGATGGGGTCAAAAGCTATATATAGCAGGATATCTCAAAAAGTTATGTCCGGATTCGAACGAAACTTGATGGATGAGTTTGTTAGGCGACAATAACAAGTCGATTCGATTTTGGTTCAGGTCCGAATCCAGATCCAGCCTATCAGTGGGATACAAAACATAACCTGTTCAGCCTGTTGGAGGGATGTGCTCTACCGAGTGCCCTTCCAGTTGCCCAATGTCATGTTGATTGCACTATCCAGATGTACTATTTTCAAATCATTGGAGAAGATGGAGTGGGAATTCGTTGGGAAAGAAAAGGGGAGAGCTCTTAAAATTCTGTCATTTTGCATAGGTATTATGTAGACAGTTCCTACGTGGTTTTATTATGATTCCATTTTGGTGGAAATGTTTACATTTCATCCAGATATTGTAAAACGGTCCACTGTCGTAGCTTAGATACAGGAATACATCAATGTTTGAGATTGATTTTTGATCAAACATTGATTTTTGTGGAGAATATGGACAACTTCTCATGCTGAGCTTGTGAAAGGGAAGGTGTCGATGGTGTTAGAAGACATCAGAAATTGACAATAAAAGTGAAGCAAGGAGTGGGGAGGAGGGGGGCTTTTTTCTGCTTTTAGGGGATTAAGCTTTGCAGTTTCATTGAGGGTTGACAGCATCTCATCACACAATACAGTCCCTATTGTTATCTTTAGTCATGCAACCACTGCTTGGTAAAATAAACATACACGACATGTATTTCCAAGCTGTTTGAAAATCTCAACTCCTTTGTTCCTTGCTTCTTCCATCTATGGAACCAGCTTGCAGAGGCCATTCATTCCCACTCTTCCCTCCAGGGCTTCGAGCAGGTAGTGCACCACCACCTCATGTCATCCCCCATTAATCCTTCTGAACCCAAACCTCCTGCCGGTTGTGCCAAAATGTTGCCCCTCCATTCCACTGTCAATTTAACCTTGCGTGATCTTCCATGAGCCTCGCTCTTGCAGAGAAATACATAAGTAATCCACGATCTCCATGCTCTTCGCCATGTACGAACAGTGAGTGCTAAGGTTTCCCATTGGGTGAACTGACAGAGCAGGAACGGCATTATGTTGGATTACTTCCCAAACTTTTTGTACTTTAAAGCTCAAGGCCACAACCTCAGTAATTGCTTCTCAATCCATGAGGTTTTGCATACCCTCGCACACAGACGGATCGACTGAACTGTCTTCTGATGCTCGGGAGTGTGTGAGAGAGAGAGAGAGAGAGAGAAAGAGAGGAGAGAAAAAAGAGAGAGAGAGGGGGAGAGAGAAGAGAGAGAGAGAGAGAGGAGAGAGAGAGAGGAGAGAGAAGAGAGGAGAGAAGGAGAGAGAGGAGAGAGAGAGAGACAGAGACAGAGAGAGACAGAGACCGAGAAGAGACAGAGAGAGAGACAGAGACAGAGACAGAGACAGAGACAGAGAGACAGAGGACAGAGACAGAGACAGAGACAGAGAAGAGAAGAGAGAGAGAGAGAGAGAGAGAGAGAGAGAGAGAGAGAGACAGAGAGAGAGAGAGAGAGAGAGAGAGAGAGAGAGAGAGAGAGAGAGAGAGAGAGAGAGGAAAGAGAGAGAAGAGAGAGAGAGAGAGAGAGAGAGAGACGGTGCGGGGAGAAAGCTGCGGAGGGGTTGAGATATTGAAAGGGCTTTGGGAAAAGTAAGGAGTTGGATTCGATGACATCATAACCATCATTCATTACTTTTCAAGGTGGATCCAATTTGCGTGCATAGTTCCCTGGTTTACTCGATAAATGGTGTCACGATACATTGATACTGCAGGTGCACACTGCTATAATTATAACGAGCAGTGGGGGCGAAAATTGCAATCCAAATATAGCCAATTCATTCAAAGGAAGGTTCTAAAAACTGGGAATTATTCACACAGGATAGCGAGCTGAGGCCACATTTATCCTTTAAACATCGTTTGGAGTCCATCACTATATAGCCGGACCAGCAGAGCTATATGTCTGGGATGGAGGTGATAAAGTGATTCATAATGGATGTCTGTGGGACATGCAGTTCTTTATGTCCAGAAACCACATCCTCTCAACACCTTGTATGACGACCCCCTTTAGAATGAGCAGTGTAACATGGATTTCTGCCTGTTTATGTAAATGGTCACGTCAACATTGAAGACCATAAATCATCCTGGACAAGTCTTTTAGCCATGACGTATGGTGTGTAAGAAGGTATAGGTACTCTGAAAATGTGTTGCAATTAAATATCATTATGTGGGTGTTAGTCTTAGGAGCAATCTATTTATTACATACGCGTCAGTTTGGGTGGGAGGCTGAATTAAAAAAACATGAGAAGGGGGGATGATTGGAGAGAGAGAGAGAGAGAGAGAGAGAGAGAGAGAGAGAGAGAGAGAGAGAGAGAGAGAGAGAGAGAGAGAGAGAGAGAGAGAGAGAGAGAGAGAGGTTATCGGGATGTGTTGGTGGAGTGGAGGTGCTGGCAGAATGGCTTAGAGGTACAGCAACTCACCTCTGAGCCATGTAGGTTCGAATCTTGGTGCAGCTACACAAACTGTCATCCTGGTGTATCATACATACTTACATGGCGAGCATGTGCCACAATGTGTTGATGTGTCCACTTTCTGCTGGCACTCCAAGGGCTTCTGGCAGGCCATCCCCCAGGAAGATGCCTAGCCCATCCCCATCTCTTGGGGGTAGGACATTCCAAGCACCCACCCAAAGGGACTTCCTCTGGTTAACCTGAGGAGACTGCTGTCTGGTGGATAACTCCTCAGTGTGTCTTATGGAGTGAAGTTTTTTTTTAATGATGGTCAGAGTGCAAATCCTGCCACCAACCTCCTAGGGAAGGTAAACAACTGCAGGACGACGTCCGCAGACACAGTTGGCACCAGATATGGATGGCCGTTGGCTCACAAGGAGCTCATCCACCCTTTGGCAGGTTTTGTATTTCATCCTGCTGGAGGTCCATGTCCAAACACCCTCCACACCAGGGGGACCTGATGGGGGAGACGGTTTCGTTGCCGACACTTGACCATGAACAGGTTAGTATGGGTTTACATGTTGCCCGTTTACATGAAAATGATGCTACCTGCAGGTGTACTCGAGACTAGGTAAGCCCCGTGTTGGCTTAACGGTGAAGGTGGCTGGGTTAAGATCTTAGGGTGTTGAGTTCAAGCCCCTACTGTTGAATTAACACCAGGTGGGTTGATTCAGCCTGTCATTCTTCGCCATTCTTCTGAGGTCGGCAAAATGAGCACCAGCTTACTGGTAACAGAGGGCACTGCATCAGTGGCACAGCCACATCCTCAATAAAATGAAGCTACCTGCAGTCACCTGCTGTATACGAAAGAAGGAGAGTAAAGAAAGAAGGGAGGATGATTCGTATTCGTAGTACAGTACTGTGTTCTGCCCGACGCCCAAAAGCAAGTTCAGCACTGCCGAAGCAGTTTCTTGGCAAGGACTATACTGGCTGGTTTTGCCATTGTCTTCCCAGGGGAGGATGATTTGGAGAGAGAGTGGGTGGTTATAGCGGAGTGTGCGAGGTGTGTCGAGAGAAGATGGGACTACAGGAGAGAGAAAGGAGGATGATAGAGGAATGTGGGTTGGGAGGAGATTGATGTACATGGGATGGGAAAGGAATGGTGTGCTCAGAAAATACGAGAGGGAGGTGTGGGCTGAAAGGTTCTGCCACACCTATGTACGTAATAAATAGATGGCCCCTGTAAAAATTAATTCAGTGTTTTTGCTTGTACCCGAATTCGGCGTTTTCATTGCCATACATCGACAATCCATGAGATCACGGTGATCCTTGATGAATGAGAACTGATTGAAGGCACGAAGTTAATAACATACTATATATTAAAATAAGCATTGTGTGAACACGATGATCAGATTATTTAAATATCCCGCATAATCATAGCTCTGTACCATTAGAGACGATAAGTGGTGGAAAATTGTTTGTCTTGCCAATGCAATTACAGCAAATATCTTATTCACACTTCACACTGCGAGATGACAATTGCAAGGACTCTTCGATTTCAGAAGAACAGAGGAGAGAAGGTAGTTTTGTAAAAGGCCACTGTTTAAGTCTTGAAGCATTTCCATGAAGACCAATCCCATTCTTACCGAGGTGCTAAACAAAGAGGGTGGGGGTAAGATGATGGAGTCAGAAGGTGGTTGGGGTGAGTCGTGGTGATCGTTCACACCGGGTTCATCTCAGAGCACCATGATGTGTCGCGGAGATGAATTCCAATGAACGAAATCCACTCGCACACCGCACGCACTCTTCCCTTCTATATATCCAATCCGAGGTACCAAACTCGAAGCAGTTTCTTGGCGTGGGATCATGGTGGGCAGTTTGCCATCCTTCTCCCAGTAGTAGTTAGGGCAGGAATTTGTAATTTGTTCAGGGTGCCGGTGATGGCTCGCCCACTCTTCACGAAGGACACCGTGGGATCTTTAATGTCCACTAACTACTGCCGGTAGACTGGAACACCCAGTTTAGCGTCCATCCGAGAGATGACTTAGTTTCAGAACAGGAAGAGGTACTAGAGATCAAATTGCAAATCTGAGATTGGTCATGGAAAAAGTAAGGGGATATCAAAGGAAGGTGTATCTGTTTTATAGATTATAGTAAAGCTTTCGATTGTGTTGATCATGAATTGATGTGGATGTGAGAGAGATGGGATGTTGAAGCACCTGAAATGTCTGATAAGAGCCTGTACACCCAAGCCAAGAAGGTACAGTAAGAACAGAGTATGGAGAGACAGAATGGTTTGGAATTGGAAAAGGGGTTACACAGCTCGGGATGCATTCTCTCCACTTACTTGTTCAATCTGTATTGTGAAGTACATCATGAGGAAATGAAACTTGGATGACATAGAGTCTGGAGCCAGGATTGGAGGAAGATGTATCAACAACCTGAAGTATGCTGATGATCCCACTCTGTTGGAAGAAAGTAAAGAGGACTTGATGAAACTGGTGCAGACAGTGAAGAAGGAAAGTGAAAAAGCTGTTTTTTTACTTAAACCGAAAAAGACTAAAATCTTGTCAACTGAGAAGATCGACTTGTTCAGATTGGAAGACGATCATGTGGAAATGGTGGAAAGTTTCATCTTAATGTGTTCCAAGATTGTGGAGGAGAAATAAATAGACGGTTCACGTTGGGGAGAACAGCAATGTCAGGATTGACAAAAACAAACCAAGAGGAGGCTGGTGATTGATCTGGTATTTCAAGTTGCAATGTATGGATGTGAATCATGGACAGAGAAAAAGAAAGAAAGCAATCAGATTGACAGTATTTAAATCTGGTGTTGGAGATGAATGTTAAAAAGCCCTTGAACTGCCAGAAGAATTGGAACGGCACTCGGTACAGCGCATACCTCCTCCAGGCTGAACAGGTTACGTTTTCTATCCCACCGATAGGCCTGATCTGTATCCGGACACGAGCCAAAATCGAATTGGCTTGTACTTGTCACTTAACCAACTCATCCATCTAGTTTTGTCATAACCCATCCACAAATTTTTGAAACATCATGCACTCAATGGTGAAGAAATCACTTTAAAAAAATTCCCGGATCAGCATCCGGATCTTCACCAAAATCGAATCAATTCTTCCTAATCACACACCCAACCTATCCACCAAGTTTCGTCCGAATCTGCCCACAACTTTTTGAGATATCCTGCTCACAGACAAACAGACAGAGGTGAAACCTTTGGTGGTGGAGATAACAAACAAATCGGTGCTTGAAGAAACTAGAAGGGCACTCGGTATACCTCCATCAGACTGATTAGTTTATGTTTTGTATCCCACTGATAGGCTGGATCTGAATTTCGAGCTGAACAAAAATTTAATCGGCTTGTTCTTGTCACCTAACCAACTCACCCACCAAGTTTTGTCCGAATCCGTTCATACCTTTTTGAGATATCCTGCTTTATGTCGTTTTTAGCCCAATCATCCAATGGTGAAAAATCACTTTAAAAATTCTCAGATCCAGATCCGGATTCAGATCTTCACCAAAATCTAATCATTTCGTTCTTGTGATGTACTCAAGCTCTCCACAAAATTTCGTCCAAATCCGTCAACAACTTTTTGAGATATTTTGTTCACAAACAAACAGACAGACAGACAGAGAGACAGACAGACAGAGAGACAGACAGACAGAGAGACAGACAGACAGGTGTAAAAACATAACCTCCATCCACCCTCAGTGGCGGAGGTAATGAGACCATGTGCATTAGAAGCGCTGATGTTAATCAGAAACCGTCATACTTTGGACACATCATGCTAAAGAAAACGAGTCTGGAGAAGTTAACGATGTTTGGTGTGATTATTTGAAGAAGAGGAAGAGGCAGACATTGTATAAGTTGGACAGATGAGGTAAATGCTGCAACCAAGCTGTCTCTATCAGAACCTCGGGAAGCAGTTCAGAATAGGGATGTTTGGAGAAATCTGATCACGAATCTCACCAGATGTCGGGCATGACTTGATTTAACTGGAAAACTACATTAAAAAAACAGTATGTATTTACCTGTCCCCCTTCATGAGGCCGATTTGAGTTAGGTTTGAGTATTCATTGTCAAGCCAGATTAAATCTGTGACTTGCTACAGATAACATGTAAACCTGACTAACCTGTTCCATGGTCGGGTTGTCGGCGACGAAACCGTCAACCCCACCAGGTTTCCTGGTGAGGAGAGTGTATGATCTGGACACCCAGCAGGATTAAAAACAAAACCTGTCAAAGGGTGAAGGAGCTACTTGTGAGCCAACGGCCATCCATATCTAGTGCCCAACTGTGTCTGTGGACGTCCTCCTGCAGTTGGGTTACTTTTTTTTAGGAGTTTGGTGGCAGGATTTGCACTCCGGCCACCGTAAAACCCTTCACTCCGCAAAACCCACAAATGCAAAGAAAACTTAAAACTCACTCCGTGGGAGTACCTCTTATGCTGTTGCCCTTCGCAGGGCAGCTCACCGGATGACGGGATTGGGGCAAAGCCTTCAGGACCCCCATTCCTTGATGATAGGAGGAAAAGCACTGGGTAAACTTCCTGGGTAAGATTGCGGTCGTGTGTGTCGGATGGTGTTGAGGTGTTGTCCACCAGACGGCAGTCTCCATGGGTTAACTTGAGGCGGTCCCAAAGGGTGGGTGCCTGGAATGTCCTATCCCGAAGAGAGGATGATCACCTGTCTCTCTCTGTTATCATCTGAGCTCAAGCATTTGAACATTGGTATTGCAGCACTCTCTGAGGTTCGGAGACCGGATAGTGGCGAGATCATGGCGGTTGGTTACATCAACTACTGGTCTGCTCGCTCTGACGGTTACCATGACCAAGGAGTTGCTCTAGCTGTGTCCAATAAGCTGACTCCAATGATAATTGAGGTAACACCGGTCAACAAGCGTATTATGATATGAAGGATTCGTCACTCCTTGGGTGTCGTTTTCCCTGGTCTCTGTATGTGCTCCGAATGAGGCGAGTGATCCCACCGTGAAAGACGCATTCTATGCCACACTCGAGTCTGTGGTTGATCAGTGCCCCAGGCGAGATACTCTTCAAGTTTTGGAGGATTTCAAAGCATCGACTGGAACTGATAGGGATGATTATGAGACGTGTGTTGGTCCCGATGGGTTTGGAACTGTGAACCAGAATAGCACTGAGTTCCTTCACTTTGCAAGAAGTCATGGACTTAGGGTGGCTGGTTGATGGTTTCAGCACCCACAGGCTCATCGCTGGACTTAGTATTCCAATGCTGGTGATGTGGCAAAGGAGATTGACCACATGCTCATTGATGGTCACTGAAGGATGATTCAAAACTGCAGGGACTACCGGAGTGATCAGTTCCTCAATACCGACCACAGGCTTGTTGTAGCAACTCTGAAGTTGCAGCTTAAATTTGGGAGAATGGTACCATCCCAGCCTAGGCTGGATGGTGGTAAGCTCAAGGAAGAGAGGGTAGCTGAGGAGCTTGTGAACAGGCTGAGTGGGGATTTGGGAGCAGGGGGTCTGGGTGTTTCGGGGAATCTTGAAGAGTTGTAGAGTGCCTTCAAGACCACCATCCTTGATGTTGCTGGTGGACATCTTGAAACCCACCATCAGGCGAAGAAGAACTTTATCTCCCAAGAAACACTGGATACTATTGACTGGGGGCGCTGCTTGCTTCGATTGTATAAAACGAAAGGGTTGGATGGAAATCAGGGTTGAAAAGAAGACAGAGATATAATTATTGGACCAGCTATGCAGATAAATTAGACCTAGCAATTAGACCCATGCAACGCACTTCGTCCCATTAACCCATAAGACATGAGGGGAAGGTCTGACTGCACGAAGACTAACAAAATAACTGCCTGGGGATCACTGGATGTTGGGTGCCATTGCCTTCGAAGCATGTGGTTTTGCAGAACCGCAACAATATATATATATATATATATATGTATGTATGTATGTATGCATGTATGTATGTCTATATATATATAATATATATATTACATAATATATATATATATATATATATATATATATATATATATATATATATATATTGTTGCGGCCGGGGGATACCGAGACACCAGCTTGTCACTCAGGGCGATTAATCCCGGTTGTCCTCGGTAGAGCCGGACCTGGGGCCACCGCTCACAATTAACGTTATGGTACGGTGGGTTGTTTTAAAACCACGAATGCCACCCAGTCAACCACGAGTTCCAGTGACCGCCATCTAATTATTCCGTTTAACTAGAGGTCACATGGTTACCTGAGCGGGGAGCGCGCCCTCGGCAAAGCACCAATATTATCTGATTAGATTTTAATTAGGGCGGCCGAGCGTTTTAACCGCTGGTGCGTGCCGACTATTTTTTTGGTCAAATCTGTGGTAATTACCTCCCAGTCTATCTCGGTTCGAACAATGCTAGACCAATAGAAGGAAAGGACAAACACGGACAGGTTGGAAATCGACAAATAATCTATTAATAATAAAATAAATAAATAAAAAGAACTTTTTATTTGCTGAGGTAAATAAAGAATTTCAAAGCAAATCAATCAAAATGCCAGGAAAGAGACAAAGAGCAGATGCTTACAGAGGTTGACTTACTTACAGCTAAACGCAGACAAAGGTACCCAGTAGATCAGTCAGGGGGAGGGAGGAGGAGAATCGTCTCGCTCACCAGAAAGTCGTCCGTGAAGCGAAAACGTCCTGAAAAAAATGCCGGTTTTGGCGGTTTTTGGGGGGCATTGTCATTGTCCGTCGCCAGCACCCAGCTTTGCCGTGCACCCTCTCGCAGGGCAGCCTTGAACGCCAGTCGACGTCTGGAGGGCACGGAGATCGTCCGTCACGGGGTTAGACCCTAGTGTTGTTGGTCATCGACACGAGCCTTACTTGTTGGCGGCACTGCTCACACCCACACGCGCACCACATGCTCGCTTGCCGAAGCACTGGAAGGGCGA
>CM068964.1:85580034-85627668 GCA_035128595.1 Eptatretus atami
GATCGAAGCTGAGCACGGTAAGGCAGTATATGCTAGTGAACATGTTCGATCCATCCACCGTGAGTATAGAGACGGCACAGAGCGACCCGAAGGGCCGTAGCTGGCATGGCTGTGTTACGTGGCCAGCAATTGGTAAACTGAGCATGAAGAGCTCGTTCCGCAACTGCCAGGTTCAGAATGTTATATGTTGGTCGCGGTTCATTTTGGCGTACCTTCAGAATTGTAATGCTAAATGACGAGAGAGTTTCCCGTCAAGCCAATAATGCCACACGACGATGTATATGCCCAGCAGATGACCACGGTGCCTGGCATCTGTGGTCCATAATTGCGGTGACGGTATGTTTTCATCTTCGTATTCTGAGTCGGTGACCTCGGAAGACCACTCAGAGAAGTTCCCAAACTCATCGTTGTCAGTTTGTGGAAATTTGAATTGAGCACGAAATGCTGAGAAAAGAAAACAATGATGGCAAATTGTCCGCTCTTGAAAGCCCTCAATCACCTCGGATGAATATAGCTTCCAAGTTTGTCTTTCCCCCGTGTCAATGAAGAACAGGTGTTGTAGACCCTTCACTCCATTCTTGTCCACGGAAGTACAACCGTTGCCTATGTTGTCCAGGTGAAGTGTTAGCAATTGTCATGCCACTCGCTTTTTTGAACGTCGTTGGAGGAAAAAACAGGACTCGGTTGCAGATAAAGCGTTCAGTGCCATAAGATGGCTGATTATCCCGGATCCTGGAGCTCGTCCTCGGACTTCTCCTCCACCAGATGGGACCGAATACAATGCCGTTCTGAGCCCTTGCTGCGCGTAGATTGCGTCATCCTGCCCACGAAGATACGGAGGGAACGGCCTGGGCGGGGGGCACCACCGCGTCCAGAGCTCGGATGCGCGCAAACCCTCTTCAATGCATCCATGCACTCATCGAATTTGCCCCACCCAAGCTTTCATGTCGCATTCAAAATGCGTCTTGGCTCAAATAGCCAAACATTCTTTGTGATACTCAAGGCAGCAGTAAAAAAAAAAAAGAAGAGCTTTTGTACAATTCAGCAAGCTTCTTTTTTCGTATGTTTAACATGTTTAAGAGAATGCAAAGGTAGAATAAAATAAAGTGTAGTAGATGAATTATTCAACTGAGTAGACTAATAGGGACCAGGGGCCATAGCTTGAGAGTTAAGAAATGGTAGGTAGATAAGGCCAGAGGACTTTTACTCAGAGAGTAGTTAATGCCATGAAATGCGTCTCCCTGGAAAGGGTAGTGGCAGCAGGAAACAGAGATAAGTTTAAATTTAGAATAGTAAGGATTACCTGGAAGTTATGCCGAGATAGAGGGGTAGAGGGAATGTGGCAGACTTTGAGATTAGCTTGAGTATTTGATTGGTGTGATTGTGTGCCATGTGACGGCAGTGCTGTTGCTGCGTCGGGGTCTCGTCAAGGGAGGGTTGTGTGGTTGTGATGTTGCTGTTGTATTTAACAAAGTCCATGCCCAATTCCCCTAAGGGGTAAAAAAAAATTACAAAAACTATAAAAACTTAAATATATAATAAATTACAAACCCCACAAAACACGATTTAAAAAATAATGATACATTTTGCATTTTCTTCTTTGCGGTCTTTGTGTTGATAAATTCGTGTGTGTTGATTCATGGGCGCAGGGCATTGGATTTTTTTGGGGCTGAATGGCCTCCACCTGTGTCTGATTTCCTGTATCTCTTACGAGAGGCGTTTTCAAAATGTTCTAAGAACAAGCCAGTTGCAATAGTCAAAGAAACCGGCAAGATTATTTATTTATGTGTTTATTATTTAATGGATAAGTATACGTATATAGTTTCATTAATTGATTAAAAAAAAATGTTGGCTTTGTTTCTCAGCACTCTCGAGTTTCTCGTTCTTAGAACATTTTGAACACCTAGTACAGTGCGGGAGAAAAGTATTTGATACACTACCGATTGCAGGTTTTTCCCAACTTACAAAGCACGTAGAGGTCTGTATTTATCATGAGGTACACTTCAACTGTGAAAGACGGAATCTAAAACAAAAATTCCTGAAATCACATTGTATGATTTAAATAATTAATTTGCATTTTATTGCCATGAAATAAGTATTTGATCCACCTACCAACAGTAAGAATTCCGCGCCGCCTCTCACAGACCTGTTAGTTTTGTCTTTAAGAAAAAAGGGCCCCCTCCCATTCTCCATTCATTACCTGCTAATTAACTGCCACCTGTTTGAACTCGTTTATCTGCCATAAAAGACAGCTGTCCCACATCAATCAATCAGACTCCAACCTCTCCACAATGGCAAGACCAGAAGAGCTGTCTAAGGACATCAGGGACAAAATTGAGACTTGCACAAGGCTGGGATGGGCTACAGTGACAATAGGCCAAGCAGCTTGGGTTGTGAAAGAGGCAAAACCAAACTTGTTTGCGCAATTATTAGAAAATGGGAAGAAGTTCAAGATAACAGTCAATCTCCCTCGGTTCTGGGGCTCATGCAAGATCTCACCTCGCTGAGCCTCAATGATCATTTGAGAAAGGTGAGGAATCAGCCCAGAACTTACACGGCAGGACCTGGTCAATGACTGAAGAGAGCTGGGACCACAGTATCAAGAAACCATAATAACACCACTACGCCGTCATGGATTAAATCCTGCAGCGCCCGCAAGCGTCCCTCTGCTTCAATGCCAAGCCGCATTTGTCCAGGCCCGCAGAAGTTTGCCAATGACCATCTGGATGATCCAGAGGAGAATGGGAGAAAAGGTCATGTGGTCTGAATTGAGACCAAAACACGAGCTTTTTGGTTTAAACTCCACTCGCGTGTTTGGAGTTAAGAAGAAGGAATGAGTACAACCCCAAGAACACCATCCCAACCCGTGAAGCATGAGGTGGGGGTTTGGGAAACATCGATTCTTGCGGGATGCTTTTCTGCAAGGGGACAGGACGACTGCCACCGTATTGAGGGGAGGATGGATGGGCCATTGTATCGCGAGACTTGGCCAACAACCCCCCCATCCTTCCCCTCAACAAGAGCATTGAAGATGGGGCGTGGCTGCGGTCTTCAGCATGACAAAACGACCCAAAACACACAGCCAGGCAAACTAAGGAGTGGCTCCGTAAGAAGCATCTCAAGGTCCTGGAGTGGCCTAGCCAGTCTCCAGACCTGAACCCAATAGAAAATCTTTGGAGGGAGTGACGTCTGTGTTGCCCAGCGACAGCCCCGAAACCTGAAGGATCTGGAGAAGATCTGTATGGAGGAAGTGAGGCCAAAATCCCTGCTGCCAGTCTGATGCAAACCTGGTTAGAGAACTACAGGAAACGTCTGAATCTCTGTTAATTGCAAACAAAGGTTTCTGTAACCAAATATTAAGTTCTGTTTTTCTGATGTTATCAAAAACTTATTTCATGCAATAAAAGCAAATTAATTATTTAAAATCATACAATGTTGATTTCAGGATTTTTGTTTTAGATTCCATCTTTTCACAGTTGAAGTGACCTATGGATTAAAAATTTCACCAGACCTCTACGTGCTTTGTAAGGGGAAAAAACTGCAAAATCGGCAGTGTATCAATACTGTTTCCCACTGTATATCTCATGTGAACACGACTCCAAAGCCATCTTAAAAGTTGTGAGACAAAATTGATCACGATTCCATAGATGTGGATAGATCGTTACATGCATGACATGGTATATGGTATATTACAAAGTTAATGTTTTGGAAGATTAGGTTATATATTGGGGTTATGCGCCCCAAAGCCTCTGATGAGCTGTCCAGCCTGGTTCAAAATCCCGGCTCAGCTATAATAACTACCACCCTGAGTGTTTGACATGTCGGTTATGCATTATTGAGACACGCCATCCATGGGTTGGATGTTAATTTGAAGGACCAGAATGCCCAGCACTGTCGTTGGTGGACTTAAAGATCCCACGGTGTCTTTCACGAGTTTTGTTTCTTGGAATCATGGATTCTGCCTTCAGCATAGGGTAGTATATTTTACAGTCGAGGTAAATCCAGATCCCAAGGCATTTGGTAATTTTGTAGTTTGAAGTAACTTCAACAATTGTCTTTCATAAATAATTATTTTAACGTTATAATTTCTCAGAGAACAGGACCAGAAATGTGTGACATGCAGGTCTTCGATTAACAAGTTGGAAACTGGAGAGGGTTCATAACGGGAAAATATAAAATTGAAACAAGAGAAGAGAAGGTAGTTGGGAGAGGGTAGGCAGGGTGCTGGATAAGAGAAGATAAGAAAAAGGGGGGGGGTTGTGGAGAATTTTGGACATCCGTGAAGTCAGTACCCATTATCCTTTACCCAATTCAAAAGTTCTGGTTATTCATTACAAAAATGGCGGGGAGTTTGGAGATTATTGTGGATTGAACCATTACAAAAATGCGGGGTGTGAAATAAAGATCTGTATAGTATTAATGTAACTGAATGGTAAAAGGGTAAATATGAGTAATAGGAATACTAGTCGGTCCGTAGCGGCATGCCCGTAGGTGCGCTTCGTTCCTTTCGTCTCTGTAAACGACGAACTGGATTGGGGCATTGTTTCAATTAGATCAGACCAACCGTCATAAATGCCAGAACTTGGGGAAACCTTGGAAATAGCTGAAAAGGAGAGAGAAGAACGATATCAAACCTTGAAAAGCACATACTCAGGTCCCAGTGTCAATTGTGACGTCATATCAAATGAAGAGAAGAAGAATTGTGATGCCCCTCTCTCTCGCCCCCCCTCCTCTTCCCCTCCTCCTTCCTCGCCCACTCTCACCCCCCACCCACACCTGTTCTCGCCCCCTCCTCTCTCTCCCTCTTGAATTGACACCCCCCTCTCGCCCCCTCTCTCCCCCTCTACTCCTCTCTCCGCCCTCTCTTGTAAATGTATTCACAAATGTCTACCAAGCAACAACAATTAATTCAAACCTTGGGAAAAAAACAGCTTTCAAACCCTTGGGAAACACTTGGGAAACAGCTGAAATGGATGAAGAACGATATCAAACCTTGAAAAGGCACATCCTCAGGTCCCCAGCGTCAATTGTGACTGCATATCAAACGAATAAGAAGAAAAATTGTGACGTCAATCGTGCAAAAAAAAAAATAAATAAATAAAGAAGAAGAATTGTGACGTCATTCGTGATGTCATAGCACCGTGGTCCTGTCATTGATTGACAGATAAATGGCCGTAACTTGGGAACCGCTTGTCCGATAATTATGAAACCTTGAAAAGCCACATCTCGGGTCCCGGCAATATTCCTGGCAAGTTTCAATCAGATCGGCCAGTGGTTGTCGAGAAACGGTGGTCGCAGACACACATACAGACACACTACAGACACACACACAGAGATTGCTGGAATTATAGATAGATGGTAATGATTTGAATCAGGTAGAGGTTTGAGTAGGGTAATTGGCTTATTTGAATCTGTAAAGGTTTGAATCAGTGATTTTGAATCCAGTGATGGTTGAATCCGACAAAGATTTGAATCGGGTAAAAGTTTTGAATCGGGTAACAGTTTGAATCCGTAAATGTTTGAATTGGGTAATTGTTTGGATCGGGTAAAAGTTTGAATCCGGTAAAGGTTTGAATGGGTAAAAGTTGAATTGGGTAAAAGTTTGAATCGGGTAAATTTGATCGATAAAGGTTTGAATCCGGTAAAGAATGAATCGGTAAAAAGTTTGAATCGGGTAAAAGTTTAAATCGGGTAAAAGTTTGAATCGGGTAAAACTTTGAATCGGTAAAGCGTTTCAATCGGTACGGATAAGGTTTGAGTTGGGTAATGGTTTGGATCGGGGTAAAAGATTTAATCGGGTAAAAGTTTTTGAATTCGGGAAAGGTTTGAATCGGGTAACGTTTCAATGGGGTAATGTTTGAATAGGTTAACGGTTTGAATCGGGTAACGGTTTCCAATGGTAATGGTTTGAATAGGGTAACGGTTTGAATCCGGAAAAGGTTTGAATTGGTCATGGTTTGAATGGGGTAACGGTTAAATAGGGTAATGGTTTGTTTGAAGAGGTAAGGTTGTTTGAAGAGGGTATGGTTTGAAAGAGGGTAATGGTTATTTGAGACCGGTAAAGGTTCAAATCCAGTAACAAGTTGAATTGGGCGTGGATTGAATGTCATAATGTCATAAATTGGTTGTCATAATGGCCTGAAAAACATACAACAGCATCAACAACCACAAATATGACAACAACAATAACACCACTTACCCTCCCCCCTCCCCCTGCTTCCCCCCACAATCTATCTCCTCCCCTTCTCCATTGTTGTGGTTCTGCGAAGCTAGCACTCACCAAGGCAATAGCACCCAACATATAGCAGCCCTGAGACATTATTTAAGTCGTATTCATTTAGTTAGCCCTTCCACATGAGAGAATGGGACCTCTAGTGGTGAGAAATGGGACATCTTTCCACATCTAGTGGTAAATGGGACAATATGCATTGCGTAAGGCTTTGTAGATAGTTCTTCAACCCCTTATTCTTTCTTCTCTTTCAACCACCTTATTTCACACACAACCCCCTTCACGCATGCATGCCATTCATGTCAGGCCAGTAACGCTAACCGTGGAGCATCAAGAGCAAAGCAACCCAGCTCATTTGCATACACACGCCATTTTCCTATTTAAACCAACTGATTCAAAATACCAACTGATGCCTTATCTCAGCCCCTCACCACCCTCACACACGCTACAACTCTCAACATAATTCTCACAACGCCCTCACAAAATCCCACAACAACCTACGCTCGACCTCCTCATCACAATCACCTCATTCCGCTTCAGTCTCCTCACCGAAACGCCTCAACCACTCCCAACGCTTCAACGCCTTTACCACAAAATGCCACAGTGCTTCCTCTATCTCACTGCAACTCTACAAACCGCCCAACCAGAGTAGCTCCGCTCAACACAGTCTCTTAGATGCCGGGGGAGTGAAGGACATGACGAGCCGGGGTACTTCGGCATGTAGTTCGAAGCGCAAATATGCGCTGGGGCTCGTTCAATGATGTCTGAGTATCCCTGGCATTCGCGCTAAATAACAATGCTGAAACGGAGTTCAGCGCACGTTCATGGCCGGAGAGCACTTGCGGAAACCCTCAGCCATGTAAATTACAGAGCTCTGTCGCATGGTAAGTCTTAGAGAGTAACTGAAGCCATTTTCAGCTTTGATACCTGCGCGGACATGGCTATGGCTCGGGGGACAGGTACACACCAATGGAGATGCGTGGAAACACCTACAAGGTCTTTTGATCACTCACCTTCACTCCATGCTATAAGAAGAGAGCAAATCAAAGTCAGTCAGTCTCTTTTGTCTATGGCCAGAGCTTTTGCCGAGCCAAGCGTCATCCGAGCTGAGAGCGCAGTACAACTGAGCGAGGCGAGCAGCATTGCCGGGTCATCACCAGGTCATCGATACTCGGTTCCACAACGTTCCACAGTCATCTTCGTTAACCATACACATACAGATTTTCTTACACATGCCCCGCTTAAGCTATCTCTCACGCATCTTCTCTCCCATATGATGTCTCATCCTTGTGGACGCACAAAAATAAGAGCAACAATTACCAATTCGCACCTCTCACACTTCTCTTCATCACACTGCACCACATTTTGCACCTCTCACTCGGCACCATAGACACCCCAGTTTTCTTCCCTCCTCCCCCTCCTAAGTGATAAGGTCCGTCGACCGCACCAGGTACAACAAGGTCGCCTACACCTCAACTGCTTCTCTCTTTCTGAACTCTCTAATTTCTCGGGTTGTGTGTATGGCACTTTATTGTTAGCATAATTTAAGAATTGTAGAAGTTTATCTCAGGTTAAATCTGCTTGTGTCCTCTTTGTTTTTGACATATTTGCATTTATTTTACCGCACCCACAATTCCTTGCTGTCCCCTGCTGTACATATTGTGAATAACCCTTCACTGTGCCACAATAACTTTCCTTACTCTCGCTGTAATAAATTGCTTTGTTACAAATGAACCCAGCCCGTTTCCTCTTTTCCTTCATTGGTCCAGTATGGTCCGCACATTAGCTTAGCCGGGAAGTTCTACCCCAATAATCTGTTTTATTCAGTCGGTGCATACTTGGCAGCCCCGCTCAGCTGCACCTGCATACGGAAAGTTTAACGCAATTATGCATCCGAGGGCACGTGACCCTAATTGACTCAGCCATCCACAGGTAAGGTATCACGCAAAGTAGTGAACCTGCCCAGATTGGCCATGCTAATCAGCGTTCGTGGTTGTTAGCAACTTGCCAGTGCATGAGTATCTTGTTCTGGAGGCTTCAGGACCAGTCATTCGAGAGGAACCTGAGCGCTTCCCCTCGTGGTGGCCTCGAACCCTGAGGCTGCAACACCATCTATCTCCTCCCCCTCTCCCTCCTCCATAATAAATCTTCACCATTGTCAGTACATTTCTTGAATGTCTGACTTCTTTTGAGCTAATATTTCTTATCACAAAATAACGAATTTGTATTAAAATAAGGGTCTAAAAAACACTTTCTGGATTCGTAAGTGTTGCTATTCCAAAAATGATAGGTTGTACTTATTTTATTTAAAAACAACTTTGGTGGTGTTTCGTACCAGCCTAGACCTTCAGTCTTAAAAGGGACTTCCTATTGAAATATGGACAGTTATGTCCCCCTGAGAAGTCAATTAGTTTCTTTTTTTGGATACATGGCCGAAGCTTGTGGAAGAGCTAAAAATATTGTTTTTATAGCTCTCCAGATCACAGGAGCACACAAGCTTCCCACTATGATCAAAGTGTTAGTTACGATCGGGGAGAAAATAAATTTATTGCCTAGTACTGCACACCAAATATATTCTTTCCTCACCGTATTTCAATCTGACACATCGTGGAATATCAACCTCTTCAACTAAGATTCTTCTGCCTGTGAACCTATAATTTGTGCAACATATAAATGCATGGCAAATACTTTATTTGGAAAAACTTTAAATATACATTGAAAAGTTCACAATTTCAATGCATTCAAGTTTTCCCACAATGCTTGATGTTAACATCAATATATTGTGACATGTATATAACAGTATTGTATGTATGTGTATATATATATATATATATATATATATATATATATATATATACAGTTATACATAAAGACACACCAACATCTCTAACCTGTGAATGGTGGGAATAGCCAATCAGCTCTCGCCTATCAACTAAACCCAGTGACTAGAGATTTATAAACAATTGACCTCCCACACTCCTCTAGCCGAAGAAGCTGCATAAAGCAACCCAAGAAGACCTACGCAAGATAAGCGCTATGCTGTTTCGAACCTTCCCAGAGCTCCTCAACAAACTATAAAGACGTTCACACATAGTACAAGTAAATTAAAGTGCATCGTATAATAGTTAGTATTTGGTTCCATGTCCTTTGCATGTAATTACTGCATCAAGTCTTGACCCGTTGATATCCACCAAACTCTTGTTATTTTCCTTTGAGATACTTCACCAAGCTTTACTGCAGCCATTTTCAGTTGTTTTTTTTGGGGGTTTCTGACTTTAGTCTCCTCTTCAGCAAGTGAAATTCATGCCTCATGGATTAAATCAGGAGATTGACTTGAGAGACTAAAACATCTCAAGTTTTTTCCCCTGATGTCAAAGATATGTTCCAATTCTTTCGACCATTTTCTCCATTTACAGACATGAGAGTGATACGAAATGTAGCTGTTATTGGAAAGAATCTAAAATGTTGAAGAAGGTTCCAAACACCCAGAACTGTCAACAACCAATTCAAAAGAAACCTCCAGGAAGACTACCCTTAATATAAGGATAAGGGAACAATATCATCATCGTGAACAACAAGTTGAAAGTGACCAAACCATTTCTCAGGGAAATCACATGGAACCGTGAGATGAGATTCAAGGAATGTCAGCAGAGACCATCGTTGACAATCTTGACATCCAAAAAGTTTACACTATCAATAGCTCCTGCAGAAGTACAAAATCAGTCCATCAAAAACCTGGCATTGGAGGAGGTTAAGTGCAAATTGGACGAATGTCTTGGAAGGAGAAATCAATTGTAACACACCCCAGTGTGGATTTTTTTTCTGGGCCGATAAGGTGAAAATGCTGAACAGCCGGAAAAAAAAATGGAATTTTTTTTCCAAGAAAACCAAATGTAAAAATGGCCGTTGCAAAGGTGAATTTATAGTCGAGATTTTTGAGGCGTCGACTCGGGAAGAAAGTGGTCACTGTACATTGCACAAGTGTGGGGACGTTTCAACACTCCACAGAAGCTGTTCAGAAGAGACAGGTTTAAAGGAATAGAGCGCAAACAATGTGTCTGAATGAAATACAAAAAGGAAGGCAGTACCATTAGGTATTACGATAAGAAACTAGAGATAAAAATGCCACTGGAAGAACTGTGAATGTGAAACATCACAAAGAGCCAGACACTGGGTGTTCTCAAAAGAATAGTGCACGACCTGCCACAAAATTAACAGTTGCATCAGAATGGGGTGCAATAAATGGTTCTCCTAAAACAAGCATATTTCAGTGAAGATGAAGAGGATACTTGCGTTAGAGGCTACATTCCAGTATGTAGGGGCAAGTTCGTTTTCTGGAGCTATGTTTTGCAGAGAACAAATACAGCTGATGAGATCAGTTTCAGATGAAAACCGACTGGACATATATTTTGATGCAACAAGGTCAGTCATCTACAAAATGGCGTAAGAAAAACGACATCTTTAATATTCCTTCATGTTAAGCCTTCCATTGAGGTACCACCTATGTCTGTGGCTGATCTCCTGACCATTGATTACACTATTCCTAATCTGCACTTCCTTGCATGTGTAAGGAGAGCTACACTGTTATGTAGCTAATGCAGGTGGAAAAGATGGAAACTGACTGGAGTTGGTCTCTCAAGAGTCTTGCAAACGTTCAACTCGATGAATGTGAAGGAGTATTTGATGGCTCCTGGTCAATACTGCATGGAGATTGTGAAGCAGAATATATCAGATCATTTACTTGCATCCACCTTTGTGCCGCACACATGCTAAAAGGTTTTGGAAAGAACCTTGCCAAAATCGTGAAAAACAGGAGAAATCTGCAAGACTTCAGCATGAATTGTTTTGCATAACTGCAGATACCACAGATTTGCAAGAAGCCAAATACATTTTGAGCTTATGTGCCGTGAAATGGGTCAGCCCCACACATGTTCAGATGTAGATTATGCTGTTAAGTTTGTACATAAAGTACTGCAAAGCATTGACGTTTACCTTAGAGAAACAACATTGGAGAAAAAAAACAATTGGTAGTCAACCATGTCGCTGAGGAGATTGGATTGAGAGGAAACCATCAAAGAGGCTCACCCTTCACACTTGTTTTTAGGAAAATGTTCTTATGTCTCACTGATTTTCAGAAGATCAGTCCTTCAGCAACACGTTCTTTTCAAAGGCATACTCTCTGTCCTTGTTGAGAAATTCTTTCCAGTTTACAACGTGGAGGTGTTCACCTCAATGGCGGCCCCATTTAAAGTGTCTTTTGGGGCCCAACAGTGAAAGAGTGAAGGTGAGCAGTGATTCTGATTTTGGTAGTTTTCCAGAAGGAAGTTGCTGGCAGATCTTGAGCACCCTGCAGAATAATAGGGGGACAGAGCAAAGACAGAAACGGGGTGGGGGGGGGGGAATGCCGGAGAGGAGACGGCAGAAGACAGAAAGCACAAACTGCCTCCGGTGAGAGAGTGAGAGCCCCAAAGACTCACCTTCATCGCAGGAGATACCAATAATCCTAAAAGCCTTGGTTTCCATCGCGTGAAGTCGAGCTAGTGTTGAGGCAGGAGCACACCCTAGAGGGGAGAACAGTACTGCATCAGACTGCTTGCAAAAAAAAATCTTGCACAGATGAGAACACGCTTACATACAATACTCTATTTCTACTGACCAAAATATTGGAATTCCTTTAACCCAAGCAATAAACAAGCCATAAGTCTGAATGTATTCACACAAAAGCTTAAGTTGCACTTGCTACGTGCCTACTCAAATGATTGATTCCATGCATTGTCATTATCAAGATAACCTTTCAAATAATTACCCCGTCACACCAAGCGAAAAGCCAGGTAAAGCAATGGTTCACTTCTGTCTGTCTGTCCTATCTACAAATGTCAGTTTACGATCAAGGAATAACATAACTTCAACTGAGTGTTACATTTTGAACACAAATCGGAAAACATACCTGCAGTTAGCAGTACTTTTGCTTTGAATTGACCAGATCACACATGCACAGAGAGGAGTGAGATTAAAAAAAATTACTCTCTCCGCCTGTGTGGAAATCAAACAAAATTAAAATCATTCCAAATAGAAAACGTACTGCTTTCAAGGATGTGATAAAGCACACAAATAACAGGTATGAAGAACTAATGTAATGTGATAAATAAGGTGGTGTAAAATACATTGCGTCAACGGCGGTAAACTCTCAGGAATTTTTTCCACAACTTTTAAATCCTTATTTTATTTCAATTGAACTATGTACTTGACACAAGAATACAAATCGCCATTTTGACACTTTCAAAACCCTTCCGTTTAGCAGTACTTGGACAAATATTACAGCATTTTACGTCATCACGACCAATCAAATGTGCCACTCATAGACCCTGCCCATGTCCTTTTTCTCAAAACAAACACGGTGTAAGGTGTTTTATGAACCTAGTTCTTTTCTGCATCCAATTGTTTATAAAACAGTATAAATCATAGTAAACTTTTTAGTGCAAAGCAAAACATCTGTAGATTACATTACATCTTCCAAATGATTGTCACAAATTTGTCATGGTGATGACTCATGTTTACAAGTGATGGTATGACTCATGTACAGTGATGGTGATGACTCATGTACAAGTGATGGTGATGACTCATGTACAAGTGATGGGATGATTCATTGTCAAGTGATGTGTGATGACTCATGCACGAGTGATGGGGATGACTCATTGTCAAGTGATGGTGATGACTCATGTACAAGTGATGGGGATGACTCATTGTCAGTGATGGTGATTACTCATGTACAAGTGATGGGGATGACTTATGTACAAGTAATGGTGATGATTCATTGTCAAGTGATGGTGATGACTCATGTACCAAGTGATGGGGATGACTCATTGTTCTAAGTGATGGTGAGACTCATGTACAAGTGATGGGGATGACAGTCATTTGTCAAGTGATGGTGATGACTCATGTACAAGTGATCGGGGATGTCATGACAATGAGGTGATGACTCATGTATATGGTGATGGATTCATTGTTCACCATCACTTGACAATGAATCATCACCATTACTTGTACATAAGTCATCCCCATCACTTGTACATGAGTAATCACCATCACTTGACAATGAGTCATCCCCATCACTTGTACATGAGTCATCACCATCACTTGACAATGAGTCATCCCCATCACTCGTGCATGAGTCATCACCATCACTTGACAATGAATCATCCCCATCACTTGTACATGAGTCATCACCATCACTTGTACATGAGTCATCACCATCACTTGTACATGAGTCATCACCATCACTTGTACATGAGTCATCACCATGACAAATTTGTGACAATCATTTGGAAGATGTAATGTAATCTACAGATGTTTTGCTTTGCACTAAAAAAGTTTACTTATGATTTATACTGTTTTATAAACAAATTGGATGCAGAAAAGAACTAGCGTTCATAAAACACCTTACACCGTGTTGTTTTGAGAAAAAAAGGACATGGGCAGGGTCTATGAGTGGCACATTTGATTGGTCGTGATGACGTAAAATGCTGTAATATTTTGTCCAAGTACTGCTAAACGGAAGGGTTTTGAAAGTGTCAAAATGGCGATTTGTATTCTTGTGTCAAGTACATAGTTCAATTGAAATAAAATAAGGATTTAAAAGGTTGTGGAAAAAAATTCCAGAAGTTTACCGCCGTTGACGCAATGTATTTTACACCACCTTATTTATCACATTACATTAGTTCTTCATACCTGTTATTTGTGTGCTTTATCACATCCTTGAAAGCAGTACGTTTTCTATTTGGAATGATTTTAATTTTTGTTTGATTTCCACACAGGCGGAGAGAGTAATTTTTTTTTAATCTCACTCCTCTCTGTGCATGTGTGATCTGGTCAAATTCAAAGCAAAAGTACTGCTAATCTGCAGGTATGTTTTCCGATTTGTGTTCAAAATGTAACACTCAGTTGAAGTTATGTTATTCCTTGATCGTAAACTGACATTTGTAGATAGGACAGACAGACAGAAGTGAACCAATTGCTTTACCTGGCTTTTCGCTTGGTTGTTACGGCGGTAATTATTTGAAAGGTTATCTGATAATGACAATGCATGGAATCAATCATTTGAGTGCCAGGCACGTAGCAAGTGCAACTTAAGCTTTGTGTGAATACATTCAGACTTATTGGCTTGTTTATTGCTTGGGTCAAAGGAATTCCAATATTTTGGTCCAGTAGAAATAAGAGTATTGTATGTAAAGCGTGTTCTCATCTGTGCAAGATTTTTTTTTGCAAGCAGTCTGATGCAGTACTGTTCTCCCCTCTAGGGTGTGCTCCTGCCTCACACCTAGCTGACTTCACGCGATGGAAACCAAGGCTTTTAGGATTATTGGTATCTCCTGCGATGAAGTGAGTCTTTGGGGCTCTCACTCTCTCACCGGAGGCAGGTTGGTGTCTTTCTGTCTTCTGCCGTCTTCTCTCCGGCATTGCCCCCCCCCCACCCCGTTTCTGTCTTTGCTCTGTCCCCCCTATATTTCTGCAGGGTGCTCAAGATCTGCCAGCAACTTCCTTCTGGGAAAACTACCAAAATCAAGAATCACTGCTCACCTTCACTCTTTCACTGTTGGGGCCCCAAAAGACACTTTAAAATGGGGGCCATTGAGGTGAACACCACTCCACAGTTGGTAAACTGGAAAGAATTTCTCAACAAGGACAGAGAGTATTGCCTTTGAAAAGAACGTGTTGCTGAAGGACTGATCTTCTGAAAAATCAGTGAGACATAAGAACATTTTCCTAAAAACAAGTGTGAAGGGTGATGCCTCTTTGATGGTTTTCCTCTCAAATCCAATCTCCTCAGCGACATGGTTGACTACCAATTGTTTTTTTTCTCCAATGTTTGTTTCTCTAAGGTAAACGTCAATGCTTTGCAGTACTTTATGTACAAACTTAACAGCATAATCTACATCTGAACATGTGTGGGGCTGACCCATTTCACGGCACATAAGCTCAAAAATGTATTTGGCTTCTTGCAAATCTGTGGTATTCTGCAGTTATGCAAAACAATTCATGCTGAAGTCTTGCAGATTTCTCCTGTTTTTCACGATTTTGGCAAGGTTCTTTCCAAAACCTTTTAGCATGTGTGCGGCACAAAGGTGGATGCAAGTAAATGATCTGATATATTCTGCTTCACAATCTCCATGCAGTATTGACCAGGAAGCCATCAAATACTCCTTCACATTCATCGAGTTGAACGTTTGCAAAGACTCTTGAGAGACCAACTCCAGTCAGTTTCCATCTTTCTCCACCTGCATTAGCTTACACAACAGTGTAGCTCTCCTTACACATGCAAGGAAGTGCAGATTAGGAATAGTGTAATCAATGGTCAGGAGATCAGCCACAGACATAGGTGGTACCTCAATGGAAGGCTTAACAATGAAGGAATATTAAAGATGTCGTTTTTCTTACGCAATTTTGTAGATGACTGACCTTGTTGCATCAAAATATATGTCCAGTCGGTTTTCATCTGAAACTGATCTCATCAGCTGTATTTGTTCTCTGCAAAACATAGCTCCAGAAAACGAACTTGCCCCTACATACTGAATGTAGCCTCTAACGCAAGTATCCTCTTCATCTTCACTGAAATATGCTTGTTTTAGGAGAACCATTTATTGCACCCCATTCTGATGCAACTGTTAATTTTGTGGCAGGTCGTGCACTATTCTTTTGTAGAACACCCAGTGTCTGGCTCTTTGTGATGTTTCACATTCACAGTTCTTCCAGTGGCATTTCTTATCTCCTAGTTTCTTATCGTAATACCTAATGGTACTGCCTTCCTTTTTGTATTTCATCAGACACATTGTTGCGCTCTATTCCTTTAACCTGTCTCTTCTGAACAGCTTCTGTGGAGTGTTGAAACGTCCCCACACTTGTGCAATGTACAGTGACACTTTCTTCCCGAGTCGACGCCTCAAAAATCTCGACTATAAATTCACCTTTGCAACGGCCATTTTTACATTTGGGTTTTCCTTGGAAAAAAAATTCCATTTTTTTTTCCGGCTGTTCAGCATTTTCACCTTATCGGCCCAGAAAAAAAATCCACACCTGGGGTGTGTACAATTGATTTCTCCTTCCAAGACATTCGTCCAATTTGCACTTAACCTCCTCCAATGCCAGGTTTATTTGATGGACTGATTTTGGTCCATTCTGCAGGAGCTATTGATAGTGTAAACTTTTTGGATGTCAGATTGTCAACGATGGTCTCTGCTGACATTCCTTGAATCTCATCTCACGGTTCCATGTGATTTCCCTGAGAAATGGTTTGGTCACTTTCAACTTGTTTGTTCACGATGATGATATTGTTCCCTTATCCTTATATTAAAGGGTAGTCTTCCTGGAGGTTCTTTTGAATTGGTTGTTGACAGTTCTGGGTGTTTGGAACCTTCTTCAACATTTGTAGATTCTTTCCAATAACAGCTACATTTCGTATCACTCTCATGTCTGTAAATGGAGAAAATGGTCGAAAGAATTTGGAACATATCTTTGACATCAGGGGAAAAAACTTGAGATGTTTTAGTCTCTCCAAGTCAATCTCCTGATTTAAATCCATGAGGCATGAATTTCACTTGCTGAAGAGGAGACTAAAGTCAGAAACCCCCAAAAACCAAACAACTGAAAATGGCTGCAGTAAAGGCTTGGTGAAGTATCTCAAAGGAAAATAACAAGAGTTTGGTGGATATCAACGGGTCACAGACTTGATGCAGTAATTACATGCAAAGGACATGGAACCAAATACTAACTATTATACGATGCACTTTAATTTACTTGTACTATGTGTGAACGTCTTTATAGTTGTTGAGGAGCTCTGGGAAGGGTTCGAAACAGCATAGCGCTTATCTTGCGTAGGTCTTCTTGGGTTGCTTTATGCAGCTTCTTCGGCTAGAGGAGTGTGGGAGAGGTCAATTGTTTATATAATCCTAGTCACCTGGGTTTAGTTGATTAGGCGAGAGCTGATTGGCTATTCCCACCATTCACAGGTTAGAGATGTTGGTGTGTCTTTATGTATAACTGTATATATATATATATATATATATATATATATATATATATATATACACATACATACACATACTGTATATACATGTCACAAATATATTGATGTTAACATCAAGCATTGTGGGAAAACTTGAATGCATTGAAATTGTGAACTTTTCAATGTATATCTTAAAGTTTTTCCAAATAAAAGTATTTGCCATGCATTTATATGTTGCACAAATTATAGGTTCAAAGGGCAGAAGAAATCTTAGTTGAAGAGGTTGATATTCCACGATGTGTCAGATTGAAATACGGTGAGGAAAGAATATATTTGGTGTGCAGTACTAGGCAATAAATTTATTTTCTTCCCCGATCGTAACTAACACTTTGATCATAGTGGGGAAGCTTGTGTGCTCCTGTGATCTGGAGAGCTATAAAAACAATATTTTTAGCTCTTCCACAAGCTTCGGCCATGTATCCAAAAAAAGCAAAACTAATTTGACTTCTCAGGGGGACATAACTGTCCATATTTCAATAGGAAGTCCCTTTTAAGACTGAAGGTCTAGGCTGGTACAGAAACACCACCAAAGTTGTTTTTAAATAAAATAAGTACAACCTATCATTTTTGGAATAGCAACACTTACGAATCCAGAAAGTGTTTTTTAGACCCTTATTTTAATACAAATTCGTTAATTTTGTGATAAGAAATATTAGCTCAAAAGAAGTCAGACATTCAAGAAAATGTACTGACAATGGTGAAGATTTATTATGGGAGGAGGGAGAGGGGGAGGAGATAGATGGTGTTGCAGCCTCAGGGTTCGAGGCCCACCACGAGGGGAAGCGCTCAGGTTCCTCTCGAATGACTGGTCCTGAAGCCTCCAGACACAGATAACTCCATGCACTGGCAAGTTGCTAAGCAACCACGAACGCTGATTAGCATGGCCAATCTGGGCAGGTTTCACTACTTTGCGTGATACCTTACCTGTGGATGGCTGAGTCAATTAGGGTCACGTGCCCTCGATGCATAATTGCGTTAAACTTTCCGTATCAGGTGCAGCTGAGCGGGGCTGCCAAGTATGCACCGACTGAATAAAACAGATTATTGGGGTAGAACTTCCCGGCTAAGCTAATGTGCGGACCATACTGGACCAATGAAGGAAAAGAGGAAACGGGCTGGGTTCATTTGTAACAAAGCAATTTATTACAAGCGAGAGTAAGGAAAGTTATGTGGCACAGTGAAGGGTTTATTCACAGATATGTACAGCAGGGGACAGCAAGGAATTGTGGGTGCGGTAAAATAAATGCAAATATGTACAAAAACAAAGAGGACACAGAGCAGATTTAACCTGAGATAAACTTCTACAATCTTAAATTATGCTAACAATAAAGGTGCCATCACACACACACCCGAGGAAATTAGAGAGTTCAGAAAGAGGAGAAGCAGTTGAGGTGTAGGCGACCTTGTTGTACCTGGTGCGGTCGACGGACCTTATCACTTAGGAGGGGGAGGAGGGAAGAAAACTGGGGTGTCTATGGTGCACGAGTGAGAGGTGCAAAAATGTGGTGCAGTGTGATGAAGAGGAAGTGTGAGAGGTGCGAATTGGTAATTGTTGCTCTTATATTTTGTGCGTCCACAATGGATGAGACAATCATATGGGAGAGAAGATGCGTGAGAGATAGCTTAACGGGGCATGTGTAAGAAAATCTGTATGTGTATGGTTAACGAAGATGACTGTGGAACGTTGTGGAAACCGAGTATCGATGACCTGGTGATGACCCGGCAATGCTGCTCGCCTCGCTCAGTTGTACTGCGCTCTCAGCTCGGATGACGCTTGGCTCGGCAAAAGCTCTGGCCATAGACAAAAGAGACTGACTGACTTTGATTTGCTCTCTTCTTATAGAGCATGGAGTGAAGGAGGAGTCAGAAAGTGGATCAAAAGACCTTGTAGGTGTTTCCACGCATCTCCATTGGTGTGTACCTGTCACCCCGAGCCATAGCCATGTCCCGCCAGGTATCAAAGCTGAAAATGGCTTCAGTTACTCTCTAGACTTACCATGCGACAGAGCTCTGTAATTTACATTGGCTGAGGGTTTCCGCAAGTGCTCTCCGGCCATGAACGTGCGCTGAACTCCGTTTCAGCATTGTTATTTAGCGGAATGCCAGGGATACTCAGACATCATTGAACGAGCCCCAGCGCATATTTGCGCTTCGAACTACATGCCGAAGTACCCCGGCTCGTCATGTCCTTCACTCCCCCGGCATCTAAGAGACTGTGTTGAGCGGAGCTAACTCTGGTTGGGGCGGTTTGTAGAGGTTGCAGTGAGATAGAGGAAGCACTGTGGCATTTTGTGGTAAAGGCGTTGAAGCGTTGGGAGTGGTTGAGGCGGTTTCGGTGAGGAGACTGAAGCGGATGAGGTGATTGTGATGAGGAGGTCGAGCGTAGGTTGTTGTGGGGAATTTTGTGAGGCGTTGTGAGAATTATGTTGAGAGTTGTAGCGTTGTGGTGAGCGTGGTGAGGGGCTGAGATAAGGCATCAGTTGGTATTTTGAATCAGTTGGTTTAAATAGGAAAATGGCGTGTGTATGCAAATGAGCTGGGTTGCTTTGCCTTCTTGATGCTCCACGGTTAGCGTTACTGGCCTGACATGAATGCATGCATGCGTGAAGGGGGTTGTGTGTGAAATAAAGGTGGTTGAAAGAGATGAAAGAATAAGGGGTTGAAGAACTATCTAAAAGCCTTACGCAATGCATATTGTCCCATTTACCCACTAGATGTGGAAAGATGTCCCATTTCTCACCCACTAGAGGTCCCATTCCTCATGTGGAAAGGGCTAACTAAATGAATACGACTTAAATAACTGTCTCAGGGCTGCTATATGTTGGGTGCTATTGCCTTGGTGGAGTGCTAGCTTCGCAGAACCACAACAATGGAGAAGGGGAGGAGATAGATGTGGAGGGGGAAGCAGGGGGAGGGGGGAGGGGTAGTGGTGTTATTGTTGTTGTCATATTTGTGGTTGTTGATGCTGTTGTTATGTTTCTCAGGCCATTATGACAACCAATTTATGACATTATGACATTCAATCCACGACCCAATTCAACTTGTTACTGGATTTGAACCTTTACCGGACTCAAATAAACCATTACCCTCTTCAAACCATTACCCTCTTCAAACAAACCATTACCCTCTTCAAACAAACCATTACCCTATTTAAACCGTTACCCCATTCAAACCATGACCCAATTCAAACCTTTTCCGGATTCAAACCGTTACCCTATTCAAACCATTACCCCATTGAAACCGTTACCCGATTCAAACCGTTAACCTATTCAAACCATTACCCCATTGAAACCGTTACCCGATTCAAACCTTTCCCGAATTCAAACTTTTACCCGATTCAAACTTTTACCCGATCCAAACCATTACCCAACTCAAACCTTTACCGGATTGAAACCTTTACCCGATTCAAAGTTTTACCCGATTCAAACTTTTACCCGATTTAAACTTTTACCCGATTCAAACTTTTACCCGATTCAATTCTTTACCGGATTCAAACCTTTATCGGATTCAAACTTTTACCCGATTCAAACTTTTACCCAATTCAAACTTTTACCCGATTCAAACCTTTACCGGATTCAAACTTTTACCCGATCCAAACCATTACCCAATTCAAACATTTACCGGATTCAAACTGTTACCCGATTCAAACTTTTACCCGATTCAAATCTTTGTCGGATTCAAACCATCACTGGATTCAAACATCACTGGATTCAAACCTTTACCAGATTCAAATAAGCCATTACCCTACTCAAACCTCTACCTGATTCAAATCATTACCATCTATCTATAATTCCAGCAATCTCTGTGTGTGTGTCTGCGGCCCACCCGTTTCTCGACAACCACTGGGCCGATCTGATTGAAACTTGCCAGGAATATTGCGGGGACCCGAGGATGTGCCTTTTCAAGGTTTCATATTAATCGGACAAGCGGTTCCCAAGTTACGGCCATTTATCTGTCAATCAATGACAGGACACGGTGCTATGACATCACGAATGACGTCACAATTCTTCTTCTTTATTTATTTATTTTTTTTGCACGATTGACGTCACAATTTTTCTTCTTCTTCGTTTGATATGACGTCACAATTGACGCTGGGGACCTGAGGATGTGCCTTTTCAAGGTTTGATATCGTTCTTCATCCTTTCAGCTGTTTCCCAAGTGTTTCCCAAGGGTTTGAAAGCTGTTTTTTCCCAAGGTTTGAATTAATTGTTGTGCTTGGTAGACATTTGTGAATACATTTACAGAGAGAGGGGAGAGGGAGGGGGAGAGAGAGGGGGAGAGGGGGCGAGAGAGGGGGGTGTCAATTCAAGAGAGGAGAGAGAGGAGGGGGCGAGACAGGGTGTGGGGGGGGGGGGTGAGAGTGGGGGCGAGAGAGGAGGGGGGAAAGAGAGGGGGGCGAGAGAGAGGGGGCATCACAATTCTTCTTCTTCTTCATTTGATATGACGTCACCATTGACCAACTGCGGACCGATGAGTATGTGCCTTTTCAAGGTTTGATATCGTTCTTCTTCATCCTTTTCAGCTATTTCCAAGGTTTCCCAAGTTCTGGCCATTTATGATACGGTTGGTCTGATCTAATTGAAACAATGCCCCAATCCAGTCGTCGTTTACGAGAGCGAAGGAACGAAGCTGCACCTACGGGCCCGCACTAGTATTCCCTAATTTACCCTATTTACCCCTTTACCCGATTCAGTTATATTATATATACAATCTTTATTTCACACCCCCATTTTTGTAATGGTTCAATCCACAATAATCTCCAACTCCCCGCATTTTTGTAATGGAATAACCAGAACTTTGAATTGGGTAAAGGATAATGGGTACTGACTTCACGGATGTCCAAAATTCTCCCACAACCCCCCCCCCCCTTTTTCCTTATCTTTCTCTTATCCAGCACCCTGCCTACCCCTCCCAACTACCTTTCTCTTCCCTTTTTCAATTTTAATTTTTCCCGTTGATGAACCCTCTCCATTTTCCAACTTGTTAAATCGACAGACCTGCATGATCACACATTTCTGGTCCTGTTCTCTGGAGAAATATATACGTTAAAATAATTATTTATGAACAGACAATTGTTGAAGTACTTCAAACTACAAATTACCAAATGCCTTGGATCTGGATTTACCTCGACTGTAAAATATACTACCTATCTGAACAGATCCAATGATTCCACAAGAAACAACTCGTGAAAGACACCGTGGGATCTTTAAAGTCCACCAACGACCAGTGCTGGCATTCTGGTCCTTCAGATTAACATCCAACCCATGGATGGCGTGTACTCAATCATGCATAACCCGACATGTCAAACACCAGGGTGGTAGTTTATAGCTGAGCCGGGATTTGAACCCAGGCTGGACAGCTCATCAGAGGCTTTGGGGCAGCATACCCCCAATATATAACCTATCTTCCCAAACATTAACTTTGTATATACCTATACCATGTCATGCATGTAACGATTCTATCCACATCTATGGAATGGATCAATGTCTCACTTTTAAGATGGCTTTGGAGTCGTGTTCACATGAGATATACAGTACCTAGGTGTTCAAAATGTTCTAAGAACGAGAAACTCAGTCCATGCTGAGACAAGCCAACATTTTTTTTTTAATCAATTAATGAAACTATATACGTATACTTATCCATTAAATAAATAAACACATAAATAAATAATCCTTGCCGTTTCTTGGACTATTGCAACTGTCTTGTTCTTAGAACATTTTGAACGCCTCTCGTAAGAGATACAAGGAAATCAGACACAGGTGGAGGCCATTCAGCCCATCATGCCTGCATGACATCAACACCACACGAATTTATCAACACAAGACCCAAAGAAGAAAATGCAAAATGTATCATTATTTTTTAAATCGTGTTTTTGTGGGGTTTTGTATTTATTTATATATTTAAGTTTTTATAGTTTTTGTATTTTTTTTTACTCCTTAGGGGAATGGGCATGGACTTTGTTAAATACACACAACATCAACCACACAACCCCCCCTTGACGAGACCCCGACCAACAGCACTCCGTACACATGCACACAATCACCCATCAATACTCAAGCTATCTCAAAGTCCTGCCACCATTCCTCTACCCCTCTATCTCCATAACTTCCAGGTACCTATCTAATTCTAATTTAAACTTATCTCCTGTTTCTGCTGCCACTACCTTTCCAGGGAGACCATTTCATGCATTAACTACTCTCTGAGTAAAAGTCCTCTGCCTTACTACCTACCATCTTAACTCTCAAGCTATGGCCCCTGGTCCTATCAATGTCTACTCAGTTGAATAATTCATCTACACTTATTTTATCTCTACCTTTCATTCTCTTAAACATGTTAAACATACGAAAAAGAAGCTTCTGAATTGTACAAAAGCATCTTCTTTTTTTTTTTTTACTGCTGCCTTGAGTATCACAAAGAATGTTGTGCTATTTGAGCCAAGCGCATTGAATGCGACCATGAAAGCTGGTGCAATTCGATGAGCCATGGATGCATTGAGAGGGTTTGCGCGCTCCGAGCTCTGGAACGCGGTGTGCCCCCCGCCCCCCTCCGTATCTCGTGCAGGATGACGCATCTACCGCAGCAAGGGCTCAGAACGCATTTGTATCGGTCCATCTGGTGGAGGAGAAGTCCGAGGACGAGCTCCAGGATCCGGGATATCAGCCATCTTATGCACTGACGCTTTATCTGCAACCGAGTCGTGTTTTTCCTCCAACGACGTTCAAAAAAGCGAGTGCATGACAATTGCTACACTTCACCTGGACAACATAGCAACGGTTGTACTCCGGTGGAAAAGAATGGAGTGAAGGGTCTACACCTGTCTTCATTGAACACGGGAAAGACAACTTGAAGCTATATCATCCGAGGTGATTGAGGGCTTTCAAGAGCGGACAATTTGCCATCATTGATTTTCTTTCTCACATTTCGTGCTCAATCAATTTTCCACAAACTGACAACGATGAGTTTTGGGAACTTCTCTGAGTGGTCTTCCGAGGTCACCGACTCAGAATACGAAGATCGAAACAACACCGTCACCCAATTATGGACCACAGATGCCAGCACCGTGGTCATCTGCTGCATATACATCGTCGTGTGCATTATTGGCTTGACGGGAAACTCTCTCGTCATTTACATCATTCTGAGGTACGCCAAAATGAAGACCGCGACCAACATATACATTCTGAACCTGGCAGTTGCGGACGAGCTCTTCATGCTCAGTTTACCATTGCTGGCCACGTACACAGCCATCCACTACTGGCCCTTCGGGTCGCTCATGTGCCGTCTCTTACTCACGGTGGATGGGATCAACATGTTCACTAGCATATACTGCCTTACCGTGCTCAGCTTCGATCGCTATGTCGCAGTGGTGCACCCTATTCGGTCTGCACGCTACAGGTATCTATCTGGTCTTTCATTTTACATGCACCATTTACGTTTCTGACAGTAACGTGTGATGAACATCTTTAATATCATTTGAATGAAGGAAAAAAGTAAACTTCCTGACTATGTTTCACATACACCTGGGAACTCATGCTGTGATATTGTACATAGTCTGTCACGTGTGCTTTAGTTTGCATGCTCATCAAACATGCCATGACCCGGGCTGGTGCTGATATACGTGCAGGCGTTCTGCAGCTGTGGTGTGGATACATTTAGCAGAAGTTCCACAGAGAGACTTGGAAGATTGGTGGTGGCTTAACGGTTATCGTGGTTGGCTTTATGATCTTAAGGCGCAAAGAGGATCATCCAACAGAGAGATGAAGAATATAGAAGGGTCGACATATGCACAATTGTATGGACATCAATGTGACATAAGTCGCGAACCTCAATCTCGATCTCTGCGTTTACAAGATGAGGTCAATGCAGAACAAAAGTAACTTACACAGTTGTTATATGTACACCCTTGGTGGTCAAGTATCCTGCAGAGGTGGAACCTCCTTTGAAAGCCACAGAGGTTCAAAGCCTTCTGAAAGCAGAAGTATATATATATATATATATATCCATCCATCCATTCATCAGCATCATACTCTATGCAGAGCATTGGTAATGCCTAAGCAGTCTCCTTGGCTATTGGACACAATCCTGGACGGGTCGCCACTCCGACACAGGATGCTAGCAAGCTGACACTCATTTTGACGACCTCAGAAGGATGACAGGCAGAGTCAACCCCACCTGGTATTAATTCAATGTAAGTGGGATTTGAACTCAGGATCCTAGGATTCCAAGCTAGGATTCCAAACCATTCCAAGCCCACCACCCTAACCATTAAACCAACACCAGGCCTGTATGTGTGTGGGGTGTTCAATAAGTTATATGGACAATATACTGGCCTCACAGTAGTCTAAGACAGCCTGGCAGGATGGCTTAGAGGTATGTACACCTGTTTCTGAGCTGTCTAGCCTGGGTTTGGATCTCGGCCCAAACTATAAACCGTCATCTCCATGTTTTACAGGTTGGGTGATTCAATGTGTGTGTGCCGTCCCTCGGATGGACGTTAAACTAGGCGTCCTGTTCGCCGGCATTAGTTGGTGGATGTTAAAGATCCCATGGGTGTCCTTCTTTGAGAGTAGGTGAGCTATCGCCAGAACCACACACAAATTCAAAATTCCTGCCCTAACTTCGGTGAGTATGTTGTTCACATAACTCATTCAAATATCCTCAAAATGAAGGACTTCATTTCTGGAAACTAAGAAGAGTTACCATAATCGCTTTTAAGTTGACAGTAAAAACCCAGATTGTTCACAAACGACCTTCATCAAGGGGGTAATCTACCTTCTTGGCTTTGTCTGGTCATACATGTGATGTCAAGTCCACACTTGGTGGATTAAAATAACAAAATCCCCCAAACAGTGACATAAGAACAAAAGTTCAATAAGGTGTTTTGAAGATGTTTTGGAAACTTATTGGCAGCTCGAGTATCTGACTTGTAGGCATCTCGAGGTAGATTGTATAGTTCAGGAGGAAGAAAAGCAGGAAGTGTTTTTCTGGTTCTATCTCCCTTCTCCCATTCTCTCTGCAGGAGACCTTCCGTAGCCAAAATAATCAACGCAGCGGTCTGGGTGATCTCACTGGTGGTCATCATGCCAATAGTCATCTACGCGGGTACAGAGACCGCAGAGGATGGAGGTATCATGTGCAACCTCATGTGGCCCCACCCAAAGTCTGTGTGGTCCTCTGCGTTCGTCGTGTACACGTTCCTCCTTGGTTTTCTGTTGCCGGTGGTGTCCATCTGCCTGTGTTACATCCTCATTATCGTCAAAATACGGGTGGTGGCGCTGAAGGCTGGCTGGCAGCAGAGGAAGAAGTCCGAGCTCAAGATCACCCGCATGGTCATGATGGTCGTGGCTGTGTTCGTCATTTGCTGGATGCCCTTCTACGTCATTCAGCTCATGAACGTTTTTTTACAAAACGTGGACACTCGTCTTACGCATCCTTTCGTCATCTTGAGCTATGCCAACAGCTGCGCAAATCCCATCCTGTACAGCTTTCTCTCAGAGAACTTCAAACGCCTGTTCCAGCGTATTCTGTGTTTGCGCTGGCTCAAAAGAGGAGCAGAAGACCCCCTGGATTACCGTGCCGCAGCGCCCTGCCATAGAGCTGCTCCCCGGGCCGAAGTGATCGAAGCTGTTGCCCCCGTAGTCGACTTGAGTCGAGAACGGGTGGATCCTCCTTTGAGAGCTGCAGAGGGCGCACTCCTGGAAGCCCATGGCGACCACCCTGCAGTCCTTACTCTGACCGAACGTCACGATGGCAGTCTGTCGCTGCGAAACGGTGTGTGCATCACACGTAGCACCGCGATGTGAGCATGCAGCAGTGAAGCCTTTACAGCCATTTTTTGGAGCCTCGACCAGTTAGATACACTGCTCAGAGAGCTGCTGCCTTCTTGAACTAAGTGTTGCAAGTTGTTATCCTGTACAACTGCTCGAAAGTGCTGAGAGAGCGTCAAATGAGTCTCAAAATATTGAAACACATGCACGCACACGCACGCACGCACGCACGCACGCACACACACACACACACACACACACACAAACATCTGCATTCTGCAGATATTGCACTGTCGGAATATGATACCAATTGTAGCAACTAACATGTGGACACAAAGTCCTAATACGTTATAAATGTCACAGGGAAACTGTGAGGGTTAGGTTGGCTCCTTTTGATATGGTTGGCTTAGAATGGCTCACATTGTGCTTCTATCATCGTGGAGTTCATCTGATCATCATCCTGCTGTCGGAAAGATCGAGAGTATGACAGAGCTAATCACTTAGTTCGACAGTTAGGCACCAAGTACACCACCGAGATAACATGCCAACTCATATTTAGTTGCTTATGGGACGATGTACTATATCATCCGTTATACCATGATGATCCCGCATAATGATTATGTCATATACACTAAACATCTGAAATGTTTTCAGTTCTGCGCTTGGACAGCAATATTATATACGAATCGTTGGACAAATGAAATACAGTTGAATTCATGCGTGGTTAGCATCATTAATCATTCCCGACATTTAGAATCTCACGTTTGGTGTGAATGAAAGGGCCGTTTGGTGTGAATGAAAGGGCCATATAATGCCTACATTCCCTGTGGGCCGGTACTAAGTGCAGTCACTGACCGATGAAGGGCCATTGTGTGATGTATTATGAATAAAGTTGTTTATCTTTCTGTTTTTGGTTCGGACAAATTCCTCCTGATCGATATCGATCTTTGCATTAAAATATTTACATATTCAGTATGCCAAATGGAAATTAATATAGCCTATACAAAGAGCCCACATTCTTCGGGGGCCTACCGTAAGTGTAAGGAGTGGTCACACACTCCTGGAAGACCTTAAACAAAGAAAGGAGGAAGCCATTTGGCTGAACAACAATGTTCTTGATGTTTTACAAAAGTCTAAATAACTCGATCTTGATCGGGTGACTGAACTTGTGCGTGTGTGTATGTATGTATGTATGTATATATATATACACATATATATATAGATATATAATTTTATATTCTTTAAAAAAAAGAAAAAGCACATGCTTCCTCGGGGCCAACAGGCCTGAGGATGTCTGTCAGGAAGAGGGTGAAATGTCGCCTGAGACCAGATCTGCTCTTGCTTGTTTATGACTGGGTCAGCATGGTAGATCTTAGTTACTTTTTTGGTTTCTATAAAAAAATTATAATCCTAACCATCTCAATCTATCTATCTATAATTCCAGCAATCTGTGTGTGTGTGTGTGTGTGTGTGTGTGTGTGTGTCTGTGTGTGTGTGGTCTGTGACCGCTGTTTCTCGACAACCACTGGTCTGATCTAATTGAAACTTGCCAGATATATTGCTGGGGACCTGAGGATGTGCCTTTTCAAGGTTTGATATTAATCGGACAAGTGCCTCCAAGTTATAGCCATTTATTTACCAAACCAATGACAAGACACGTTGTTGGTGGGCGTGGCCGATGGGGAAGGGAAGCTCAGCCGCGGTCCCCATTTCGGGTTACAACGTACAGGCTTCCGGAGAGTGATGACTTCGTGTATTCTAATAATTTCTCGATTTCTTATCGCATTTATAGATAAACACAATGCCCAAGTTATGATCGTTTTCATATTAGACGGTGCATAATTTCGGTAACATCAGACGTAGCTGGTATGCTCCGAACCAGGAAGTAATTTTTTTTCTCTTTCTCTTCTCTTTTTGTTTTTCCTTGCGATGACATTGCGAAAAGGCAAAATACGTTGGCGCTAATTGAATATTTGGGCATTAAAACTAAATTGCGAATAATCGTAACTGCGAATAATATGCGAACTTCCGGGCCACGCACGTACGGGCACACGAAGCGAAGAAACGGCCTGTGTGGTTGTTGTTTCTTGCTCGCGGTTTGAATATTTATTTCTTAATTAAAATTTTTTTTTTTTTTTTTAACGGGCACGTACTAGTATTATAAATACTAGCAGGGTGTACTTACACATTGTGTAAGCTTACAAACCATGCCTCCCCATTGTCTCGGGTCGCTCACCTGCATTTGATTTTTAATTTATTTATTTTCATCTTTTTTTTCATTTACTTATATTTTCACTCGCAAATACCACCCATCACTTCACTGACATAATACTAAGGGGGGAGGGAAAAAAGGGGGGGAAGAGGAGAGAAGGGGGGGGAGAAAGCGGTGAGAGTGAAGAGGTGGAGGGGAAAGAAGAGAGGGGGAGCGAGGAGGGGTGGGGAAGGGAAGACAGCATGAGGTGACAGGAAGGGAAGGCAGAGGTGCGGTGGAGCGTTCATTACGATTCATACTGTTTCATCAAAATGATTCTGCATAGAATAACAGTGAAGATGGAAACAAAATAATGTCTGAAATCTATTTTCTACCGGTCAGACGAGAGACAAACTCCCGTCCAGACATAAATACCACCCGATGCGTCTGGACGCGAGCTGTCTGGAGACAATCACCACCCAGATGGTCTGGAGCCGAGCTGTCTGGAGACAAACACCACCCGGGCGTGTCTGGAGCCAAACTCCCGTCTGGACATAAACCCTGCCGAACCGCAAGACAAACCCTCCCAGACACATCCGGAGACAGACACTGTCCGGTATGTTGAGAGACAGAGAGAGAGAGAGAGAGAGAGAGAGAGAGAGAGAGAGAGAGAGGAGAGAGAGAGAGAAGAATGTGGGAGGAGGGTGCTGCACTGTATTGGGAGGGGTAGAGCAAAGATGGGACAAAGAGAGAGTGAGAGAGTGAGAGAGTGAGAGAGTGAGAGAGTGAGAGAGTGGAGAGAAACAGAAACAAACAGAAACAGAGAGAGAGAGAGAGAGAGGAGAGAGAGAGAAAGAGAGAGAGAGAGAGAGAGAGAGAGGAGAACAGAGAGGTGAGGGTAAGGAGTTAGCAGAGAGAAATAGTCGCGGCTAGGCCGGTTAAGTTAATTCCTCATACCCAATTGTCGTGGACGGGCAGTTAACACCGACCTGGCCGGATAGCCAAACGATTTCCCTTGGAGGCGAACAGCCAAAACCATAAAACCTAGCAGCCTGAAAATTTGCATACATACTAAGAAAACTCCAAGGAAGTGCAGGACAGAAAATTGGGTGTTTGGGTTAATTAAAACAGCCCTTTTGAAGATGAGTAAAATCCTCATTTAATTATATCCTTCATCAGGAGATCCTACGATCATAGCCTATGATGCAAACAGCATTCCGATTATAATATGAATGAGCGAAGTGAAAACAACAACTTTATCATTAAGAAATCGTTGCAGACTGTTCCAAGTCAAGTAAGAACTAATGTTGCAGCAGGCAAAACATGGTGGCTTCAAAGCCCAGCGAGCGTTCTCCAGATCCGCCTTAAGACCCCAGAGAGCGAGGTGGCCGAGGATCTCCTGATGAAGGATATAAGTAAATGAGGATTTTACTCATCTTCAAAAGGCTGTTATTAATTAACCCAAACACCCAATTTTCTGTCCTGCCACTTCCGTGGAGTTTTCTAGTATGTATGCAAATTTTCAGGCTGCTAGGGTTTTATAGGTTTTGCGCTGCTTCGACCTCCAAGCGCGAAACGTTTGGCTATCCGGCCAGGTCCAGGTGTTAACTGCCCGTCCACGGACAATTGGCGTATGAGGAATTTAACTTAACCGCCTAGCCCGCGACGAATATTCTCTCTGCCTAACTACCCACCCTCACCTCTCTCTCTCTCTCTTCTCTCTCTACTCTCTAGTTTCTCTCTCTCTCTGTTCTGTTTCTCTCTCTCTGCTTTCTAGTTTCTCTCTCTCTGTTTCTGTTCTTCTCTCTCTCTCTCTGTTTCTCTCTCTCACTCTCTCACGTCTCTCACTCTCTCACTCTCTCTTTGTCCCATCTTTGCTCTACCCCTCCCAATACAGGCAAGCACCCTCCTCCCACATTTTCTTTTTCCCCTTTTCTCGTCTCTCTCTCTCTCTCTCTCTCTCTCCTCTCTCTCTCTCTCTCTCTCTCTCTCTATTCTCTCTCTCTCTCTCTCTCCATGTCTGTCTCTCAACATATCCGGACAGTGTCTGTCTCGGATGTTGTCCTGGGCAGGGGTTGTCTTCGCGCAGGGTTATGTCCAGACGGGAGGAGTTTGTCCCATGACCACGCCCGGGTGGTGTTTGTCTCCAGACAGCTCGGCTCCAGACGCATCTGGGCTGGTGATTGTCTCCAGCAGCTTGCGCTCCAGACGCATCCGAGGTGGTATTAGTCTTGAGACGGGAGTTTGTCTCTCGTCTGACCGCGTTAGAAAATAGATTTCAGACATTATTTTGTTTCCATCTTCACTGTTATTCTATGCCAGAATCATTTTGATTTGAACAGTATGAATTGAATGAAACGCTCCACCGCCACCTCTTGCCTTCCCTTCCTGTCACCTCATGCTGTCTTCCCTTACCCCACCCCTCCTCGCTCCCCCCTTCGTTCTTTTCCCCATCCACCTCTTCACGCTCACCGCTTTCTCCCCCCCCCCCCTTCCTCCCTCTTCCCCCTTTTTCTCCCTCCCCTTTTAGGGATTATGCTCAGTGAAGTTGACGGGTGTATTTGCGAAGTGAAAATATAATAAATGGAAAAAAAAAGATGAAAAATAAATAAATTAAAAATCAAATGCAGGTGAGCGACCCGCAGACAATGCGGGAGCATGGTTTGTAAGCTGTACACAATGGTAAGTACACCCTGCTAGTATTTATTAATACTAGTACTGCCCTTAAAAAAAAAAAAATTTTTAATAAGAAATAAAAATATTCAAACCGCGAGCAAGAAACAACAACCACACCAGCGCCGTATTCTTCGCCTCGTGTTGCCCGCTCGTGCGTGGCCCGAGAAGTTCGCCATATTTATTACGCAGTTACGATTATTCGCAATTTAGTTTTAATGCCCAAATATTCAGATTAGCGCCAACGATTATTTTGCCTTTTCGCAATGTCATCGCCAAAGGAAAAAACAAAAAGAGAGAGAAAAAGAGAAAAAAAAATTACTTCCTGGTTCGAGCATACCAGCTCACTCTGGATGTTACCGCAAATTTATGCACCGTCTTATATGAAAACGATCATAAACTTGGGGCATTGTGTTTATCTATAAATACGCCATAAGAAATCGCAGCAAATTATTAGAATACACGAAGTTCATACTCTCGGAAGCCTGTACGTTGTTAACCTGAAAGTGCGGGGACCGCGCTGAGCTTCCCTTCGCCCATCGGCCACGCCCACGCCAACAACGTGTCTTGCATGAGCGTTTCGGTAAATAAATGGCCCATAACTTCGGGAGGCAACTTGTCCCGAATTAATATCAAACCTTGAAAAGCCCACCATCTCAGCTACCAAGCAATATTACCTGGCAAGTTTCAATGTAGATCGGCACCAGTGGTTGTCGAAGAACAGCGGTCACAGCACACACACACACACAACGACACACACACACACACACACACACAAACACACAACACACACACGACCACACAGATTGCTGAAATTATAGATAGATCAGATTGAGATGGTTAGGATTATAATTTTTTTTAATAGAAACCAAAAAAGTAACTCGATCTACCATGCTGAACCCAGTCATTAAACAAGCAAGAGCAGATCTGGTCTTCAGGCCCGACATTTTCACCCTCTTCCTGACAGACATTCACTCAGGCCTGTTAGGCCCGCGACGAAGCATGTGCTTTTTTATTTTTAAAGAATTATAAAATTATATATATATCTATATATATGTGTATCATATATTACATACATACATACATACACACACGCACAAGTTTCAGTCAACCGATCAAGATCGAGTTATTTAGACTTTTTAAAACATCAAGAACATTGTTGTTCAGCCAAATCGGCTTCCTCCTTTCTTGCTTTAAGGTCTTCCAGCGAGTGTGACCTGACCACTCCTTAAAGAGGCTTGACGGTAGCCCCCGCCGAGAATGTGGGCTCTTTGTATAGGCCTATATTAATTTCATTTGCGCATACTGAGATATGTAAATATTTTAATGCGCAAAGATCGATATCGATCAGCGAGGAATGTCCGCCAACCAAAAACAGAAAGATAAACAACTTGTATTTCATAATACATCACACAATGGCCCTTCATCGGTCAGTGACTGCACTTTTAGTACGCGCCCCACAGGGAATGTAGCATTATTATGCGCCCTTCATTCACAACCAAACGGCCTTTCATTCACACCAAACGTGAATTCGTAAATGTCGGAGAATGGATTAATGATGCTAAACCACGCATGAATTCAACTTGTATTTCATTTGTCAACGATTCGTATATAATATTGCTGTTCCAAGCGCAGAACTGAAAACATTTCAGATGTTTAGTGTATATGACATAATCATTATGCACGGATCATCATGTAAACGGATGATATAAGTACATCGCTTCCCATTAAGCAACTTAAATATGAGTTGGCCATTGTTATCTCGGTGGTGTACTTTGCCCGTGCCCCTAACTGTCAACTAAGTGATTAGCTCTAGTCATACTCTCAGCATCTTTCGACAGCAGGTGATGATCAGACGAACTCCACGATATAGTAGCCACAATGCTGAGCCATTCTTTAAAGCCAACCATATCAAAAGGAGCCAACCTAACCTCACAGTTTTCCCTGTGACATTTATAACGTATTAGGACTTTGTGTCCACATCTTAGTTGCTACAATCGGTATTCATATTCCGACATGCCAATATCTACAGAATGCAGATGTTTGTGCTGTGTGTGTGTGTGTGTGTCGTGTTGTGTGTGTGTGTGTGTGCTGCGTGCCTCGTGCGTGCGTGCTGCGGTGCGGCTGTTTACAATATTTTGAGACTCATATTGACGCTCTAACTCAGCACTTTCGAGCAGTTGCCTACAGGATAACAACTATTGCAACACTTAGGTCAAGAAGCAGCAGCTCTCTGACAGTGTATTACTTAACCGGTCGAGGCTCAAAAAATGCTTAAAGGCTTCACTGCTGCATTAGCTCACATCGCGGTGCTACGTTGATGCAAACACCGTTTCGCCAGCGACAGACTCCCATCGTTCGACGTTCGGTCAGAGTAAGCGACTGCAGGCTCTGGTCGCCATGGCTTCCAGGAGTGCCGCCCTCTGCAGCTCTCAAAGAGGACCACCCGTTCTCGACTCAGTCGACTACGGGGGCAACAGCTTCGATCACTTCGGCCCGGGAGCAGCTCTATGGCAGGGCGCTGCCGGCACGGTAATCCAGCGGGTCTTCTGCCTCCTCTTTTGAGCCAGCGCAAACACAGAATACGCTGGAACAGGCCGTTTGAAGTTCTCTGAGTGAGAAAGCCTGTACAGGATGGGATTTTGCGCATTGTTGCATAGCTCAGATGACGAAAGGATGCGTAAGACGCAGTGTCCACGTTTTGTAAAAAAACGTTCATGAGCGTGAATGACGTAGAGGCAGCAGCAAATGACGAACACACCACGACCATCATGACCATGCCCGGGTGATCTAGCTCGGACTTCTTCCTCTGCCCTGCCAGCCAGCCTTCAGCGCCACCACCCGTATTTGACGATAATGAGGATGTAACACAGGCAGATGCCGACACCACCGCGCAACAGAAAACCAAGGAGGAACGTGTACACGACGAACGCAGAGGACCACACAGACTTGGGTGGGCCACATGAGGTTTGCACATGATACCTCCATCCTCTGCCGGCTCTCTTACACCGCGTAGATGACTATCTGCCATGATGACCACCAGTGAGATCACCCAGACCGCTTGTCGTTGAATTATTTTGGCCTACGGAAGGTCTCCGCAGAGAGAATGCGGAGAAGGAGATAGAACCAGAAAACACTTCCTGCCTTTTCTTACCCCTGACTATACAATCTACCCGAGATGCCCTACAAGTCAGATACTCGAGGCTTGCCAATAAGTTTCCAAAACATCTTACAAAACACCTTATTGAACTTTTGTTCTAGTCACTGTTTGCGGGGATTTTGTTATTTAAATCCACCAAGTGTGACTTAGACATCACATGCTATGCACCAGACAAAGCCCAAGAAGGTTAAGATTCCCCCTTGATGAAGGTCGTTTGTGAACAATCTGGCGTTTTTACTGTTCACTAAAAGCCGATTATGGTAACTCTTCTTAGTGTCCAGAAATGAAGTCGCTTCATTTGAGGATTTATTTGAAGGAGTTATGTGAACAAACATACTCACCGCAAGTTAGGGCCAGAATTTTGAATTTGTGTGTGTCTCTGCGATAGCTCACCTACTCTCAAGAAGGACACCCATGGATCTTTAACATCCACCAACTAAATTGCCCGGCCGAACAGGACGCCTAGTTTAACGTCCATCCGAGGACGGCACACACACATTGAGATACCCAACTGGTAAAACATGCGAGATTGACGGTTTATAGAAAAAAAAAAATTTGGGCCGAGGATCCAAACCCAGCGCTAGACAGCTCAGAAACAGGGTACATACCTCTAACCCAATCCTGCCAGGCTGTCTTAGACTACTGTGAAGCGCAGTATATTGTCCATATCAACTTATTGAACACCCCACACACACTTACAGGCCTGGTGTTGATGTTTAATGGTTAGGGTTGGTGGGCCTTGGAATAGGTTGGAATCCTAGCTTGGAAATCTAGGATCCTGAGTTCAAATCCCACTTACATTAATTAATACCAGGTGGGTTGACTCTGCCTGTCTCCTCTGATGGGTCGGTCCAAAATGAGTGTCAGCTGCTACATCCTGTGTCGAGTGGCGACCCGTCCAGATTTGTGTCCAATAGCCAAGGAGACTGCTTAACGCTTACCAATGCTCTGCATAGAGTATGATGCTGATGAAATGGATCGTGATATATATATATATATATACTTCTGCTTCAGAAGCTTTGAACCTCTGTGGCTTTCAAAGAGGTTCCACCTCTGCCCCAGGATACTTGACCACCCAAGGTGTACATATAACAAACTGTGTAAGTACTTTTGTTCTGCATTGACCCATCTTGTAAACGCCAGAGACGAGATTGAGGTTCGCGAATTATGTCACATTGATGTCCATACAATTGTGCATATGTCGACCCTTCTATATCGTTCATCTCTCTGTTGGATTATCCTTCTTTGCGCCTTAAGATCACAAAGCCAACCGACGTATAACCGTTAAGCCACCACAATCTTCCAAGTTCTTCTCTGTGCAACTTCTGCTAAATGTAATCCACACCACAGCTGCAGAACGCCTGCCACGTATATCTAGCACCAGCACGGGCCATGCGCATGTTTGATCAGCATGCAAACTAAAGCACACGTGACAGACTATGCTACAATATCACAGCATGAGTTCCCAGTGTATGTGAATGACATTATCAGGAAGTTATACTTTTTCCTTCATTCAAATGATATAAAAGATGTTCATCACACGTTAGTCTCAGAAACGTAAATGGTTGCGTGCTTAAAATGAAAGACCAAGATATGACCGTAGCCGTGCAGACGAATAGGCTGCACCAGCTGCCGACATAGCGATCGAAGCTGAGCACGTTAAGGCAGTAATATGCCCTAGTGAACATGTTGACCCATCACCGCTGAGTAAGAGACGGCCACATCGAGCGCACGCCGAAGGGCCAGTAGTGGATGCTGTGTACGCTGGCCAGCAATGGAAACTGAAGCATGAAGAGGCTCGTCCGCCAACTGCCAGTTCAGAATGTATATGTCGTCGCGGGTCTTCATTTTGGCCCTACCTCAGAATGCATGTAGAATGACGACGAGAGTTTCCCGTCAAGCCAGATAATGCAGCACGCACGAGTATGCCCAGCAGATGACCACGGTGCTGGCATCTGTGGCGCATAATTGGCGGTGACGGTGTTAGTTGTATCTCGTATCTTGAGTCGGTGACCTGCGGAAGACCACCAGAGAAAGTTACCAAAACTCATCGTTGTCATTTTGTGGAAAATTGATTGAGCACGAAAATGGTGAGAAAGAAAATCAATGATGGCAAATGGTCCGCTCTTTTGAAAGCAACTCAATCACCTCGGATGATATAGCCTTCAAGTTGTCTTCCCGTGTTCAATGAGACAGGTGGAGACCCTCACTCCATTTTCTTTTCCACCGGAGTACAACCGTTTGCTATGTTGTCCAGGTGAAGTGTAGCAATTGTCATCACTCGCTTTTTGAACGTCTTTGGCGGAAAAACACGACTCGGTTGCAGATAAAGCGTCAGTGATAAGATGGCGATATCCCTGGATCCTGGAGCTCGTCCTCGCGACTTCTCCTCCACCAGATGGACCGTACAAATGCCGTTCTGAGCCCTTGCCTGCCGGTAGATGCGTCATTCCTGCACGAGATACGAGGGGGGCGGGCCCAGGGCACACCGCTCAGAGCTCGGAGCGCCCGCAAACCCTCTCAATGCATCCATAGGCTCATCGAATTGCCCAGCCAGCTTTCATGTCGCCATTCAATGCGCTAGGCCCTCAAATAGCAACAACACTTCTTTGCTGATACTCAAGCACCAGTAAAAAAAAAAAAAAAGAAGATCTTGTTGCTACAATTCAGAAGCTTCTTTTTCGTAGTTAACATTGTATTAGAGAATGAAAGGTAGAGATAAAAAATGTAGATGAATTATTCAACTGAGTAGACATTGATAGGAACCAGGGCGGCCATAGCTGAGAGTTAAGATGCGTAGGTAGTAAGGCAGAGGACTTTACTCAGAGGTAGTAATGCATGAAATGGTTCTCCCTGGAAAGTTGAGTGGCAGCAGAAACAGGAATAAGTTTTTAAATTAGATAGATAAGGTACCTGAAGTTATGGAGATAGGGTGTAGAGGAAATGGTGGCAACTTTGAGGATAGCTTTGAGTATGATGGGTATGTGTGATGTGTACGGATGGCTGTGGCGGGGTCTCGCAGCAAGGGGGGTTGTGTGGTTGATGTTGTTGTGTATTTAACAGAAGTCCATGCCCATTCCCCTAAGTGAGTAAAAAAAATATACAAAAACTATAATAACGCTAAATATATAAATAAATACAAAACTCCAGCAAAAACACGATTTAAAAAATAATGATACATTTTGCATTTCTTCTTGGTCTTGTGTGATAAAATTCGTGTGGTGTTGATGGCATGCAGCATGATAGGTCTGAATGCCTCCACCTGCTGTCTGATTTCCTTGTATCTCTTACGAGAGGCCGTTCAAAATTTCTAAGAACAAGACATGCAATAGTCAAGAAACGCAAGGATTATTTATTTATGTGTTTATTTATTTAATGGATAAGTTAACGTATATAGTTTCATTAATGAGTTTAAAAAAAAAATGTTTGCTTTGTCTCAGCATGGACTGAGTTTTCTCGTTCTTAGAACATTTTAGAACAACCTAGGGTACTGTATATCTCATGTGAACACGACTCCAAAGCCATCTTAAAAGTGAGACATTGATCCATTCCATAGATGCTGGATAAATCGTTACATGCATGACATGTATAGGTATATACAAAGTTAATGTTTCGGAAGTAGGTTTATAGCTGGAAGGGTATGCTGCCCAAAGCCGTACTGATGAGCAGTCACAGACCTGGGTTCAAATCCCGGCTCAGCTAATAAACTAACCACCCTTGCTTGTTGACATGTCGGTTATCATGAGTGAGTACACCGCCATCCATGAGGTGGATGTAATCTGAAGGACCAGAATGCCGCAACTGGTCCTTGGTCGACTTTAAAGATCCCACGGTGCCTTTCACGATTGTTCTGTGGAATCATTGGATCTTCAATAGGGGTAGTATATTACAGTCGAGGTAAATCCAGATTCCAGCCATTGGTAAATTTGTAGTATGAACTACTTCAACAATTGTCTTTCATAAATAATTATTTTAACGCTATATATTCTCCAGAGAACAGACCAGAAATGTGTGATCATGCAGGTCTGCGATTAACAAGTTGCGAAAATGTGAAGAGGGTTCATCGAACGGGAAAAATAAAATTGAAAAAAAGGGAAGAGAAATAGTTGGGAGGGGGGGTAGGGCAGGGTGCTGATAAGAGAAAGAATAAGAAGAAAAGGGGGGGGGTTTGGGAGAATTTGACGTCCGTGTGAAGTCAGTACCCATTATCCTTACCCAATTCAAAGTTCTGGTTATTCCATTACAAAAATGCGGAGTTGGAGATTATTGTGGATTGCAACCATTACAAAAATGCGGGTGTGATGAAATAAGATTGTATATATAATATAACTGAATCGGGGGAATATTAAGGGTAAATAGGGTAAATTAGAATACTAGTGCGGTCCCGTAGGTGCATGCCCGTAGGTGCAGCTTCTTCCTTCGCTCTTCAAACGAACGACTGGATTGGCATTGTTTCAATTTAGCATCAGACCAACCGCTAATCATAAATGGCCAGACTGTCGGAAACCTGAAATACAGAAAAGATAACAGAAGAACGATATCAACCTTGAAAAGACATCTCAGTCCCCAGTGTCAATGTGACGTCATATCAAATGCAAGAAGAGAAGAATTGTGATGCCCCCTCGTTCTCTCCCCTCTCTATTCCCCCTCCTCTCTCGCCCCCACTCTCAACCCCCCCCCCCCACACCCTAGCTCTCGCCCCCTCCTCTCTCCCTCTCTTGAATTGACACCCCCCCTCTCTCGACCCCCCTCGTCCCCCCCTCCTCTCTCCCCCCTCCTCTCTCCCCCTCCTCTCTGCTAAATGTATTCACAAATGTCTACCAAGCACAACAATTAAGTCAAACCTTGGGAAAAAACAGCTTTCAAAACCCTTAGCGCGAAACACTTTGCGGAAACAGCTGAAAACGGATGAAGAACGATATCAAACCTTGAAAAGGCACATCCTCAGAGTCCCCAGCGTCCAATTTGTGACGTGCATTATCAAACGAAAGAAGAAGAAGAATGTGACTCTCAATCGTCTAGCAAAAAATAAAGTAAATAAAGAAGAAGAATGTGGACGTCATTCGTGATGTCACATAGCACCGTTCCTAGTCATGGTTGACAGGATAAAATGCCGATTAAACTTGGGAACCGCTTGTGCGCATTTTATGAAAACCTTGAAAAGGCACATCCTCGGGTCCCGGCAATATTGCCTGGCAAGCTTTCAATCAAATTCGGCCCACGTGGTTGCTCGAGAAACGGTGGGCGCAGACACAAACATACAGACACACACACAAGATTGCTGAATTATAGATAATGGTAATGATTTGATCAGTAGAGGCTATTGAGTAGGGTAATTGCGCTTATTTGAACTGGTAAAGGTATTGAATCCAGTGATGTTTGAATCCAGTGATGCGTTTGAATCCACAAGGATTTGAATCGGGTAAAAGTTTGAATCGGGTAACAGTTTGAATCCGAAATTTTGAATTGGGTAATGGTTTGCGATCAGGTAAAAGTTTCGAATCCGGTTAAAGGTATTGAATCAGGGTAAAAGTTTTGAATCGGGTAAAAGTTTTTAATCCGATAAAGTTTGAATACGGTAAAAATCTGAATCGCGGTAAAAGTTTGAATCCGGGTAAAATTAAATCGCGGTTAAAAGTTTGAATCGGGTAAAACTTTGAATCGTGGGTAAAAGTTTGAATCGGGTAAAGGTTTCAATCAGCGTAAAGGTTTTGATGGTAATGTTTGGATCGCGGTAAAAGTTGAATCCGTAAAGATTGAATCGGGGTAAAAGTTTGAATTCGGGAAAGTTGAATCGGGTAACGGTTTCAATGGGGGGCGGGTGCTAATGGTTTGAATAGGTGTAACGATTTGAAATCGGGTAACCGGTTTCAATAGGGTGTAATGGTTTGAATAGGGTTATCGTTGAATCCGGAAAGCGTTTGAATTGGTCATGGTTTGATGGCGCCGGGGGGTAACGCGTCATTTTAAATAGGTAATGGTTTGTTCGAAGAGGGTAATGCGTTTGTTGAAGACAGGTAATGTTGACAGAGGGTAATGTGTTATTTGAGTCCGTACAGGTTCAAATCCAGTAACAAGTTGAATTAGGGTCGTGGTATTGAATGTCATAATGTCATTAAAGCAGTTGTCATTAATGGCTGCAGAAACATAACAAACAGCCAGTCAACAACCACAAACTATGACAACAACAATAACACCACTACCCTCCCCCATCCCCTGCTTCCCCCTACCACATCTATCTCCTCGCCTTCTCCATTGTTGTGGTTCTGCGAAGCTAGCACTCCACCAAGGCAATAGCACCCAACATATAGCAGCCCTGAGACAGTTATTTAAGTCTATTCATTTAGTTAGCCCTTTCCACATGAGGAATGGCGACCTCACGTGGGCTGAGAAATGCGGAACATCTTGCCACATCTAGTGGGTAAATGCGCACATATTGCATTGCGTAAGGCTTTAGATAGTTCTTCAACCCCTTATTCTTTTCTATCTCTCTATTATTACCACCTTTTATTTCACCACACAACCCCCTTCACGCATGCCAGCATTCATGTCAGCCAGTAACGCTAACCTGTGGAGCATCAAGAAGGCAAGCAACCCAGCTCATCTTGCATACACACGCCATATTTCCTATTTAACCAAACTTGTGATTCAAAATACCAACTGATGCCTCATCTCAGCCCCTCACACGTCACCACAACGCCTACAACTCTCAACATAATTCTCACAACGCCTCACAAAATTCCCACAACAACCTAACGCTCGACCTCCTCACACAATAGCCTCATTCCGCTTCAGTACTCCTCACCGAAACCGCCTAACCACTCCCAACGCTTCAACGCTTACCACAAAATCCACAGTCCCTTCCTCTATCTCACTGCAACCGCCTACAAACCGCCCCAACCACAGGTTAGCTCCGCCTCAACACAGTCTCTTAGATGCCGGGGGAGTGAAGGACATGACGAGCCCGGCGGTACTTCGGCATGTAAGTTCGAAGCGCCAAATATCCGCCTCGGGCCTCGATTCAATGATGTCTGAGTAATCCCTGCATATCCGCCCTAAATAACAATGCTTGCAAATCGGAGTTCAGCGCACGTTCTATGGCGACGAGAGCACTGCCGGAAACCCTCAGCCCAATGTAAATTACAGAGCTCTGTCGCCATAAAGGTAAGTCTAGAGAGTAACTGAAGCCAATTTCAAGCTTTGATACCTGGCGGGACATCTATGGCTCGGGGGTAGACAGGTACACACCAATGCGAGATGCCGGAAATACCTACAAGGTGCTTTTGAGTCCACTTTCTGGCTCCTCCTTCACTCCAATTGCCCTCTATAATTAAGAGAGCAAATCAAAGTCAGTCAGTCTCTTTTGTCCATGGCCAAGCTTTTGCCGAGCAAGCGTCATCACGAGCTGAGAGCGCCAGCTACAACTAGCAGCGAGGCGAGCAGCATTGACCGGGTCATCACCAGGTCATCGTATACTCGTTTCCACAACGTTCCCAACAAAGGTCATTTCTTCTTAAAAACCATTTTACCACATTATACCCCAGATTTTTCCTATACAACATGCCCCATTAAGCTATCCTCACGCATTCTTCTCTCCCATATGCATTGTCTCATCATTGTGGACGCACAAAATATAAGAGCAACAATTACAATTCGCACCTACTCACACTTCCTTCTTCATCACCACTGCCACCACATTTTTGCCACCTCTCATCTGCTGCCCATAGACACCCCAGTTTTCGTGCCCTCCTTCCCCCTCCTAAGTGATAAGGTCCGTCGACCGCACCAGGTAACAACAAGGTCGCCTACACCCAACTGCCTTTCCTCTTTCTGAACTCTCTAATTTCCTCGGGTTGTTTGTGTGATGGCCACCTTTATTGTTAGCAAATTTAAGATTGCCTTATAGAGTTGATCTCAGGCTTAAATCTGCTCTGTAGTCCTCTTTGTTTTTGTACAATGCATTTATGTTTACCGCACCCCACAATTCCTTGCTGTCCCATGCTGTACATATCTCTGAATAAAACCCTTCACTGCCCTGCCACATAACGTTCCCTTACTCTCGCTTGTAATAAATTGCCTTGTACAAATGAACCCAGGCCCGTTGCCTCTTTTCCTTCATTGGTCCAAGTATGTCCGCACCATTAGCTTTAGCCGCGGAAGTTCTACCCCAATAATCTGTTTTTATTCAGTCGGTGCATACTTGCAGACCCCGCTTCAGCGCACCTCATACGGAAAAGTTTAACGCAATTATGCCCATCGAGGGCACGTGCACCCAATTAGACTCAGGCCATTCCACCAGCGTAAGGTAATCACGCCAAAGTAGTGAAACCTGCCCCAGATTGGCCATGCTAATCAGCTGATTCGTGTTGCTTAGCAACTTGCCAGTGCATGGAGTTATCTGTGTCTGGAGGCTCAGGACCCAGTCAATTCGAGAGGAACCTGAGCGCTTCCCCTCGTGGTGGCGCCTCGAACCCTAGACAGGCTGCCAACACCATTCTATCTCCTCCCCTACTCCCTCCTCCCATTAATAAATCTTCACCATTGTCAGTACATTTTCTTGAATGTCTGACTTCTTTTTGCGCTAATATTTCCTTTATCACAAAATTAACGAATTTAGTATTAAAATAAGGTCTAAAAAACACTTTCTGCGATTCTAAGTGCTTGCCCTATTCCAAAAATGATAGGTTGTACTTATTTTATTAAAAACAACTTTGGTGCTGTTTCGTACCAGCCTAGACCTTCAGTCTTAAAAGGGACTTCCTATTGAAATATGGACAAGTAATGTCCCCCTGCAGAACGTCAAATTAGTTTTGCTTTTTTTGGATACATGCCGAAGCTATGTGAAGAGCTAAAAATATTGTTTTTTATAGCTTCCAGATCACAGGAGCACACAAGCTCCCCACATGATCAAATGTTATTACACGGGGAAGAAAATTAAATTATTGCCTAGTACTGCACACCCAAATATATTCGTTCTTCACCGTATTTCAATCTGACACATCGCTGGAATATCACCTCTTCAATAAGAGTTTCTTCTGCCCCTTTGAACCTTATAATTGTCTGCAACATATAAGATGCATGGCAAATACTTTATTTGCGTGGAAAACTTTAATTATACAGATGAAAGTTTACAATTCAATGCACTTCAAGTTTTCCCACAATGCCTGATGTTTTAACATCAATGATATTTGCTGACATTTATATACAGTATGTGTATGTATGTGTATATATATATATATATATATATATATATATATATAATATATTATATACAGTTTAACATTAAAGACACACCAACATCTCTAACCTGTGAAAATGGTGGAATAGCCAATCAGCTTCTCGCCTAATCAACTAAACCCAGGTGACTAGGATGTATGATAAACAATTGACCTCTCCCACACTCCTTACTAGCCGAAGAAGCTGCATAAAGCAACCAAGAAACCTACGCAAGATAAGCGCTATTGCCTGTTTCAACCCTTCCAGAGCTGCCTCAACAATATAAGAACGTCAAGCAAGTACAAGTAAATAAAGGGCATCGTATAATAGTTAGCTATTTGCGTCTACCATGTCCTTTGCCATTAATTTACTGCATCAAGTCTGTGACCCGGTTGATAATCCACCAAACTCTTGTTATTTCCTTTGAGATCACTTCACCAAGCTTACTGCCCAGCCATTTCAGTTGCTTTGGTTTTGGGGCGTTTCTGACTTTATCTCCTCTTCAGCAAGTGAAATTCAGCCTCATGATTAAATCAGGAGATTGACTTGAGAGACTAAAACACCAATTTTTCCTGCATGTCAAAGATATGTCCAAATTCTTTCGACCATTTTCTCCATTTACAGACGAGTGAGAGTGATACGAAATGCTAGCTGTTATTGAAGAATCTACAAATGATTGAAGAAGGTATCCAAACACCAGCAACTGTCAACAACCAATTACAAAAGAACCTCCAGGAAGACGACCCTTAAATATAAGGAAAGGGAACAATATCATCATCGTTGAACAAACAAGTTGAAAGTGACCAAAACCATTTCTCTAAGGAAATCACATGAACCTGATCTGAGATGAGATTCAAGGAATGTCAGCAGAGACCATCTTGACAATCTGACATCAAAAAGCTTTACACTAATAATAGCTCCTGCAGAAGGACCAAAATCAGGTCCATCAAAATAACCTGTGGCATTGAGAGGTTAAGTGCAAATGAGAATGTCTTTGGAAGGAAAATCAATTGCTACCACACCCAGGTGTGGATTTTTCTGGGCCGATAAGGTGAAAATGCTGCAACACCGCGAAAAAAAAATGGAAATTTTTTTTCAAAGGAAAACCCAATGTAAAAATGGCCGTTGCCAAAGGTTGAATTTATAGTCGAGATTTTTGGGCGTCGACTCGGCCGAAGAAAGTGTCACTGTACATTGCACAAGTGTGGCGCGACGTTTCAACACTCCACAGAGCCTTTTCAGAAGAGACAGGTAAAGGAATAGAGCGCCAACAATCGTGTCTGATGAAATTACAAAAAGGAAGGCAGTACCATTAGATTAACGAAAGAAACTAGGAGATAATGAAATGCCACTGGAAGAACTGCTGAATGTGAACAATCACAAAGAGCCAGACCACTGGGTGTTCTACAAAAGAATAGTGCCACGACCTGCCCCCACAAAATTAAAACAGTTGCCATCAGAATAGCGGGTGCAATAAATGGTTCTCCTAAAACAAGCATATTTCATGATGCAAGATGAAAGTGGATACTTGCCGTTTAGAGGCTACATTCAGTATGTAGGGGCAAGTTCGTTTCTGAGCTTATGTTTGCAGGAGACAAAATACAGCTGATGAGATCAGTTTCAGATGAAAACCGACTGGACATATATTTTGATGCAACAAGCTCAGTCATCTACAAAATTGCGTAAGAAAAACGACATCTTTAATATTCCTTCATGTTAAGCCTTTCCATGACGGGTACACGCTGTGTCTGTGGCTGATTCTCCTGACCATGATTACACTATTCCTAATCTGCACTTCCTTGCATGTGCTAAGGACGAGCTTACACTGTTATGTAGCCAATGCAGGTGAGAAAGATGGAACTGACTGAGTTGCGTCTCCAAGAGTCTTTGCCAAACGTTCAACTCGATGAATTGAAGAGTACTTGATTAGGCTTCCTGTCAATACTGCCCATGGAGATTGTTGAAGCAGAATATATCAATCATTTACTTGCATCCACTTTGTGGCGCCACACATGCCCTAAATAGGTTTTTAGGAAAGAACCTTGCCAAAAATGTTGAAAAACAGGAGAAATCTGCAAGACTTCAGCATGAATTGTTTTGCAAACTGCAGAATACCACAGATTTTGCAAGAAGCCCAAATACCATTTTTGAGCTTATTCGTGAAATGGTCAGCCCCGCACATGTTCAGATGTAGATTAGCTGTTAAGTTTGTACATAAATACTGCCAGAAGCATTGACGTTTACCTTAGAGAAACAAACATGGAGAAAAAAACAATTGGTAGTCAACCATGTCGTTGAGGAGATGATTGAGAGAAAACCATCAAAGAGCATCACCCTTCACACTTGTTTTAGGAAAATGTTCTTATGTCTCACTGATTTTTTCAGAGAAGTCAGTCCTTCAGCAAAACACGTTTCTTTTCAAAGGCAGTACTCTCTGTCCTTGTTGAAAATCTTTCCAGTTTACACTGTGTAGTGGTTGTTCACCTCAATGGACCCCAGGGTTTATAAAGTGTTCTTTTGGCCGGCCCAACAGCTGAAAGAGTGAAGTGACAGCAGCTGAATTCTTGATTTTCGGTAGTTTTCACAGAAGAAGTTGCTGGCAGATCTGAGCCACCCTGCAGAAATATAGGGGTGACAGAGCAAAGACAGAAACGGGAGTGGGGGGGGGCAATCCGGAGAGGAGACGGCAGAAGACAGAAAGACCACGCACCTGCCGTCCGTGAGAGAGTGGGAGAGCCCAAAGACTCACCTTATCGCAGGAGATACCAATAATCCTAAAAGCCTTTTCCATCCGTGAAGTCGAGCTAGTGTGAGCAGAGCACCACCCTAGAGCGGGAAGAACAGTACTGCCCATCAGACTGCTTGCAAAAAAAAAATACTTGCAACAGATGAGAACACGCTTACATACAATACTCTTATTTCTACTGGAGCCAAAATATTGGAATTCCTTTGACCCAAGCAGTAAACAAGCCATAAGTCTGAATGTATTCACACAAAAGCCTTAAGTTGCACTTGCTACGTGCCTGCGCACGCAAAATGATTGATTCCATGCATTGTCATATCAAGATAACCTTTCAAATAATTACCCCGTACACACGCCCGAAAAGCCAGGTAAAGAATTGGTTCACTTCTGGTCATGTTCTGTCCTATCACAAATGTCAGTTTACGATCAAGGAAAAACATAACTTCAACTGAAGGGTTAACATTTTGAACACAAATCGGGAAACATACCCTGCAGTTTAGCAGTACTTTTGCTTTGAATTCGACCAGCATCACACATGCACAGAGAGACGTGAGATTTAAAAAAAATTACTCTCTCCGCCTGTGTGAAACAATCTCTCT
>CM068964.1:85667854-85672854 GCA_035128595.1 Eptatretus atami
CCCAGAAAACACAAATAACACCAAACAACCTAGAAGGGGCAGAATCGGTAGAGCGCATACCTCCCCACACATGCCTGATCCACGAAACCATATCGGCTCAATACATTTTTATTGACTAGATCAGACGGCATGTAGAAACTGCCAAAAAAAAAAAAATCGAAATTTTTTTGAAAAAAAAGTCGCAAAATTTTCGAGTTTTTTTTTTTTTCTCTAACAATTTTTTTTTTTTTTGGGAGGACACACACATCATGTGTAATGAAAAACAAAAAAAAGAGCAGAGCAGCCCATCGATGTGATCTCACGTTTATTTTGCTTGAGGTTTGCAAAATATAATAAAAAATATGGGCAATACCCCTGGGTGCTCACCTGGTAGCGGCTGGATACGAAAACCAGGGAACCACTGGTAGGTGTGGATAACCCACAAAATATTTAACGGAGAAGAAAGTAAATGCATATGGATTTTGTAAAATGCAGTGAACAAACTTTGGTACATCACGGGTGATGAAGGATGTGGTCAAGTTTCATCAAAATTGTGTATGTAGGTTCTGAATAGAGAAAATACCTATTTTGGGGGGCAACTCCCCCCACCCCCCGTAAAACCCCTTGGACGCTGATTTTTTAAAATAGCATGAACAAACTTTGGTACATCACGGGTGATGAAGATTGGGGTCAAGTTTCATTGAAATTGTGTGTGCAGTTTCACAGAAGAAAGCAAATATGTAGTTTGGGAGGCAACCCCACCCCCCCCAACTCCACACCACACCTGTGACCTCCTTAGACTCGATTTTTTAATGGCATGAATAACTTTGGTACATCAGGTGATGAAGGTTGTGATAAGTTCATCGAATTGTGTGTGTGGTTTCGGAGAGAAAGCAATCTATCAGTTTGGGGGAACCCACCCTCACCCCATACGACCTCCTTCGACCTCGATTTTTTTAAGGGTGTTAATGGTTGAAAGGATGTGTGGTGAAGGGGAGGTAATTGGTGGATTGAGAAGGGGGGGGGGAGGGTGGCCGATGTAGAAGGAGGAATGATTGAAAGTACAGAGGGATTGAACAGATTATTGTGTGAAGGAAGAAAAATTGAAAGTAACAGAGGGGTGGTGGGAGACATTACATTTGGAAAAATACAGCCAAGCCAACGCATGCCCCCTCCCCCACCCCCCAACATCACCCTTCAACAAGGGACCAAGGACTATCTATACAAAGACTTATGCAATAATTGCTCCTCGGGTCACCTATGTGTCCGTGCTCTCCCCTTGGGGTAAGTTTCCAAAACTATAAAAAAATATTGTGTTGTGGTGAGTACCAAGATGGTGTCCAGTGACCAGTTTTTTCAGCAAACAGGTGATCCAGTTATATTTCGAACAGCGGTCTGAACCCGATCATGGAGAGTTGGAACCTGGACCTTCTCATCCTCCACCTCCTCCTGAATCTGCTGCTATCAGCACTCCACAAGCACAATCACCACTTTTGTGATGATCTGTTCGCTTGCAGAAGGCACCTGAACGGTTGAACTTGTAGTGATTGTACATTCCAATGAGATGTCAGACGAGAAGCAGAAAGAGGCTCGGGTGGTTGAGTAGTGACATAAGGAATGCTATTAAGGAGAAGCAGAAGGCATTTATGAGGTAAAAAATAACAAGACTGGAGTTAGATTTCTATCAGTATCGGAGGAAGCAGAGGTAAGTTAAGAAAATAACTCGGCAAGCCAAAAGAGAGTATGAGAAGTACATGGCAAAGAATATTAAACATAACAGCAAGGCATTCTTTCAGTATATCAAGGGAAAAGAACAGGTTAGGACCAGTGTGGGCCCATTAAGGAATATCACCGGGAGAGTGGTTAGTGAGGAAAGTGAGATGGCAGGCTTATTAAACAGGTATTTTGCTTCAAATTTGTGAGGTGAGGAAGGGCTTTTACAGAAGATCCAGGTTGGAGTGGAGGAAGCAAAGGAACAGCAAGGTAATCTAAGAGTAGATAAAGCTCCGGGTCCAGATCATATGCACCCGAGAGTATTGAGGGAAGTGGCTGAGCAGGTAAGCGAGATGGTAATGGATATTTTCAACAGCTCACTGGAGTCAGGACAGGTACCGGAGGATTGGAGAGCAGAAAGTATAACACCATCATTGAAGAAAGGATCCAGAGAAGAATTGGGGAACTAGAGACCTGTTAGTTTTACTTCAGTTATGAAGTATTGACTTCAGTTAGGGACCAGATGAGGAACCATTTAAATAAATACAAACTAATTAAAGGTAGTCAGCATGGATTTTCCAAAGGCAGTTCCTATCTGACAAATCTTTCAGAGTTATTTGAAGCTGTGTCTGATTGGGTGGATGAGAGAAAGGTAGTGGACATAGTATATCTAGACTTAAAGAAGGCATTTGATAAGGTACCACATCGGAGGTTGTTAGCCAAGGTGATGGCTTGTGGAGTGGCTGGTCAGGTAGCCAATTAGATTGTAAACTGGCTTTGTGATAGGAAGCAAAGAGTGGCTGTGAGTGGGAGGATGTCTTGCTGGGAGGATGTAAATGATGGTGTACCTCAGGGATCAGTACTCGGACCAGTGCTATTTATTATTTACATCAACGATTTGGATAGTGGAGTGAAGTGTAGGTTTTCCAAATTTGCAGATGACACAAAGCTTGGAGGTAAGGTGGACAATGGAGGTGGTGGTGATGAGATTCAGGAAAGTGTTGATACTTGTGTAGATTGGGCAAAAGATTGGCAGATGCAATTTAACCTGAGCAAGTGTAAGGTGTTGGTGATGGGAAAGAACAATGAAAATAGAGATTACAGGATGGAAGGGGTAATTTTGGAGCGTGTCACACAGGAGAAGGATCTGGGGGTGGTAATAGACATGGGAGGTAAACAGGCAGGACAGTGCCAGGTACTGCAGCTATAGGTAAATCAAATCGGGTTTTAGGTTGTATTCGGAGGGGATCATTTATGAATCAAAAGAGATGGTGTTAACATTGCACAGGAATTTAGTGAGGGCCACATTGAGAATATTGTGTGCAGTTTTGGTCACCACAACTCAGGAAGGCCATATTGCCATGGAGAGGGGTCAGTGCAGGGCTACTGGATCGATTCCGGGCCAAGCTCGACGAGACTACTCGGCTGAAGGAGATAGGGCTTTATACCGTAGAAAAGAGGTGGTTATGAGGAGATATGATGGAGATGTTTAAGATAATGAAGGCTGTAGGTAAAACAAGTGTAGAATAATTATTCAGCAGAGTCGACAGTGAGAGGACCAGGGGCCATAGCGTGAGAGTAAAGAAGAGGAGAGTTAAGATGTTGGTAAGGCAGGGGTCTTTTACTCAAAGAGTAGTTCATGCATGGAATGGTCTCCCTGGAAAGGTAGTGGCAGCAGAAACAGTGGATAAGTTTAAATTGAAATTAGATAGGTACCTGGAAGTGTTGGATATAGAGGGGTATAAGGATGTCAGCAGGACTTTGAGGTAGCTTGAGCATTGATGGATGATTATGTGCATGTGTGTTTTTTACCCAAGACCGTATCCACCCTTGCCCTCCCGGCGCCCTCCTCTCTGGAAAGAAAAAAAGAAAAAAAGGAGGAATCAGAGATTGCAGACCCTCGCCAGGACTTCTTTTGAGTGGTGTATTTTTATAGGTTTTAGAGTAAATCCAATATGGCTCCAAACATGTACCAATGACATCATATGTGTGAACCTTTTGTTCCTCATGGACAGGCAGTCATTCAAGTAAAGTTTCACCTCGATCTGTTCAGCCACTTGAGAGAAATAAAATTTTTGAAGGTTTAAAAAAAAACAATATGGCTGCCAAATACACATGAACGATGACGTCATCAAATTTTGTTTTTCGTAGATGACTCCCTTGATGAGTGTTTCTCAACTTTTTTGTCCCACGCCCCACTTTGATTTCAAAAAAATCTAACGCCCCACATGATTGGAGACTACAGTATATACTACATATGTATTCAAAAGGCTTTAATAAAACTTCATTGCAATTTTATTCAATTGCTACTCACTTCAATGGGAGCCCTGCCCTTGACGCTGGCTGCAGATTTGTTTGATTCGAGGAACCAATTTTGTCAGTTTCAGCCTTAAATCACCACGTTTCGTGATTTCAGTCGATTTCTCTTTGCTTGCAGCAAATCGGTAACAACAAATCCACATTCGATTAAATGAGATGATGGAAAATTTAGCAATACTTCCCTTGCCAAAGTAGTCGAGTTTGGGTATTTCTTTTCGCTCTCTTCAGACAGCACATCATGGTTCCTTTGATCTTGAAAAGAGTTTTCACAGACTCATCTGTTGGCAACTCGCATAACTCATCTTGGTATTGCTCTGTACTTCAGATAAATCCACCACAAATGGCTGAGTCAACCAAGAAGGGAACTCATAGCAAAGCTATGAAAGCGATCATATATTGATTCATTAATTCTGAATCCTCATGCCCCACCAAAATATTGCCACGCCCCACCTTGAGAAACACTGCAGTAGATGGACCATTTTTTTCCCCCTAGATGTACCATTTTATCCCGAGATGGCCCTCAAACATTTTCATACTGAGTGGATGTGGTTCTACGTATGCAATTATGACGTCATACCAAAGGCTGCTATGACGTCATAAAAAAGTCACACTCATTCCCCATGAGGAGTACTTGCAACGTGCCAAGTTTCATTTTTTTCCTTTGTGCGGTTTCAGAGATACAGAGGTGCAAAGTTTTTCCGTTTACCCAACATGGCTGCCACACCACGTGACCTATGACGTCATAATTATCATAATAACATTCCACATGAGTAGTCAGTCACCCCAATGGTGAAAATTTTGTCTCAATCCAACAACCGGTTGCAGAGAAAAACACGAAAGTTCTGTGCGGACAAACACACAGACAAACAAAACAAACAAACAAACAAAAAACAATAATAAATATATACATTTAGCATTTTTCTTATTTTTATCTGGTGTTGATAAATCGGTGTGGTGTTGATGTGGCGCAGGCATGATGGGCTGAATGG
>CM068964.1:85680354-85685340 GCA_035128595.1 Eptatretus atami
GATTTTACTGTGTGGTACTGTACCTTAACTACCTCCAAATAAGGAATTTCACTGTGTGCTACTGTACCTTAACTAGCTCCAAATATGGGTTTTACTGTGTGGTATTGAAGCTTAACTCGCTCCAAATATGGGTTTTACTGTGTGGATGATAGGAGAGAAACCACGGGGTAACATTCTCGGGTCAGATTGCGGGAGTGTGTGTCGGAGTGGTGCTGAGGTGTCGTCCACCAGACGGCGGTCTCCTTGGGTTAACCTGAGGCGATCCCTTCGGGCGGGTGCCTGGAATGTCCTATCCCTAATAGAGGATGATCAGCTGTCTCTGTTATCATCTGAGCTCAAGCGTTTGGACGTCGGTATTGCAGCACTCTCTGAGGTTCGGAGACCGGATTGAGGCGAGATCATGGTGGGTGGTTACACCTACTATTGGAAGGTGTTCACCCACTATTGAGCTGAGTTTTTCAGGGAGTTGAGGGGTAAAACTGTACGTGCGCTAAGGGTGGACAAGGAGGCCTATGTGCGAGGAATCTGTGAGGGGGTAGAGCATTACCTGTGTCAAATCCTGCTTACAGGGGAATTCGCGCATTGCATTCATCCAAGCCCATCCCTCGGTGTACTGCAGTTAGAGCAGAGGGTGGTAGGCTCTTGACAGAGGAGACCGAAATGAAGGCCCGCTGGGCCGGTTACTTTGAGCAGTTGTACCAGGCTGATCCACCAGCTGTCAAGTTGGATGTCAGGGGTGTTACAATAACTGTTGCTGACACTCCAATCAACTGTGGTTCACCTTCACTTGTGAAAACACAGGTTGCGATGAACCGGTTGAAATTGGGTAAAGCTCTTGGGATCTGTGGCATCCATGCTGAACTTCTCAAGGCTGGTGGAAATGCTGCACTCTTGTCGTTGCATGCAGTTCTGTGCTCTGCCTGGAACACAGGCATCATCCCAACTGACTGGAAGAGAACCCTTGTTGTCCCTCTCTGGAAAGGGAAGAGTGATCGCCAAGATTGCAACAACTACCGAGGGGTGACGCTGCTCTCAGTGCTGGGCAAGGTCTTTGCTCGGATAATTATTCATAGGGTTCGCCACCATCTGCTTGAGCACCAGCATCCAGAGCAGTCAGGCTTTACACTAAAGCGGTCAATGATTGACCGTATCCTTGCTCTTCGGGTCCTCACCGAACGCAGACGAGAGTTTTGGCAGGGGTTGCTTGCAGCTTATGTTGATCTCTGGAAAGCGCTTGATTCAATGAATTGGGATGCACTCTGGAGGATTCTTGGTCTTCGTGGGGTGCCACCAAAACTGATCAATCTGATATCTGAACTCTATTCTGGTACTGACAGTGCTGTGAGATGTGGTGGCACCATCTCTGACTTATTTCCAGTTGTTTCTGGAGTTCGTTAGGGGTGTGTACTGGCCCCCCACACTTTTCAGCACTTGTATGGACTGGTTTCTAGGGAGGATGTCAGAGAGATCAAGCTGCGGTGCATCGCTTGGGAATGACAAGATCTCTGACCTTAAAGAGCAAGTTGCGGGTCACCAAACATGTTCTGAAAATTTATCAATACTAGTGCGGGCCCGTACATGTGTGCCCGTACGTGCCTGGCCATACGTGCAAAAAAAGAAAAGAAAAAAAAGAGGAATTGTGACGTCATAGCACCTTAACTCGCTCATTGGTGTCCTGTCATTGGTTTGGTAAATAAATGGCCATAACTTGGGAACCACTTGTCCGATTAATATCAAACCTTGAAAAGGCGCGTCCACAGGGCCCCAGCGTCAATTGTGATGTCATATCAAACGAAGAAGAAGAGTGCGTATTACATTAGATTAGAACATTAGATTTCCAACATTAGAAAAGTAACCCGTCATACCAAACGAAGAAGAAGAAGAATTGTGACGTCAAAAAAAACCCATTAATTGTGACGTCATTCGTGACGTCATAGCACCGTGTCTTGTCATTGGCCGTTGACAGATAAATGGCCATAACTTGGGAACCGCTAGTGCTTGCCCGAGGTGCGGGCCCGTAGGTGCGTGCCCGTAGGTGCGTGCTCATAGGTGCGGCCCGTACATGTGTGCCCGTACGTGCGGGCCCGTAGTGCTGGGGAAAAAAAACAACTTTCAAACCACAGAAACAACCACACAGGCCGTTCCTTCGTCTCGCGTGCCCGTAGGTGCGTGCCCGTATGTGCGTAGCCGTACGTGCGTGGCTGTACGTGCAAAAAAAAAAAATACTTTCAAACCGCGTGCCAGAAAAACAACCACACAGGCCGTTCCTTCGCCTCTCGCATGCCCGTAGGTGCGTGGCCGTACGTGCGTGCCCGTACGTGCAAAAAAAATTAAAAAAATTGTGACGTCAATAGTGAAGTCATAGCACCGTGTCCTGTCATTGGTTGATAAATAAATGCCGTAACTTGGGAACCGCCTGTCCGATTAATATCAACCTTGAAAAGGCACATCCTCAGGTCCCCAGCAATATTCCTGGCAAGTTTCAATTAGATCGGACCAGGGGTTGTCGAGAACGCGGTCGCAGACACACATACAGACAGACACAAAGATTGCCGGAATTATAGATAGACTAGTGCGGGCCTGTAGGGGCGGGCCCGTAGGTGCGTGCCAGTATGTGCAGCTTCGTGCCTGCAGTATCAGGTCCCCAGCATCAATTGTGACGTCATATCAAACGAAGAAGAAGAATTGTGACGCCCCCTCTCTCGCCCCCTCCCTCTCCCCCTCTTCCCCCCCCCCCCCCCGCCTCGCCCTTCTCTCTCCCCCCCCCCCTCTCTCCCTTCTCCTCTCTCGCCCCTCCTCTCTCCCCCCCCTCTCTGTAAATGTATTCACAAATGTCTACCAAGCACAACAATTAATTCCAACCTTGGGAAAAAACAGCTTTCAAACCCTTGGGAAACAGCTGTTTCCCTTGGGAAAATTCAAACCTTGATTAATTAATAATTTGAACAATTAATTCAAACCTTGGAAAAAAACAGCTTTCAAACCTTGGGAAACATTGGGAACAGCTGAAACGGATGAGGAAGAACGATAAAAACTTTGAAAAGGCACATACTCAGGTCCCCAGTGTTGATTGTGACGTCATACCAAACGATGAAGAAGAAGAATTGTGACGTCAATCGTGCAGCAAATTTTTTTTTTTAAATAACATTCATGTGACGTCATTCGTGATGTCATAGCACCGTGTCCTGTCATTGGTTGACAGATAAATGCCGTAACTTGGGAACCGCTTGTCCGATTGATATCAAACCTTGAAAAGCACATCCACAGGTCCCCAGCAATATTCCTGGCAAGTTTCAGTCAGATCGGACGTCGATCGTGCAAAAAAAAAAAAAAATAAACATTACCTGTGACGTCATTCGTGACGGCATAGCACCTGTCTTGTCATTGGCCGACAGATAAATGGCCGTAACTTGGAACCGCTTGTCCGATCGATATCAAACCTCTAAAAGGCACATTTGCGGGGCCCCGGCAATATTCCTGGCAAGTTTCAGTCAGATCCGACCGGCGGCCGTCGAGAAACGCGGTCGCAGACAGACAGACAGACAGACAGACACACACACACACACACACACACACACAGATTGCTGGAATTATAGATAGATGATTATATCTGCATTAAATAGTTCGATGCAAACTATTGTGGTTGCCTAACTATTGGGAAAGTTAATGAAATTAACTCCGAAGTTGGTATTTCTAGAGGCTGTTGAAAAAAAACAGCCGCGTGCCATTTCTGGATTGTGACGTCACGTTCTCCAAAAACAAGCGGAAGCTCACTCGCTCATTGAAGAAGTGTCCAGTTGAGCGGGCCGTTCTTTCGCTTTTTTTAGCTTGCAACTAACTATATTATCCTTTTTATTTTGAATTATTGTAGAACAAAGTTATTTGGATATTTGTACATCATGCCTCGTACGTGTGTCGTCATGTTTTGCGAAAATGGCTGGAAAACGGGTAATCGCTCCCACCGATTCCCGAAGGAATCAAACATTCGCCGGCAGTGGATAAGATTTGTACTAACAAAACGGGCGAATTTTCCCCCAAAGAAAACGGGTAAGAGGACCCTTTGGATAGAATTGTCATTTGTGGTGACCATTTCACAGCCGAGGATTACGAAGGCAACGCAATGAGTGAGCTCGGTTTCAAAACAACTGCTCAGGTGAGACTGAAGCGTGACGCTATGCCACCATTCAGCCTCTCTCTCACTGTCCTGCTTCATCCTCTCAAGCGAGGAAACTCTCCTCAGCATACTGACAAGGTGGCTGGGAAGAAGCGACGACGTGCTGTGGATAAGCTCACATGTGCCAGGGTGAGTGCTGACAAATGGACAGTCTGATATGTTGCAAATTATATTTCAATTCAATTCCGATGGCACTGATATTTGATGTGTAATAGTTTGCCATGTTTTTTGAGCAGTTGGTGAGAGATCAATGTGGACCAGTGAGTGGTGTGGGTAAAGAGAGCCTTGTTGAGGACACAGAGGAGAACGCTCCTCACACACCCGACACTGGCCACTGTGCTGTGAGCACTCAGTGCTCCATCATCACTCCAAAACCACACCACAAAAGCAGAAGCAAACGTGAGTTAAATCTCTTGTTTGTGGTACATGGTCAACCAATTTTATTGAATAAGTTCACATCAACATGAAGAAATGTTGCGAGTGGACACTTTGTATACAGGTACACAGACGTCCACGCCAGATGTCCACTCGGTTGGCATCCAATGCAGCCTGATGTCTGCTGCTCCCCAATTGACTTCCTTCCCATACCCAAGTCCAATCAAGGAACATCAACGTGAAAAACATCAGTCAGGGGACACATCCTACGAGCCTTCAGAGCCTTTATCAGATGATGACAGTGTCCAGTAAGTTTGAATAATACCTTCTCAAATCTTTTATGTCATTGTGTCAATTTAGTATTCAATAAGCTCTTTTGTCTGTTGACAGGTCTCTCTCAAGTTCCAATCAGCACGTGTGTGAAGAACGAAAATATA
>CM068964.1:85688987-85699833 GCA_035128595.1 Eptatretus atami
AAAGTTTTGACTTAAAAGTTAATTTTAGCATATTTTGAGTTTCAAATGTAAGAAAATAATTTCCCAACGAATATTAATGTGCTTACAACCTTCGAATCACGCGAAGTCATCAGCGACCCAAAACCTGCTCTTTAATTTCGCAGATGATGCAGTAATCCTTGCAGAGACTTTAGATATCCTTTTGGGGGCCCTCAAGGTGCTGAATGAGGAGTCAGAGCCACTGGGATTACGGGAGTGAATCCTTCCACGACCTCAACATCCTCACACAAACGACACAGCCAGACGCAGCAATTCCAATATGTCATTGAGCCTGGATCTTAGTTTGACCCAGGGAACCCGTATCCCGCGGCTCGATTCCTCATATCAGCACCTTGTGAGGACCCCAAAGGGATTCCAGAGTTCCAAAACAGGACTGATTTTCATCTGCGAAATCAAGGTCAGAGATTCACATACTCAACGATGCACAGTTGGTTGTACACACAGGAAATCTTTCATTGCGAAGCTCGTTTAAGGCTTATAGCACCAATCGTAAAATCCTTATACTCTTTGTGTCTAATCAATGGGGGAACCATTCCCACTTCCCGAAACATGGGTAGAAGTTTTCAAAGGGTGGTGGCGAGTTCTGAGTATCGGCCAAGGAAAGTCGAGACTGTTCGCTGCCAATGAACACACACCAAAGAAATAATTAAATGTGTGCCTGCATTGGGGAAAACAAGTGAATGGACCGAGGTGTATTCCTGTAGCAGTCCATCTCAACATTACATCACCCGTTTGGCACTATGGTTGACCTCGTGGCATTGCTCTCCCGTTTGATTGTTTCTTTTTATGGATAAGAGGACGTCTTGGGAAACACCTGTTTCCGGGTCCCATCCTGTGTTTCTCTCATTCATACACTCAACATTCAGCTGTTTTCTGTCCCGCGGCCACCAGTTTACTTTATTACAGGATTTGATGAGCATTTCAGATTGAAACATCTTTTAAAAACGTCTCATTTTAATTCCCTTTACGACTCAAAAGCTCTGTAAAAGATGTTTCTCGAACACAAATAAAATTTTACTATCTCGAACCTCTCAACGCGTTCTTTCCCCCAAAATCAAACAACACAATTCCACGTTTTATATTGTGGTTTTTTAGAAGAGGCACACGCTTCGGTGAGCGTGTCGACCCTTTTACATGACGGGTCATCGTTTTCCATAAATTATATAACACCACATGGATGCTTCGTCCTCAACGTTAGTCCGTTTCTGGGGTTTTTTTCGTTTTTAAACGTCGATTCTGGGACTGCACTTGGTAACATTCATGGTTTTCTTTAACAAACAGTTTTTTTTATCTTTAACCATTGTGGTGATGGTTACTGGTACATCTGCCGACGGCGTGGTCCGTGTTGCTGTTGACAGGGTTAAACCCCTGTGGCGGAGTGTCTCAAGGAAATGTAGAGAACTTTATCCATCGAATCACATATCTTGTTGTTCGTGATTGCCTTATGGGCGGTATGTGAACCGCGTAACCTCAAGATTAAAGGGTGAAAGCAACAAAAGAATCGAAATACTTCGATACGCGCGGTGGAGCAGATAAAAGTTAGGAATGATGAAAACATTTTTGGCAGTTTAAAATTTAACGAGACACGTGGATTAGCATGGGCATGATGGAAGAAGTTTGTGACGTTGGACAAATTTCTATTTAAGTGCGGGGCCGTAGGTGATACCCGTAGGTGCATGCGTACGTGCCAAAAACAAGAAATGGATTTGGGGCAATTGTTTTTCAATTATATCGGAACCCCGTTCATAATGGCCATACTTGGGGGAACACTGAGAACAGCTTGAACGGAATGAAGAGACGATATCAAACCTTGAAAAGGCACTACAGGTCCCAGCGTCAATTGTGCACCATATCAAAAAAAAAAATTTGTATTGTGGACGTCAATAGTGACGTCATAGCAGTGTCCCGTCATTGGGATTCGATAAATAAATGGCCGTAACGTTGGGAAACGCTTATCGATTAATGATCAAGACTTGAAAAGGACATCCGCGGGGTCCGAATATTGCCTGGCAAGTTTTCAATCAGATCGGACCATCAATCGTTTTGCAAGAAAAATAAATTAACATAATTTGTGACGTCATTCGGACGTCATAGCCCGTGTCTGTGTGTTGACAGTAATGGCCGTACTTGGGGAAGCGCTTATCGAATTAATATCAACACCTGAAAGCCCATCACGGGTTCCAGCAATATTCCTGGGGCATTTCAATCAGATCAGACCGTCACTCGTGGCAAAAAATTAAAAATTACATATTTGTTGAGTCCTTCGTGACCGATTTCGACGTTCTGTCATTTGGTCGACAGATAATGGCCGTAACTTTGGGATCCGTCTTGTCGCGATAATTATCAAACCTTGAAAGGCACATCCTCGGGGCCCAGCATTTCCTGGCAAGTTTCAATAGATCGGACCGGGGTTGCGAAGACGTGGTCGCTAGACAGACAGAAGACAGACACCACACAGAGATTGCTGGAATTTACGATAGATGAAATACCCACAGTAAAATCGTTATTTGACAGCTATTTATGGTAATAATAACCACTAGTAATCGCATATTTGGAGTTGTCAAGGGGAATACCACACAGTAAAATCGTTATTTTGGAGATTATTATTGCTATAATACCACACAGTAAATCGGTTATTTGGAGATACTTAATTGTATATACCCACGTAAAATCGCTTATTTGGAGATCCTTAATTGTATTTATACCCACAGTAAAATCGCTTAGTTTGGAGATAGTTTTAGGTTAATATACAAGTAAAAATGCTTATTTGGAGATCGTTAAGGTTTAAATACCACACGAGTTTAAATCGCTTTTTTGGAGATATTAATGATAATACCACACCAGTAAATCGCTGTTATTTGGAGATACTTAATGTATATACCACACAGTAAAAATCGGTTATTTGGAGATAACTTATGTATAATACACACAGTAAAAATCGTTTTTTGGAGATGTTTAAGGTATAATACCACACAGTAAATCTCTGTTTTGGAGTACTTAATGTATATACACACAGTAAATCGCTTTATTTGGAGATACTTAATGTATTATACCACACAGTAAATCGCTTATTTTGGAGATACTTAATGCATAAATACCACACAGTTAAAATCGCTTATTTGAGATAGTTGTATAATTATCACCAGTAAATCGCTTATTGGATAGTTAAGGTATAATATCACGAGTACATGCATTTTGAGAGAGATTAAGGTATATATCACACAGTAAATCTTTATTTGAAGAGATATTAATGATAATATTCACACAGTAAAATCGCTTATTTGGTAGATACTTTATGTATAATACCACACAGTAAATGATTATTTGGAGATAGTTTAAGGTAGAATACCACACAGTTAAAATCGCTTATTTGGGATATTAAGTATGATACACACAGTAAAATCGGGGGGCCTTTATTGGGGAGATAGGTTAAAGTTTATAAAAAAAAAAAAAAAAAAAAAAAAAAAAAAAAAAAAAAAAAAAAAAAAAAAAAATTCCAAAAAAAATTTACACAGAGTAAAATCGCTTTTTGGACTAGTTTAAGGTTTTAATATCAACAGTAAATCGTTTATTTGGAGATGTTAAGGTATAATACAGCACAGTAAAAGCGCTTTATTTTGGAGATGTTTAAGTATAATACCACACAGTAAAATCCATTATTTTGGAGAAGTTAAGGTCTTATATCACACAGTAAAATCGTTATTTGGAGTAGTTAGGATATAATCCACACAGTAAATCGTTTATTTGAGATACTTAGATGTATTTAATCCACACAGTTAAATCGCTTTTTTGGAGTAGTTAAGGTATAATACCACACAGTTAACATCGCTTATTTGGAGATAGTTTAGGTATAATATCACACAGTAAAATCGCTTATTGGAGATAGTAGGTATTACCCAGCAAAATGCTTTAGTTTGGAGATAGTTAGGGATAATTTTACCACACAAGTTAAAATCATTATTTGGAGATAGTTAAAGTATAATTCACCAGTTAAAATCGCTTATTTGGAGATACGTTAAAGGTATAATACCACACAGTAAAATCGCATATTTTGGGAGATAGTTAAGTATTAATTCACACAGTAAATCGCATATTTGGAGAGATACTTTAGGTATAATACACACAGTAAATTCGCTTATTTGGAGATACGGTAAGGTATAATACTACACAGTAAATCATTATTTTGGAGGATGTTAAAGCTATAATATACAGTTAATCGTTATTTTTGGAGTAGTTTTAATGTATATATGCACCACAGTAAATCGCTTTATTTGGAGATAGTTCAGGTATAATTACCCACAGTAAAATCGCTTATTTTGGAGAAAAGTTAAGGTATAATTACACACAGTAAGAATCGCTTTGAGAAGTTAAGGGTATAATACACAGTTAAAATCCCGCTTTATTTGGAGATAGTTAAAGTATATACCCACGTTAAAATCATTATGGAGATAGTTTAAGTATAATATCACACAGTAAAATCGTTATTTTGGAGATAGGTTAAGGTTAATTACACCAGTAAAATCGCATATTTTGGAGATAGATTAAAGGTTATATATAACAGTAAATCGCTTATTTGGATGATACTTAATGTATAATACCACACAGTAAATCGCTTATTTGGAGGTAGTTAAGTATAGTTACACGCTAAAATCAATTATTTGGAGATAGTTAAAGTATGATATCACCAGTATCGCTTTTTGGAGATAGTTAAAGTATTATATCACCGTTAAAATCGCCTTATTTGGAGATAGTTAAGGCCTATAATCCACCAGTTAGATAATGCGTTATTTTGGAGAAAGTTAATGTATTTATACACACAGTTAAAATCGTTTAATTTAGAGAATTTAAGGTATTAATATCACACAGTAAATCGCTTATTTTGGATGTAGTTGCAGTAGTAGCCACACAGTTAAATCGGCTTATTTGGAGTTAGTAGGTTTATACCAAAGTAAATCCAATTATTTGGAGTCGTTAAAGGTATTTAATACACACAGTTAAATCGTTATTGGAGAAGTTAAGGTATAATACCACACGTAAAATCGCTTGATTGGAGAGATAGGTTAAGGTTATATTACACCAGTAATTCGATATTGGAGATGTTAGGGATAATATCAACAGTAAATCGCATATTTCGAGGATATTATGTTAGGACCACAACAGTAAAATCGGTTATTTGGGAGTAGTTAAGGGTATATACCAGTTAAAATCGCTTATTTGGTAGTTAAGGTATATACCACCCAGTAAATCCTTATGGAGTAGTTTTAAGTTAATATGCACACAGTAAAATCGCTTATTTGGAATAGTTTACAGATATAATACCACAGTAAAATCGCCTATTTGGAGATAGGTTAGGTATAATATCACCAGTAATCGCATTTTGGATTCTTAATGTATATAACACAGTAAAATGCTTATGTTGGAGATAGTTAAGGTAAATACCACACAGTAAAAATCGCTTTATTTGGAGAAAGTTAGGTATAATACCACCAGTAAATCGTTTATTTTGGAGTTAGTTAAGGTATAATACCACAAGGTAAAATCGCTTTTTGGAGATAGTTAGGTTTAATATCACAAAGTAAAATCGCTTATTTTGGAGGATGTTAAGGTATATGACACACAGTTAAAAAATCGCTTATTTGGAGATACTTAATGTATAATACCACACAGTTAAATCGCTTATTTGGAGATACTTTAATGATATAATTACCAACACAGGTAAAAATCGCTTATTTTGGAGATACTTAATGTATAATACCAACGAGTGAATCGGCTTATTTGGAGATAGTTAAGGGTATATACCACCAAGTTAAAAGTCGCTTTTTTGGAGTACTTAATGGTATTTAATACCCACAGGTAAAATCGCTTGATTTGGAGTATTATGTATTCTAGCCACACAGGTAAAATCGCCTTATTTGGAGATACTTATGCTTCAATCCCACAGGTTAAAATCGCTTATTGGAGGATAGTTAGGTATAATATCACACAAGTAAATCGCTTATTTGCGAGATAGTTAGGTATATATTACGCGTAAAATCGCATATTTGGAGAGAGTTAAGTATTAATATCACACGAGTCAAAATCGTTTTATTTGAAGATACTAATGGTATTAATATCACACAGTAAAATGCTTATTTGGAGATTACTTAATGTATAATACCACACAGTCTAAAATCGCTTATTTGGAGATAGTTAAGGTATAATACCACACAGTTAAAAATCGCTTATTTGGAGTACTTAATGTATTCCACACAGTAAATCGGCTTTTTGGACGATAGTTAGGTATAATACCACAGATGTTAATCGTTATTTGGAGATAGGTTAAGGTAATAATATAAACGTACAAATCGCTTATTGGGGAGATAGTTAAGAGGTATAATACCACACAGTAAATCGCTTATTTGGAAGTAGTTAGGTATAATTAGCCACCACAGTAAAATCCAATTATTTGGAGTTTAGTTGGTATAACTTACACAGTAAAATCGCTCTATTTTGGAGATAGTAAGGTTTAATACCACACAGTAAATCGCTATTTGGAGATATTATGTTTTAATACCCCACAGAAAATCGCTTATTTGGAGTAGTTAGGTATAATACACCAGTAAAATCGCTTATTTGGAGATAGTTAGCGCTTTAATATCCAGTTAATCGCTTATTTTGGAAGATAGTTAAGGTATAATACCACACAGCAAATCGCTTTATTTGGAGATGTTACGGTTAATACCACACAGTTAAATCCTTATTTGGAGATAGTTTTAAGTATAATATCACACAGAAAATCGATTATTTGGGAGTAGTTAAGGTATATACCACACAGTAGAACGGCATATTTGGAGATAGTTAGGTATATTCACACAGTAAAATCGCTATTTGGAAGATACATTAAAGGTTATAATACCACACAGTAAAATCGCTTATTTGGAGATACTTAAGGGTATTTAATTACCAACATAAATCCATTATTTGGAGATAGTTAAGTATAATATCAACAGTAATCGTTATTTTGGAGATAGTTAAAGTATAATATCACACAGTAATATCAGCTTTTTTGGAGATAGTTAAGGTATAATACCACACAGTAAAATCGCTTATTGGAGAAAGTTGTTAAGGTATATACAACACAGTAAAAATCGTTATTGGAGAAGTTAAGGTATAATACCACACAGTAAAATTCGCTTATTTTGGAGTAGTTAAGCTATAATTACACACGTTTAAATCATTATTTGGAGATAGTTAAGTATATATCACACAGTAAATTCGCTTATTTGGGAGATGTTAGGTATATTACCACACAGTAAAATCGCATATTTGGAGATAGTTAAGTTAATATCACAGTAAAATCGCTTATTTGGAGATCTTAATGTATTAATACCACACCAGTTAAAATCGCTTTTGGAGGTAGTTAGAGGTTATTACACACAGTAAATCAATTATTTTGGAGATAGTTAAAGTTTAATATCCACACATAAAATGTCGCTGTATTTGAGAGATAGTTAAGTAAATATCACCAGTAAAATCGCTTATTTCGAGGATAGTTTAAGGTATATACCACACAGTAAAATCGCTTATTTGGAGAATTAAGGATATAATACACACAGTTAATCGCTTATTTTGAGCTATTTAAGGTATATATATCACACAGTAAACGTTATTTTGGAGATAGTTCAGGTTAATACCACACAGTTAAATCGTTATTTGGAGATAGTTTAGGATAATACCACAGTAAATTCCATTATTTGGAGAATAGGTTAGTATATACCACAGTAAATCGCTTATTTGGGGAGAAAGTTAAGGTAAATACCCACACAGCTAAATCGGCTTATTTTGGAGAGATTATTAAGGTATAATTACCACACAGTAAAATCGAGAGTATTGGAGATAGTTAGGTATAATATACACAGTAAAAATCGCATATTCGAGATACTTAGTATAATACCACACAGTAAAACTGGTTATTTTGGACGACTAGTTAGTATAATACCAACAGTAAATCGCTATTTTGGAGTGTTAAGGTTATACCACACAGTAAATAATTATTTGGGAGATAGTTAAGTATATATCACCACAGTAAAATCGCTTATTTGTGAGAAGTTAGGTATAATACCACCAGTAAATCGATATTTGGAGATTAGTTAAGGTATATATCACACAGTAAAATGGATATTGGAGTATTAATGTATAATACCACCAGTAAAATCGCTTATTTTGGAGATGTTAGTATATACCACACAGTAAATTCGCTTATTTGGAGAAAGTTTAGGTTATAATACCCACAGTGTAAAATCGTTTTATTTGGGAGTTAGTTAAGTATATACACACCAGTAAATCGCTTTTTGGAGATAGTGAAGTTATTATAATATCACACAGTAAAATCGTTTTTGGAGATAGTTAAGGTAGTTACCACACAGTAAATCGTTATTTGGAGTAGGTTAAGGTATAAACCACAGTAAAATCCATTATTTGGAGATAGTTAGGTATGATATAACACAGTAATCGCTTTATTTGGAGATAGTTAGAGGTATAATACACACAGTAAATCGCTTATTGGAGAGATAGTTAACGGTTATTATCACACAGGTAAATCGCATATTTGGAGATTAGTTAAGGTATATATCACACGTAAAATCGCATATTTGGAGATACTTAATGTTAATAGCCACACAGTAAAATCGCTTATTTGGAGTTAGTTAAGGATTAACCAACAGTAAATCGCTTATTTGGAGATGTTAAGGTGATAATACCACACAGTAAAATCCATTTTTGGAGAGTGATAGTTAAGTAAAATATCACACAGTAAAATCGGCTTATTTTGGAGTAGGTTACGGTATATACCACCAGAAAATCGCATATTTGGAGTTAGTTAAGGATAATATCACACATAATCGCATATTGGAGGATATCCTTAATGATATACACCAGTAAAATCGCTTATTTGGGAGATTAGTTAGGTATATACAAACAGTAAAATTCGACTTATTTGGAGAAGTTAGGTATGATCCCACAGTAAATCGCTGACTATTTGGAGATAGTTAAGTTTATACACAACAGTAAAATCGCTTTTTGGAATAGTTAGGGATATATTCACACAGTAAAATCGCTTTTGGAGTATGTTAGGTATAATACCACCAGTAAAATCGCTTATTGGAGATAGTTAAGGTTAATACCCCACATAAAAAATCCATTATTATGAGATAGTTAAGGTATTAAATTTCCCCCCCCCACCACCAAGTAAAATCCGCTTATTTTGGAGGATGTTAAGAGTATATTACCACAACAGTAAAAATCGTTATTTGGAGATAGTTAAGGTTATAATATCACAGTAAAACGCTTATTTGGGAGATACTTAATTATAATACCACACCGTTAAAATACGCTTATTTGGAGATAGTTAAGGTATAATCCACACAGTTTAAAATCGCTTATTTGGAGAAGTTTAAGGGTACAAATACCACACAGTAAAATCGCTTTTTGTAGACTAGTTAAGGTAATACAAAGTAAAATCGCTTATTTGGAGATAGTTAAGGTTATAATCCCTAAAATCGCTTATTTGGAGTTAGTTAAGGTATTAATACCACACTAGTAAAATCGTTTTATTTGGGAGACAGACAAGTTAAGGTATAATACCAGCACAGTAAAATCGCGTTATTTGGAGATAGTTAAGGTATATACACCAAAGTAAATCGTTTATTTGGCAGATTGTTAAGTATAAGTACCACACAGTAAAATCGGCTTATTTGGAGATAGATAAGGTGTAGTACAAGTAAAATCGCTTTTATTTTTGAGATTAGTTAAGGTATAATACCACACCAGTTAAATCGCTTATTTGGGAGGATAGTTAAGGTTATAATACAACACAGTGTAAATCCGCTGATTTTGAAGCTAATTTAAGGATTTAGTACCCACACAGTAAATCCTTATTTGGAGATAGTAATATATTACCACACAGTTAAACTAACTTATTTGGGATAGTTAGGTTTAGTACCAACAGTAAAGTATTCTTATTTGGAGATTAGTTAGGTTTAGTGACACACAGTTTATTAAGTAACTTATTTGGAGATAGTAGGTAAACACACAGTTATAAAGTAAACTTATTTGGAGATAGTTAAGGTATAAACCACACTAGTAAAGTCACAGCAAGCACAAGGATCTCCGAAGGACGGAACCAAAGGAAGTAGTGGGCGTCTCATATCCCTGGGTCAGAGCCAGTCTCACATCACGAGATCAAGACTGAGGCACCAAGCGACCTGAAGTCGGACTTTTGTCCTCCCGCCAGACACGGGCGGCCACACCCCATATCCAGTGAATCCATGACTCCAGGCCCGACCCAGACGTCTTGTTGCCTTCTGACTCACAGCCAGCAGACATGATATCATGCCAAGTAAGTTGAATTCTCCACGACTTCAACATCCTCACCACAAAGACACCAGACAGCCGGCAGTCCAGAGATGTATTGAAAGCCTGGATCTAGATTTTGTGGACCCAGGGGAAACCCGTAATCCACACGGCTCTGATCCTACTTCAGCACCTTTTGAGGACCCCAAAGGGATATCAGAGTCTCCACAAACTGACTGCACATGCTGCGAAATCAAGGTCAGAGATCTTACACATACTCAAAACGATGCCGTTTGGATTGATACCAAACAGGAAAATTCCTTCATTTTTTGAAGGTCGTTTAGGATTTAGATAGCACAACATCGTAAAATCCCTATATTATCTTTGGTCTAATCAGATGGGGAACATTCCCAAACCTTCACGGAAAATTGCGGGGGAAGGTTTTCAGGGTGGTTGGCGAGTTCTGTATCTCTCTCTG
>CM068964.1:85767514-85783538 GCA_035128595.1 Eptatretus atami
CCGTAACTTGGGAACCGCTTACCCGATTAATATCAAACCTTGAAAATGCACATCCGCGGGTCCCTAGCAATATTCCTGGCAAGTTTCAATCATATCGGACCGTCAATCGTGCAAAAACAAATAAAAAAAGAGAAAATTAATTGTGACGTCATCGTGACGTCATAGCACCGTGTCTGTCATTGGTTGACAGATAAAATGGCGTAACTTGGAACCGCTTACCCGATTAATATCAAACCTTGAAAGCACATCCGCGGGTCCTAGCAATATTCGCTGCAAGTTTCAATCATATCGGACCGTCAATCGTGCAAAAAAATAATAAATAAATAAACAAACATTAATTGTGACGTCATTCGTGACGTCATAGCACCGTGTCTTGTCATTGTGACAGATAAATGCGTAACTTGGGAACCGCTCGTCCGATTGACATCAAACTCGAAGCACATCTGCGGGCCCCGCAATATTCCTGGCAAGTTTCAATCAGATCGACAGCGTTGTCGAGAACGGCGGTCGCAGACAAACAGACGGACAGACAGACAGAGACACACACACTCACACAGAGATTGCTGGAATTATATATTATATATAATATATATTATATATATAATATGTTGCGAATTCGCGCCCGCCGGCGTGCGATCGGCCACGTGACTCGAATCGCGACCGCCTCGCCCACCGGACGGACAATTCTGTCGTGACCCTCTCGGACTAACGCCGGGATCCAGTCACGGTGGGCCTTTCGGCCTCACCACAATCGTGCCAATCGGCCACCCGCTGGGATAGGGTTGTTCGCCAAACTCGACCTACCTAAGTACCCACCGCGGATGGTAAACTGGGCGACCGACTCGCCGCAGGTCGACTTCGGATACGGGCCGCTTAAGCGCCCGTTCCGTGCTATCGGGATAACCGAGCGGTGTTATCGTCGGCCTCGACGGTTCCTGATTAATATCGGGCGCCCCCACGCCCCTACGTACCCTTTACGTAAAACAAGATGGAGACCCAACGAAGGAAGGACGCAGCGAAACGGGGGAAGAATTCAACAAGTACGCATATTATTTCAACAGACGGACACAAAGCACACGTATAGCAAACAGTCAGAAATGCACATATAAAGCGAAAGAGTTAAAACCCGATTACGCGACCACAGGACCACTTATCAATTATCACTTGCGGACTGGGCGCACACACACACATTTGCACAAAAACCCCAAAAGAAAATGGAAGTCGCGACTTCCTGCGTTCAAGTCCTTGGCAGACCGTCTCTGTGCCGTGGTCCGCGAGCTCTCTCCGCTCCACTCGAGCGAGATCCTCCGGCGTGCTTCGTGCCTGCCCGTGCTGGCCCTTGACGCCACGGACCGAGCACCGACGAACAGAGAGAGAGCACACGCCGAACCCAGAGAGAACCAGAGAACAGCACCGCGCCAAGAGAAACCCGAAGAGCGCCGAACCAGAGAGCGAGAACATCCTGCGCCTCTGACTCTTATACCCCCGGCGCCCCGCCCGCTGCCCCGCCCCGTTCGTGGCTCCACCCTCCTTGAGAGGGTTCTGGAACAGGGGCGTTCCCTCACCCCGACCGCCTCACACTGTCCATCCGCCAATCGGCGGCGAGCTGCCCTCCCCTCGCTCTCTCCTCCAAGCGCGGAGAAGCCAGACGGGAAAAACAGGCCGTAAAACGTGCGCATCCTCCTGCTAGCGCTGCGGAGATCGTAGCCGCACGGAGCCTGTTACGGCGAGGGGCGAAGATGTGGCTGCGTGGTGTGGGGGTGGCGCGGTTGTTGAGAAGCGGCGTTGTGGTTGGTGGTGGTTGTTCAAATTAAGAAAGGACAAAAACGACTATCTCGAAGGATCGCAGCCCGAATGAATCACATTAATTCCCTCTAAACAATGGGTTTGGGCTAACTACACATGTACTTAAGAAATATATCTCACCTACGGACCTGAATGGTTGTAATGCGAATTTCCACAGCCGTAACAATATATATATATATTATATGTATAATTATAATATATATATACATATTAAAAGTTTAACAGCAAGTCGAGTGCATTTTTGCAAGTCTATGCACCACCACTACCACCCCACAACACCACCGTCACCGTCACCATCACCACCACCACCACACCACAACACCCGTCACATCATCACCACCACCACCACACCACCCAATAGGTGAAACTAACCGTGAAAAGACCGATCCACAAAGCATCCTCGTGCGCGTTTGAATCGGGCGCCGCCATTTTGAAACTCCACTGACGTAACACGCGGGATTCAAAATGGCGGCGCCCGGTCCAAAATTGTCAACAAAAATCGTAGGGTCGATATAAAAGCAATGGGCGGTAGGAAACCGGAAACAAACTCCTTTTTTGTTTGGCCTTATTGAGAAGCCCACAATAGTCGCAAGCAAGGACAGCCCTTTACTAGCGCTTAGAAGATCAGCTCATGTCTGGAAGCCTCTGAGCATCTTGATTGTTTAAAAAAAAAAAAATTAATAAAAAAAAGAATAAAAAAGATTGAATGAATGATGAATGATTGAATGAATAGTGGGCGGGGGAAATGTATCAGTAGTTTATGCAAATGCAGCATACAAGGGTGCACCGGGCGTGGTTAATGAGAGTCATGTGATCTGCCCATGTTCCGATGCTGTGCTGTGTTGTGCTGTGTTGTGCCCGTGTCTGGATGAACCTCTTGACTATGCACTAAGCGAGTGACGTCACAGCGGAAGGTAAGGCTCCGCATATTGAGCGGCAAAAATCATGGCTACCACGCACGTGTCACGCGAACTTCTGGGCTATTTCCATGGATTAGATGATATTTCGAAGAAGAGGTCCTGCGAAAAACTGAAGCTGCGTGGTCTTGGTGAAGATCCTTATATTATTTCAAAGGACAATGAAACAGAAAGGAAATTTTGGCCTCAAATGGTTTTCCCGACATAACATCTATGTTTACCTTGTTGAAACGCGAGTCCTTACACTCAAGCCAGCCTGAAAGCCTTCACGAGTATGGACGCTTACTCGATTTATGTCGCCGGGTTTGTTGGTGACATAATCTCGACGAAAGCTGACAAGAATGTATTATCGTGAGGTAAAGGTAAGCCTGTTTTCTTTCATTTCACTATTATTGTATTCGTTGTTGCTTGTTTTGTTCACAACCAGCGTCACGTTTTTTAACCTGACTGCTGCCACAAGTTATTTCAAGTGAAGCTCTTGTCTAAATGCGAGTTTGTAGAAAATCTTCGTTCGTCAGTTTGTTTACAGATACATATATTTTTTCCATGACAAACATCCGGTGTAATGCCACGCTGCTGTGGACATTTCCAAGTGCTCGTTTTTTATGTATATACATATCGATGTGACTTTCTGTAGTGAAAATGTCTGCCTGTCTGCAACCGCCGTTTCTCGAACCGCCGGTCCGATCTAATTGAAACTTGCCAGAGAATATTGCCGGGACCCGCGGATGTGCCTTTTCGAGGTTTGATATTAATTGGACGAGCGGTTCCAAGTTACGGCCATTTATCTGTAGACCAATATCTGCGAGAGAGGGGTGAGAGAGGAGGGAGGAGAGAGAAGGGAGACTAGGGGAAGAGAGGGGCACGAGAGGGGGGGCGAGTGAGGGGGCGGAGAGAGAGGGGCGTCACAATCTTCTTCTTCGTTTGATATGACGTCACAATTGACGCTGGGACTGTATGTTCCAGGTGTTTCCAAGATATGGCATTATGATACGGTTGGTCGATCTAATGAAAAATCCCCAATCCAGTCGTCGTTTACTAGAGCAAAGAAAAGTGCACCTACGGCCGCACTAGTAATAATAATAGCACAATAATTGGCAGTAAAAAAGAATAACGTGATACAATGAACAATGTCTGTCAACCAATAACGACCTATATTGTCTGTCAACCATAATGACCAATAACGTCTGTCAACAATGAGACAGGACAGGTGCTATGATGTCACGAATGACGTCACAATGATTTTTTTTTATTTTTTTTGCACGATTGACGTCACAATTCTTCTTCTTCGTTTGGTATGACGTCACAATCGATGCTGGGGACCTGAGTATGTGCTTTTCAAGGTTTGATATCGTTCTTCATCCGTTTCAGCTGTTTCCCAAGGTTTGAAAGCTGTTTTTTCCCAAGGTTTGAATTAATTGTTCAAATTATTAATTAATCCCAAGGTTTGAGTTTTCCCAAGGGAAACAGCTGTTTCCCAGGGTTTGAAAGCTGTTTTTTCCCAAGGTTTGAATTAATTGTTGTGCTTGGTAGACATTTGTGAATACATTTACAGAAGAAGGGGCGAGAGAGGGGCGAGAGAGGAGGGCGAGTTATGCGGTTCCCAAGTTATGGCCATTTATCTGTCAACCAATGACAGGACACGGTGCTATGACGTCACGAATGACGTCACAATGCTTCTCTTTTTTTTTTTTTTTGATATGATGTCACAATTGACGCTGGAACCTGAGAATGTGCCTTTTCAAAGTTTTATATCGGTCTTCTTCATCTGTTTCAGCTGCTCCCAAGTGTTCCCAAGTTATGCCATTTATGATACGTTGGTCCGATATATATTGAAACAATGCCCCAATCCAGTTTTTTTTTTTTTTTTTGCATGTACGAGACGCACCTACGGGCCCGCACTAGTTTGAACAATTCATTGAATTTCTTTAACTGCTGCATCCGCGGTGAAACCGGCTTTGAAGTTAAATAAAAGGGATCCCATATGATATACAGCGACAGCCTGGTCACAATTCCTTATCAACCATTTAATTGGAGCTTAAGCCATTTGCTGAATGCCTTATATTCGATAGCGGTGTCACGCTCCGTCCTTCTGAGTGAATCGTTAACTCACTGTGGACGCTTTTACCCACCACGGTATTCAAGCGAGTGGTTCGTGCTCCGTCACCCTGAGCGAATTGTTCTTCCTTGCTCGTCACCCTGGAGCCAATTTATGATATTGTGCGTCGCTGTCACACTGAGCAAATGATTTGTGTCCGTCTACCCTGAGCAACATAATGTTCTTCTGCTCCATGTCATATCTGAGCGAGTTGTATGTGAAATCAACACTAACACATGTTATTCTGAGCCGTTTGCAGTATTAATGTGTTTCCAAATTACTGAGGCACAAATTTTTTTCCACCCATCACATGCAGCTGTTTATAAAGAATAATGTTTGTGAACATCTCCCTGAAATGTCTATATACGTGCAACGTTGTTTTTCGGTGGAAGCTACTCTAGGTTCTGGGGTTGTATGCAGTACGTACTGTTGTCGGTACCCACACTGACTCCAACCTGCCGATTCCCGAAAACTTGCCGATATCGGCCAAGTGCGTGCATGCGTGCGTGTGTATGTGTTGTTCATAAAGCATAACATATTCTCTCTGCTAACTCCTCTTCTCTTTCTCTCTCTTTCTCTCTCTCTTTATCCCATCCTTGCTCTACCTCCTCCCAATACAGTGCAGCACCCTCCTCCCACATCTCCTCTCTCACTCTTCCTCTGTCTCTGTCTCTGGACATAATATCTGGACGGTGGTTATGTCTGAGTGGTGTTTGTCTCCGGACGAGTCCAGGCAGGGTTTGTCTCCAGACATGTTCAGGCAGGGCTTGTCTCTGGACGTGTCCAAGCGGTGTTTGTCTCCCGCCAGCTTGGTTCCGGACGCGTCTGGGTGGTATTTATGTCTGGATAGGAGTTTGTCTCCGGCCTTGTCCAGACAGGAGTTTGTCTCCATGCCGTGTTTATAGTATGAACGGTAGAAAATGGATTTCAGACATTATTCTGTTTCCATCTTCACTGTTATTCTATCCAGAATCCTTTTGATGAGAATGTATGAATCATAATTAATGCTCCACCGCATGTCTGCCTTCCCTTTCTCTCACCTCGTGTTGTCTTCCCTTCCCCCACCACTCCACGCTCCCCCTCCCTCTTCTCTCCTTTCCCCTCCACCTCTTCACTCTCCTCGCTCTCCCTCCCCCACCCCTCTCTCCCTCTTCCCCCCTCTTTTCTCCCTCCCCCCTTTAGTATTACCGTCAGCGAAGCGACGGGTGGTATTTGCTAGTTGCCAATATTACTCAAAAGCTACAGTTGCAACCCTTTTATGTGCCTTAACCTGCTTCGGGTCGAGAAACACCTTATTTAATCAATTTTTTGAAAATCAAAGAACCTCCGAAAAAGTGTCATAATAATTACTCATGAGTCTGCTCTCGGCGATGGCATTGTCTTCAACTGATATAAAGAAAGACAATATTTCCACCTGAGAAGTGAAATGTGTGTAAATAGTTACAAATGCTGAGAAAAGAGAGAAAGATGAATTGAATGCCGTATAATTGTGTTTGGACGGTGAAAGAGTCAGGGTCATGGTAGGAGGAATGATGTTCCAAGCATGCCAAACCTAGCTTCACACTAATGATACCTTCAAGGCCTGAGCAACCTTAATAACCACAAGCTGTTTTTCCCAAAGGTTATGGTACCAATGTAATGATTATTTAATGATACCGCAGGTGCATGAAGAATATGTGCTGCCTGAATGACAATATCAACACATGATGTCTCATTCATGCCATACAAGGATGCTTTTAAAGTTGCTACATGAGACTTATGAGATGCAGAACAGGTGGGCAGAAGATCTGAAAACAATAGGTATACTCAAGGTGATGTAATCCTCGGACTCCTTCATCTTAAGTCTGCTTTTGACACGATTGATCGTGCACTGCTATGCTTACTTGCTTTAAGGAGAGATTTAGAGTCTGTGGGATGACTTTAAAAATTGGTTTACCTCATACCTTCAGGGAAGAAAGCAAATAGTTGGCTGTCGGTGAAGAGAGATCTGACCCTGTACCACTCGAGTGAGGATTGCCGCAGGGGTCTGTTCTCAGTCTCGTGTTATTGCCTCCACCACCGGAGGTGGACAGAGGTTATGTTTTCACCCCTGTTTGTAATGAAGAAAATTGCAATTTTTTGTCATATGTTGGTTTGTCTCGTTTATGTTTGTCTGTGAGTGTGATAACTCGCGAATGCTTTCGTCTATCGTCGTCAAACTTTACCAGAGGATTCTGAAGGTCAAAAGTGAGGCTGTCAATGTTTTTTTGACTGTATATGTCAAAGATCAAGGTGACAGTGATGTCATTTGCATAAAACAGATACGACCAAAAAAGTTTGTGCTACGTGACATCAAACTTGACACAAATGAGTTGGAAAACATCAGCAACAATCGGTTGACATGTAACGTCGTTTCCATGGCAACGAAGTCGCCCATGTTAAAGTTCAGGATATTTTTAGGGACATAAAAGAGGATAACTCTGAAACGCTTCAACATACAGGTATCAAAGTGCAACCATGTTCAAAGGTCAAGGTGACAGTGACGTCATTTACATGATTTTCATCATACCTGTTAGGCTACCACGTGAGGCCTTCTTTTTTGTCTGTCTGTCTGTCTGTGAGCACGATATCTCAAAACGTGGACAGATTCCTATGAAACTTGGTGGACAGGTTGAGTGTGTGACAAGGACGAATTGATTAGAATTTGGTGAAGATCCGGATCCAGATCCGAGAATTTTAAAAGTGATTCTTCATAATTGAGAAATAGGGCCAAAAACGATATGTATATGTATATGTATGTATATATATGGTGTAAGCCTGGTGTTGGCTTCGTGGTTAGGGTGGCGGCTTGGGATCCTAGGGTCCTGAGTTCAAGCCCCGTTGGCTGCTGAATTAATATACACCAGGAGGTTGACTCAGCCTGTCATCCTTCCGAGGTAGGCAAAATGAGTACCAGTGTACTGGTAAGGGGGACACTGCATCAGCGGCATAGCCGCGTCCCAACCAATGACGCAACCAGCAGCCATAGGCTGCACGAGAGAGAGAAAGAGAGAGAGAGAGAGAGAGAGAGAGAGAGAGAGAGAGAGAGAGAGAGAGAGAGAGAGAGAGAGAGACTGTGAGACTATATATATGTAATTTGTATATATATATATATATATCATGATATCACAAAAAAATTAGGTGGATGGGTTGGGTAGGTGACAGAACCTAGCCAATTTGATTTTGGTTCAGGTCCGAATCCAGATCCGGCCTATCAATGGGATACAAAACGTAAACTAATCAGCCTGGCAGAGGTATGCGCTCTACGAGTGCCGTTCTAGTTTATATGCCACATAATCCCCATTGAAGACATCATAAAGGTACATGGACTACCATCAATGTCTACAGTAAAATTAATGTATGTTCCATTTATTGTACGTCATGTGTGTTAGCTCTTGTACGAGCCTCGATATTGTATTGAAAAAACACAAGAAATAGATTTGCCATATCCTTTTTCTCAACATTGTGAATGGTAAAGTGTTCTATGAACTCTCTCGTTATTTTTAATTTATTTGCATGCAGCCAATGGCTGCTTGGCTGCATCATTTTCTGAGGTTCACTGTGCCACTGATGCAATGCCCCCTGTTACCAGCACATTGGTACTCATTTCATCAACCTCAGAAGGATGACAGGCTGAGTCAACCCACTTGGTGTTAATTCATCAGACTTGAGAGGGGCTTGAACTCAAGGCCTGAAGATTTAAAGCCAGCCACCCAAACCGTAAAGCCAACAACAGGCTTAACTCTCCTTGATTATTGTAATTCTATCCTTTCTGGATTTCCAGTTGAAGATGTAAGGAAACTACAAAGAATTCAGAAATGCTGCAGTCTTGTTTCTTTGACTAAAAAGGCTTTCCATATATTACTCCCGTGATAAAATCTCTCCATTGGTTCCCAATACAAGAAGACATTGATTTGGAAATTCTCCTCCTCGCATTCAATTCCAAAACCGAAATGGCACCATCCGACCCAACCATGCATCCATCCATCCATTGGGACCATGCTCTGTGCAGAGCATTGGTGCTGCCGAAGCAGTCTCCTTGGCTATTGGACACAATCCTGGACGGGTCGCCATTCTGACACGGTGTACCAGCAAGCTGGTGCTCATTTTGCCGACCTCAGAAGGATGTCAGGCAGAGTCAACCCCACCTGGTATTAATTCAACAGCTAAGGGAGATTTGAACTCAGGATCCAAGGATCCCAAGCCCACCACCCTAACCATTATGCCAACACCAGGCATATCTGACCCAACTGATATAATTAAATTATACACACCAGGACGAGCTCTTCAATTGGCATCCTAAAGGCTTCTTCAGACTACTACTGCCAGAACAAAATCACGTGCTGAACGATCATTATCACATGTTGCACCTTCCTTCGTATGCAACACAAGGCTGGGTACTAAAGGTAGCATCATTAGCGAAAGGCACAGCTGTGCCCGAATTTGGCCACAGTGCCGGCGATAGCCGGCACTTTTTTTGTGAAGTCACATAGGCCGCAAACCTCAGGTGTCAGCCCGTGGTCCAGTGTGATTGGAATTATCCGAGTTATGTAACCACAATGTTTTATATGTACACATAAGCATTAGGCATGTTTTTGCTAACCCTAACAGCTCCTGGTTTTCAGCAGTCTATTGTCTATTCACTGCCCAAATAAAGGGATGAGCAATCATAATATAATGGGCGTAAGCCTGGAACTTCTAACACACTTTTCTCCGAACATATTCTGTTCATATTTCCGAAATCTTCACATTATGTGTTCCATGTATTTACGCAGGTGATAGCGGATTCAAAAAATCGAATATAGATATAATTTTAAAAGAGGGGATCGATGACGTCACAATCAGCAGCGTTCGGCGGCAAACCGACGGCCGGGTCTCAGACGACGTGTTTTACTTAACTAAGTCCATGAGTTTCAGGACGTTTGTTCAAGTCAGCATTTACGACCTTTTATCCTGCCATGTTGTTAATCTTTTGATGGAGGTAATGTAGAAATGATGAATATGTCAAATGTTCGTGTTACTCATCGGCACTATGTGTCAAGGCCAACAATCTAAAGTGACCGGTCTCAAATGCTACCATGGCATCCAGACACGCCACCAATATGAACTGAGCTGTTTGAATGCGGCAAAAAACATCCAAAGAAACTACCGTAACGAGTATTGTGACCTGACCTGTCCCCATACCAGTCCTCGACGGGTATCTGCTAGTTTGTGTAATAAACTAAGGAGACCGCCATGTTGTTAAGCGGTGCCGAGCACTCCGTTCCATTGGAGCGCTTTCTTGGGTGCTTTGAATAAAGCAAGCTACTTGCTAAGAGAACACACCCTTGAACTATACGAGACTTTCAAAACGACATATGAATGTTTAACGAGGCATTTTGCGTGTGTGCTGTGTGTGCACACTTTTTCAGTTTGGTCGCAGGAAACTTTTAACCTGCTGTTATTAGCACAAAATCTGTGATTCAAGTCGTCTTTTAAACATCGTTTTCAGCATGTAAACGAAAGAGTGGCAATTTCAAAATGGTTAACCATCACTGTTCTGTTCCTGAATGAAAATCGGACTCGCGTCAATAAAGGAATACGAGAAATATCAGTGGATGAGAGGAGTCAGGTTCACACCATTTACTGTTAGTTTTAGTACATTCTCGCAGCTGCAATGGTTATAACACACACACGCACACGTATGGACGCTTCTCCTTTCACCAACAGATGCAAAAATCGAGTACAATTTATTTTGGCCCCAGAACCAAACAAAATATATATACTTGTAAAACACTCAAAGCCTATAGAACTCCCCCTCCCACCTCCCCTCGGTGTTAAGAAAAGAAGCACGAAGGATTGGTTTGAACACGTACATCAAAAACCTTCGGCCTCTCTTGTGCCCACATTGTCGGGAGTTTTTGCAATACGAACTGCAGCATATCAACTTTTTGGACGAGTTTATCAGTGAGTTCTCCAACTGTTTCATTGTGCAGAGGCACACCTCTGTCTCGCAAGTTTGCTTTCAAGGAGTTTTGGCTTCTTTAAAAGTTATTTTAGTCGTTTCATTCTACAATCCTCATCTGGAAGGCATGAAATATGTCCATGCCACCCCTATTAACTTAGTGACTTGGAGTTTCTGTGCATGCGTGCCAAGCAATCTGGGGTGGATTACATAATTTTGAAAATTGCACATTGTGACTTTCTCGTTCTGAGAACATTTGGAACGCCCACGTGTAATTTGTTGCAATTAAAACAGGATAAAGAACTGGAACGGCACTCGGTGGAGCGCATACCTCTGCTAGGCTGATCAGTTTACATTTTGTATCCCATCAAAATGTGATCGGCTCTTACTTGTCACCAACCCAACACGTCCATAACTTTTTGAAATATCGTGCTAATGTATCGTTTTTGGCCGTATCACTCCATTGTGAAGAATTACTTTTAAAATTGTAGGATTCGGATCCGGATCTTCACCAAAATCGAATTAATTCTTCCTTGTCACACACCAAACCTGTCCACCAAGTTTCATCCAATTCCGTCCATAACTTTTTCAGATACTCGTGGGCCCCGTTGGTCCGATGGACCAAATTTTTATTGGGCTTCACAGCCTTGGGGGCCTTTTGGGCCCTTTGGGTCTTTTTGGGTCCTCCAGAACTTTTTGGGCCCTTGGGAACTTTTTGGGACTTTTGAGGCCTCTGGGACTTTTGGGGTCTTCAGGGTCTTAAAGGGTCTTCAAAGTTCGAAGGAGTCTTGGCAGTCTCAAGGGTCAAAATGTCCATTCCAATGGTGCGTAATTAATGAATAGACGTACGTAATTAATAGACAAAGAATATGACACACACACCCATGGACCGGACACACACACACGCCCACCCGGACACACACCCACACCACCGGACGACAGCACACAGCAGCACACAGCACAGCACGAGCATGCTGCCACTCCACTTCATAGCTAGCACCTCCCCTGGCTACACACGACAGCACACAAAGCAGCCGAGCTTGACAAACAGCAACCCTCTGTGCACCTTTGCTGGAGGAGGTTAAAAAGCAAAAACACAAACAGTACTGTTCACATAACAAGTTTTTTTTCCCCCAATGTATGTGGGAAGGTTGCTTTGTTAGCAGAGGCATCGTTTCCATCTGATAATGGAGTGAAACAGATGATGCTCTTTTTCAGCACAATCATCTGGTTGAGAAAGAACAATGAGGTGTTTACGCTGATGCTGCTTTGAAAGATAAAACCAATACCAGAGGCTGGAAAAGCTCCAAATATATCAAAAATGCTAATGCCCAGCAAAATGGCTTATCCGCTCAAAGCACTCCCATCCTCACACGTCACAAATTAAGATCTAAGCCTACTTCGTAGTTGGATGGAACACCTTCAATGGACAGACAGGAATGGCACTCGCAATGCTCCGCCACTGAACTGCCCGGTCTTGGATTCGTTCCCTCATCTATCTATAATTCCAGCAATCTGTGTGTGTGTGTGTGTGTGTGTGTGTGTGTGTGTGTGTGTGTGTGTGTCTGTCTGTATGCGACGTGTGTGTCCTGTATGACGCACAAATTAATGTTATTTATTATTATTATTTTTTTTTTTGCACGATTGACTCCACACAATTCTTCTTCTTCTTCGTTTGTATGACGTCACAATCAACGCTGGGACCTGAGTATGTGCTTTTCAAGGTTTGATATCGTTCTTCATTCCGTTTCAGCTTTTGCCAAGTGTTTCCCAAGGTTTGAAGGCTGTTTTTTCCCAAGGTTTAAATTAATTGTTCAAATTAATTAATTAATCCCAAGGTTTGAATTTTCCCAAGGGAAACAGCTGTTTCCCAAGTGTTTCCCAAGGTTTGAAGCTGTTTTCCCCAAGTTTGAATAATTGTTCAAATTATTAATTAATCCCAAGGTTTAATTTTCCCAAGGGAAACAGCTGTTTCCCAAGGTGTTTGAAAGCTGTTTTTTCCACAGGTTTGAATGAATTGTTGTGCTTGGTAGACATTTGTGAATACATTTACAGAGAGAGGGGCGAGAGAGAGGCGTCACAATTCGAGAGAGGGGGGCGAGAGAGAGGCGGAGAGACGGGGGGCGAGAGAGGGGGGGCGAGAGAGGGGGGGCGAGAGAGGTGGCGTCACAATTCTTCTTCCTCTTCGTTTGATATGACGTCACAATTGACGCTGGACCTGAGTATGTTTCCCAGGTGTTTCCCACAAGTTATGGCCATTTATGATACGGTTGGTCCGATCTAATTGAAACAATGCTCCAATCCGTCGTCGTTTCCGAGAGTGAAGGAAGAAGCTGCACATACGGCCCGCACCTATGGGGCCCGCACCTACGGCCCGCACTAGTTGTGTCAAATCAGGCAAAAAATATCGAGCAAGCCGAGGGTAGGGTAATAAAGCTGTCCTCCTCCAGCCAAGGGTACAGGTATAAAACTTTCTCTCGCCAGCCAAGGGTAACAGGTATAAAACTGGCTCTCTCACCTGTATTTACATCGTGGCCATGGAATGAAGATCCATAAACAGTATGACACCGTGTGCTAGTCATGCAAGGATAAATCATTACCAGTTTCTCGATGAAATGGGACATGTCAAGTTAGATTAAGTTAATGATGAAAGTGATAAGTTAATAATTAAACGATGTAGTTTAATAACTTATCATTAACTCGATGCTGTGATTAAATTAACTAAGTTGCGTGCCCGTACGTGTGTGGCCGTACGTGCAAAAAAACCTTCAAACCGTTCCAGAAACAACACACCCACACAGGCCGTTCCTTCGCTCTCGCCGTGCCCGTAGTGCGTGGACGTGCGTGCAAAAAAAAAAGAAAAAGAAAAAAAAAGAAGAAAGAATTGTGACGTCATAGCACCGGGTCTGTCATTGGTTTGGTAAATAAATTGCCATAACTTGGGAACCACTTGTCCGATTAATATTCAAATCTTGAAAAGGCACATCCTCAGGGCGCAAGCAATATATCTGCAAGTTTCAATTAGATCGGACCAGTGGTTGTCGAGACAACTGCGGTCATCAGACAGACAAGACCACAGCACACACTCACACACCACACATTGCTCGGAATGATATATGAGAGAGTGATTAATAACTAAGGTTAATACCACCACACGTAGAAGGGCAATAAATCGATCATAATTTAAAGCAATGTAAGTAAGCAGGCACAGGCATGATGTCTAAATGGCTTCTCTCCATGTGTCCAAGTCCTAAGTTTGCCTGCACAGAGCTGTTTCTGATTCCATCATGGGTGTTGCACGGAGGTAGCGTGGTACGCAGCACAGCAGAAAGCTGTGCATGGCTATCCAACCGCTACAATCAGCTTCATGATCAACCTTGCAAGTCCATCACTTGTTTGGAAACTACATTCTTATACAATTTGTGATGAAACAAGTTCTCTACATTACTCACCTGCTTTGTTCCCTTGTTATCTCTTATTATTGTTGGTCAGTTGTGGCCATTTGCATACTTATGGGTTCGAAACGGTGCTCAGTGAATGAGGAATGTGTACCTTCATTGAATGTAAAAGTCTTCTCTCTTCTCGATGTGTTGCGTCTGAAGAGGATATTCTCTAGATACTTAATCTACATCTCCTTGGTATTCTTCTGGTTGCTCCTTCTTTGTACCTTTCTTAACTCTCAGGGGGACATTAATTATACAGCGATAAGTGATGGTCTTTCATTTGCCACATTGGTGGTTGTTAAACTTCAAGGTGTTATACTTTGACAGTTTCAAAGCTTCTCCTTGATGGAGCATAATTTCTTTCTGATAGGCACCGTGTCTTCAGTCAATCGACATACGCATCCTCCTCTTTTTTTTCTTTTCTCTTTTTAATTACATAGCTCGGAGCGCTCCCAGTAGAAGCAGCCGAGCCAGCACACTGACCCGATCAGGAGGAACAAACAAAAAAACAGGTGGCAAACATGCATGAATGGAGAAAGGAAAGTCCAACGGACCGGAAAAAAACTTGAAAATTAGGAGGGATCTTGGGTTGGGTTAACGAGACAGAAAAGATCATTATGATTTTAGATTGGGGATGACTCGAGAATGGTGGTGAACAGCTGTCTTGAAGATCTGGAGAGAAGAATGAGATCGAAGAGGATATGGAAGGCTCATTCCACAGGTTGGGGAAAGAAGAGCAAAACAAATGAGTGCAGGTAAGCAGTGGATTATGGATTTTGGGAGTTTTTAGCTGGGGGGGTGGACCATAACGGGAAAGAGCAAAGGTGCAGATCCAGAAAGCGAGGTGGAAAAAGACAGAGAGATACACCGACCTGTCTCGCGTTGGCGAAGTGATGAAGGCCCGCAGACTCAACTTTCAGTGCAGGATATTCTAATGATCTTGGGAAGGTCTTGGTTTCCCAACATGTGGCAAGCTGAGGAAGATGTGAGGCAGGGGAGCCACCCAGAGGGAGAGCAAGTACTATCAAAGCTGCGAATAATCAGGCCTTGCTTGGCTGGAATTTAGGAGTTCAGGTGTGGCACGGAAAGGGACTTTGTAGTGATGGAGGTGCCCAGTCGAAGCTGGCTTCAAATCCAATCTTTGAAATGTGGTTTGCCCCAAAGCATATAGATCGTGGCTGACCGGTGAGACCAGAGTGTTGAAATTGACGAACTTCCTCAACGAGGATTGTTAAGAAAGTATGATGGAAGGTGGGGTTGCCAGACGGTCCTTTACAGAAAGATCGTGAGAGTGTGACATTTTTTATCCAAATGTAAGATAACTATTACGCTGCCCCAGGTAAATCGCGTGCCGTACGTGCAACAAAAAAACAAAGAAAAAAACTTTCAAACTGCGTCGCCAGCAACACAACAACCACCACAAGGCCCGTTCCTTCCGCTCCTCAGCGTGGCCGTAACGTCGCCAAACCAAAAAAACCATCTCAAACAACCACACAGTTCCGTTCCCTCTCGCTCTCGTAAACCACGACCTGGATCTGGGGCATTGTGGTTTAATCTATAAATGCGCAATAAGAAATCGAGAAAATTATTAGAATACCAGTGTCCCAATCACTACTCCGGCCAAGTCCGCTACGTTGCTAACCCCGTAATGGGTAACCGCGGCTGAGGATCTCTTCCCCAACGGCCACGCCTACCCGAAGGCAACGTGTCCTGTGATTGGTAATAACTAAATGGCCGCAATCCGGCCACGCCTACGCAGCAACGTGTCCTGTCATTCGTTCGTAAATAAATTTGGGGG
>CM068964.1:85783563-85796176 GCA_035128595.1 Eptatretus atami
TGAGGTATGTTGAAGCCGTTGGCTGCTGAATTAATATACACCAAGGAGTTGATCTCAGCCTGTCATCCTTCGAGGTAGGCAAATGAGTACAGTTGTAATGGATAAGGGGGCACACTGCAGTCAGCGGCATAGCCGCGTCCAACCAGATGACGCAACCAGCACGCATAGGCTGCACAGAGAGAGAAAGAGAGAGAGAGGAGATGAGAGAGAGAGAGAGAGAGAGAGAGACGGAGAGAGAGAGACGAGAGGGCTGGGGCAAGAGATGTCTGAATATAATGTAAGTAGTTTGTAGCTCTCTCTATCAGTCGTCTCGTCTCTCTCTTGCTTCGTGTCTGTAGCACTATCTATCTTCTCTCTTATCTTCTTCTGCTTCTCTCTCTGTCTCTCTGTCTCTCTGTCTCTCTCTCGTCTCGTATCTACTCTTCTGTTCATACTCTTACTTACTTATATCTCAGTATACTATCCATTCGCTACTTAGACTTCTCTCTCTCCTCATCTCTCTCTTGGGATTACGCAAGCATAATAATCCAAACAATAAGCAGATTATTAATGAAAATTGCCTAGGCTAAGTGTGTGTTTGTTGTGTTGTGTGTGTGATGTGTACAAAGTAGAGCATGGTAGATAGCGAGCACGTACACTCGACATGTGCAGTATAATAGCTATTCAGGAGTTTTTTGCAGTCTGTGAAAAACACAAAGAATCCAATCGGTGAGAGAAACGAAACGCCATGCGTTCGTGCAGTTATGCTAAACTTCATGCAAGTATCGAGGTCTGCATGCAACGCTTATTTTTTTCGCCAGTGGACAGCCCACCCTTGTGCAAGGGAAGTAGGTTTACATGGGCATCATTTATGGCTACGACTGTGCTTGTGGGAGCCGCCCCGTCTTGGTTTTTCAATATCAATAGGGGATGATAGTTATGCAGGCAACATTCTCAGATGAGCTTATGGCCTGTACATAGATACTAAACGGCCTAAAGAATGACACAACTCGTGATTAAACACTTATCAAAGCTTATTACCATGGTCAATCAATCACCTACACGCTCGTCTACTGGGCCCTAGGAACTGAGAATGGTCATGGCAATCAAGAGATTTGAAGAACTCAATGGCCCAATTTAATGATGCCGGCTGACGTATTTCGCTCAGTCTATAAAATTTAAAAACGCTGCAATCTCATTTGTGATAGCAGCACGCGAAGGATGTGGTGCTGTCTATGATCTAAGTCAAATTACAATTCACAATTAGGGGTAGTATGTAAAGCGAACTTCAAGTCGGAAGGCCAAAAAGGCGTGGTTACCGATCTCAAAAACATGGCATTGGACCCACAGGGTCATAGAATGCATTCGCGTTCCACACTAACAAATTGGGGAATACTGGCCTCTTACTGGAAGTATGACAGGACCTTTTTATTGTCATTTGAGTTTCACAAAATAATTCAAATGATTATCGTTGACAAACTCCACGACATGTTGGTGTGTGTATATAGCTAGAGATGTCACCTTGGCCCTACGCGCTTGTAAATGCGAGCACTAGGCTCCAGCATAATGAGTCTTGTCCTAGCTCAGAGCAATAGCACCAAGCCTACAAGACTGGAAAGCACTAGATTTTGCTATGCAAACACTGTCACTTTTTATTATTCCAACATTGAGTGAAGCTCGGTGAAAAATGCATGGTGATGTTTCTATGAACATTAACTTTCGAAGCTTGGAAGTCATTCTTCAAGTATCAGAGTTGGGGTTACCCTCACTAATTGAGTGAGGTTCGTGGCAAAGCTACGTCGATCATCTATAGAGTTCCAAATATTACTTTTCAACTGGAATTCGTCTGACCCTTAGGGTTGCATCATGGCATGCATATTTGCTGCATTATAGGTTCTCTTAGGGGATGGCAGCTGATGCGTGTCATCATGGTACACACTCCCAATATTCTAAGGATTCATATGCAATCGCTCTAGCGCCCTGTTATACGTCAGAAGATTTTTTTTTTGGCAGCGGGAGGAATACAGAGCCACGATCATTTGTGGTGTGGATAGACCAATTCTATGAGGTTATGTGAAGGGTTCGTCGGCATCCAGCTATGTTCCACTCCCACTCTATGTTAAGCATTGATAGCAAGTTGTATCCTACAAAACCTTACTAACTGACGTTTGCCTGTTAATTTCGAATCACTCAGCCACTTACATCTGAATTGGTTTGTATTGTCGCGGATGTGAAGACTTTGTGTCTAAAGATATGCTACTCTGTATTTTCGGGGAACAGGCTTCTGTCAGTGGCATTCTATCTTCAAATTTAGTGTATGATGAGAATGACTGAACACGCACAGGTTGTTGTTACCACCAAACGTAAATATAGACTCGAACATTCAAAAAAGCCAATGTTTTGGCGCTTGAGTCTGTGACCCTCTACCATGTCGATTTGAAGTTGGTTCTATGAGCTCCTTCGCATCCTCGGCGTAAGTCATTTCTGCTCTTCGAGCTCTGTTATTATAGATGTTTATAGGTGAAGCATTGACTAGACAATAAGAGTGTACTAAGGATCATTAGACGGATGTCCAAAGTACTCAGTCTTCCTGACAAACTGTGGCAGGGAGGTTACTAGTATTTGTTATCACAACATAAAGGCTTATCCCATTTACTCCGTGATAAATCTCTCCATTGGTTCCCCAATACAGAGACATTGATTTTGGAAACGTCTTCTCGGAAGCTAGATCATTCGATTTCGAATGCAGACACTCAATAATTATTTCTCAAATAGCTCACGAGAAATGGCACAGATGCTTCGATCAACGTGCAACTGCATATCAATCCTTTGCAGCACTATGACAAGACATGAGTGTACAACTCACTGACCACAATCTGGGACCATCGCCTCTGTGCAGAGCATTTGGTGCTGCCATTGAATGGTATGTTTTCACCTTTATGAAGTATGGTCTTCCTGCCAAAAGCAGTGTTGGAAGCGATGTACCTGAGAGGTTGATTCAAATGTGCAATTCATTGAGAGTGTAGGATCTGGTATCATCTTTCTTTCAATGTTGGGAGTAACGCATAATAACACGAGCAGACATCATGGACGTGTGGCCTGCACAGAGCCTGGATTGTTCTGGTTTGGGGTGTTTCTCTACACATTGGTGACTACTGATGCGATATGACGGTAAGCGCATGCAAGAAGTTTTTCTTGTTGCATTTAGTGGTTTTTTAAGATGTCGATCAAATGATTTGGCAAGACGCTGACATCTCGTTTTCCTCTGAGGATTATAGGGAATTGGGTCAATCGCGTTAAATCCCTGCACATCGCGGGCTGTATATGTTTCAATCTTGTGATTTTAGAATCGACGGTAGAGGGACCTGTTCGAGTGTAAGGTGCTGAGATAGGGTTGATCATGGTGCAATTTCTGGAAAATTGATTGAAGGAGTTTGTGGCCTTCACTTCTCGCTGTTGTGAACCTCAGTCATGCAGTCCAGGAGGATGTCCTGTTTCCAAATTAATATTGAGACTGTGTATGGCGTCTAGCCTAGTTGGCATTGTTGGTTCTGTTATATCTTGGTGGATGCGCAGCCCCTGCATAGTTTAGGAGGTGCCAGGTCTATCTGGTATTGATGACATTTAAATCATGATTGACTTCCATATTATTAAGTCTATCTATTAGTGTTCGTGATGAGTTATTTTAAGAATTCGCAGAGATATGTACAAGGATCCAAAACATTCTTTTTTCCCTAGTCCCCATGATATTATTCTCAGCAGTCCTGACTTGCTTGTTCAGCGTGGAGTACAAATTCAAGCGATTAAAGTGTGTAGGTACATGCCATGTTTTTGGTGGACAGGAAATACATCTGTTCAAAGCGTATCCACCTGAGTGACTTATTGCAGGATATGCTGCAAGTAGTAGACTGTGCATTTATAAGGTTGTATTTAGCTTGTAAAGGCTGGCAGTCACCAGCCCTTCCAGAAAGGAGGCAGTCCGATGTCTCATGTGGGTCTAGTGGTGGGTGTTGGTGGTCTGCAATCCGACTTTGAGATCAGACTTAGTCTACTGATTATGGGCTCTGTTTCAGGAGTTATCTCTCAGGCTTAGTTTGGATGTGCTTCAGCCAGTATCCAGATCTTTCAGAACACAGGATCAAAACGTCGTTAAGTTGGATCGAGTCTCTTTCAGCCCAATCTTTCGAATTGAAGAGAGAAACCACAAAATCTCTATGTAAGTGTGACTATGATGGCCAAATAGTCTCGGTCTAGCCCTTGCCCTAGTGTAGGAACTAGTTTCCCATAGTATTATATTCACAATAGCATATATCTCCTTAGTATCGTCACATATTGGCTCCGTTTTAAAACTCATCTCTACCAGATATTTGCTTACAACGATTGTTACGGGAGAAGGACTATGAAGGTTAGATAGATATAAGGGATTAATAATTCGTATCATCAATAAGCTTGTAGAACATATTATCGACTGTATTAAAGTGATAGAGCGCAGACGTGGCGAATCTACGCAATGGAGTGGAACTCAAGTAGAAAAGGTTTAACAGTAATTTAATCAAGGCAAACGCTGTACGCGTGCAGATCCTCCTCTTAGTCCTTGCGATGCGTTGTTTTTATCACAGCGCACTCTTTTTTTCGATGATTATGTAGCACGCTCATATAGGGCCTCGCATAGCACCGCGCTTGAACGTAGTGCTCAGAACAACATCTGCCCAAAAGCTCAGGCAGGTTGCCGCCTTGACGCTAGCAACAGCACTATAAATGGCGGATGTCAGTTGTTTCTCTGCCTCTGTTGTATCGCATGTCACATGCGTGGTTGTTGGACAATTTATGAAATATCGCGTGAAGTCTATAGTGTGATGCATATGTCAGTCAAATATCCACAAGATACGAGTGGCAGATGGTTATAATATGTAACCGATCATAGCATCTATAATGCCGATTGACATATTCTTGAAATTGCTGTCTAACCCCTATACGAATGCTTGGTAAGATTTTGTGTTTCTAGCACTAGCCTACCATCTAGGTATCAATTCATACCATTCATGTCCCTCATTTAGCTGTCATGCCCAAATAGGATGAGCAATCATAATAATGGCGTAAGCCTGGAACTTCTAACACACTTTTCTCCGAACATATTCTGTTCATATTTCCGAAATCTTCACATTATGTGTTCCATGTATTTACGCAGGTGATAGCGGATTCAAAAAATCGAATATAGATATAATTTTTTAAAGAGGGATCGATGACGTCACAATCAGCAGCGTTCGCGGCAAACCGACGGCCGGTCTCAGACGACGTGTTTTACTTAACTAAGTCCATGAGTTCAGGACGTTTGTTCAAGTCAGCATTTACGACCTTTTATCCTGCCATGTGTTAATCTTTTGATGGAGGTAATGTAGAAATGATGAATATGTCAAATTGTTCGTGTTATCATCGGCACTATGTGTCAAGGCCAACATCTAAAGTGACCGGTCTCAATGCTAATGGCATCCAGACACGCCACCAATATGAACTGAGCTGTTGAATGCGGCAAAAAACATCCAAAGAACTACCTAACCTGAGTATTGTGACCTGACCTGTCCCCATACCAGTCCTCGACGGGTATCTGCTAGTTTGTGTAATAAACTAAGGAGACCGCCATGTTGTTAAGCGGTGCGAGCACTCCGTTCCATTGGAGCGCTTTCTTGGGTGCTTTGAATAAAGCAAGCTACTTGCTAAGAGAACACACCTTGAACTATACGAACTTTCAAAACGCATATGAATGTTTAACGAGGCATTTTGCGTGTGTGCTGTGTGTGCACACTTTTTCAGTTTGGTCGCAGGAATTTTAACCTGCTGTTATTAGCACAAAATCTGTGATTCAAGTCGTCTTTTAAAAACATCGTTTTCAGCATGTAAACGAAAGAGTGGCAATTTCAAAATGGTTAACCATCACTGTTCTGTCCTGAATGAAAATCGGACTCGCGTAATAAAGGAATACGAGAAATATCAGTGGATGAGAGGAGTCAGGTTCACACCATTTACTGTTAGTTTTAGTACATTCTCGCAGCTGCAATGGTTATACACACACACGCACACGTATGGACGCTTCTCCTTTCACCAACAGATGCAAAAATCGAGTACAATTTATTTTGCCCAGAACCAAACAAAATATATATACTTGTAAAACACTCAAGCCTATAGAACTCCCTCCACCTCCCTCGGTGTTAAGAAAAGAAGCACGAAGGATTGGTTTGAACACGTACATCAAAACCTTCGGCCTCTCTTGTGCCCACATTGTCGGGAGTTTTTGCAATACGAACTGCAGCATATCAACTTTTTGGACGATTTATCAGTGAGTTCTCCAACTGTTTCATTGTGCAGAGGCACACCTCTGTCTCGCAAGTTTGCTTTCAAGGAGTTTTGGCTCTTTAAAAGTTATTTTAGTCGTTTCATCTACAATCCTCATCTGGAAGGCATGAAATATGTCCATGCCACCCTATTACTTAGTGACTTGGAGTTTCTGTGCATGCGTGCCAAGCAATCTGGGGTGGATTACATATTTTGAAAATTGCACATTGTGACTTTCTCGTTCTGAGAACATTTGGAACGCCCACTGTAATTTGTTGCAATTAAAACAGGATAAAGAACTGGAACGGCATCGGTGGAGCGCATACCTCTGCTAGGCTGATCAGTTTACATTTTAATCCATCAAAATGTGATCGGCTCTTACTTGTCACAACCCAAACACGTCATAACTTTTTGAAATATCGTGCTAATGTATCGTTTTTGGCCGTATCACTCCATTGTGAAGAATTACTTTTAAAATTGTAGGATTCGGATCCGGATCTTCACCAAAATCGAATTTAATTCTTCCTTGTCACACACCAAACCTGTCACCAAGTTTCATCCAATTCCGTCCATACTTTTTCAGATACTCGTGGGCCCCGTTGGTCCGATGGACCAAATTTTTATTGGGCTTCACAGCCTTGGGGCCTTTTGGGCCTTTGGGTCTTTTGGGTCCTCCAGAACTTTTTGGCCCTTGGAACTTTTTGGGACTTTTGAGGCTCTGGGACTTTTGGGGTCTTCAGGGTCTTAAAGGGTCTTCAAAGTTCGAAGGAGTCTTGGCAGTTCTCAAGGGTCAAAATGTCCATTCCAATGGTGCGTAATTAATGAATGACGTACGTAATTAATAGACAAAGAATATGCACACACACACACACACACACACACACATCTCATCCATTTATAGTAGATCCTGCTCACAGACAGACAAGCAGGAGTGAAAACACAACCTCTGTGCACCTTTGCTGGAGGAGGTTAAAAAGCAAAAACACAAACAGTTACTGTTCACATAACAAGTTTTTTTTCCCCCAATGTATGTGGGAAGGGTTCTTTGTTAGCAGAGGCATCGTTTCCATCTGATAATGGAGTGAAACAGATGATGCTCCTTTTTCACACAATCATCTGGTTGAGAAAGAACAATGAGGTGTTTACGTGATGCTGCTTTGAAAGATAAAACCAATACCAGAGGCTGGAAAAGCTCCAAATATATCAAAATGCTAATGCCAGCAAAATGGCTTATCCGCTCAAAGCACTCCCATCCTCACACGTCACAAATTAAGATCTAAGCCTACTTCGTAGTTGATGGAACACCTTCAATGGACAGACAGGATGGCACTCCAATGCTCCTGCCACTGAACTGCCCGGTTCTTGGATTCGTTCCCTCATCTACTCTATAATTCCAGCAATCTGTGTGTGTGTGTGTGTGTGTGTGTGTGTGTGTGTGTGTGTGTGGTGTGTCTGTCTGTTGCGACGTGTGTGTCTGTATGACGCACAAATTAATGTTAATTTATTATTATTATTTTTTTTTTTGCACGATTGGCTCCACACAATTCTTCTTCTTCTTCGTTTGGTATGACGTCACAATCAACGCTGGGACCTGAGTATGTGCTTTTCAAGGTTTGATATCGTCTCTTCATTCCGTTTCAGCTGTTGCCAAGTGTTTCCCAAGGTTTGAAGGCTGTTTTTTCCCAAGGTTTAAATTAATTGTTCAAATTATTAATTAATCCCAAGGTTTGAATTTTCCCAAGGGAAACAGCTGTTTCCCAAGTGTTTCCAAGGTTTGAAGGCTGTTTTTCCCCAAGGTTTGAAAATTGTTCAAATTATTATTAATCCCCAAGGTTGTAATTTTCCCAAGGGAAACAGCTGTTTCCCAGGTGTTTTGAAAGCTGTTTTTTCCACAGGTTTTGAATAATTGTTGTGCTTGGTAGACATTTGTGAATACATTTACAGAGAGAGGAGGCGAGAGAGAGGCGTCACAATTCGAGAGAGGGGGGCGAGAGAGAGGGGGAAGAGAGGGGGGCGAGAGGGGGGGGCGAGAGAGGGGGGGCGAGAGAGGTGGCGTCACAATTCTTCTTCTCTCGTTTGATATGACGTCACAATTGACGCTGGACCTGAGTATGTTTCCCAGGTGTTTCCCACAGTTATGGCCATTTATGATACGGTTGGTCCGATCTAATTGAAACAATGCTCCAATCCAGTCGTCGTTTCCGAGAGTGAAGGAACGAAGCTGCACATACGGCCACGCACCTATGGGGCACCGCACCCTACGGGCCCGCACTAGTTGTGTCAAATCAGGCAAAAAATATCGGAGCAAGCCGAGGGTAGGGTATAAAGCTGTCTCTCCCAGCCAAGGGTACAGGTATAAAACTTTCTCTCCCAGCCAAGGGTACAGGTATAAAACTGGCTCTCTCACCTGTATTTACATCGTGGCCATGGAATGAAGATCCATAAACAGTATGACACCGTGTGCTAGTCATCAAGGATAAATCATTACCAGTTTCTCGATGAAATGGGACATGTCAAGTTAGATTAAGTTAATGATGATAGTGATCAAGTTAATAATTAAACGATGTAGTTAATAACTTAATCATTAACTCGATGCTGTGATTAAATTAACTAGTGCGTGCCCGTACGTGTGTGGCCGTACGTGCAAAAAAAACCTTCAAACCGTGTTCCAGAAACAACAACCACACAGGCCGTTCCTTCGCTCTCGCGTGCCCGTACGTGCGTGCAACCGAGAGAGATAGATTCAAGTCGTCTATATAAAACAATGCGTTTTTCAAGCATAAACGAAAAGAGGTGGCAATTTAAAAATGGGTGTAGGCAAGTGGGGCACGTGTTCGTGTCCGTGAATGAAAATCGACAATCGAGAGCGTACAAAGTGAAGAGGGAAGGAGCGAGGAGAAGTATGCAGGTGGAGGTGAGAGGGAGTCAAGCGATTCAGGACCAATTGGGTAGGCTGGTGTGAGTTATTAGTACATTCTTCGCAGACCTGACAAATGGGTTAATAAACAACACACCACGCACGACGCTATGGCCACACTTCTCTTTTCACCAACAGATGCAAAAATCGAGTACAATTATTGGCCAAACCAAAACAAAATATATATCTGTAAAACATCCAAAGCCAATAGAACTCCCCCTCCCAACATCCCTCCGGTGTTAAGAAAAGAAGCACGAAAGGAATTGGTTTGAAACACGTACATCAAAACCTTCGGCCCTCTATCTTGTGCCCACATTGTCGGGATTTTGCACATACGAACTAGCACATATACTTTTTGGACGAGTTATCATGAGTACTCCCAACTGTTTCATTGTGCAGAGGAACCTCTGTCTCGCAATGTTTGCTTTCAGAGTTGTTTTGGCTTCTTTAACAAGTTATTTTAGTCGTTTCATTCTACAATCCTCATCTGGAAGGCATGAAATATGTCACATGCCACGCTAATTAATTAGATGACTTGAGTTTCTGTAGCATCGCGTGCCAAGCATCATGGCGGTGGATTATAATATTTTGAAAAATTGCACATTGTGACTTCTGTTCTGAGTAGAACATTTGGAACGCCACAAGCAGTGTAATATGTAAGCAATTAAAAACAGGATAAAAGAACTGCGAACGCATGCTGCGGGGGGTGGAGGCGGCATACCTCTGCTAGGGCTGATCAGTTTTACAATTTGTATCCATCAAAATGTGATCGCTCTTACTTGTCCACCAAACCCAAACAACGTCTCCATATACTTTTGAAATACAGTGCATATGATCGTTTTTGGCGCGTTGATCGCGGAGCTGTGGCCATTGTGAAGGAAGTGTACTGTTAAAATTGTGGGATTCGGATCGCGGATCTTCACCAAAAGTCGGAATTATTCTTCTTGTCACACAACCAAACCTGTCCACAAGTTTCATCCAATTCCCCGCCCACACACTTCTTCTCAGAAACCTCTCCGTGGCCCCCGTCTGGTCCCGATGGACCAAATTTTTATTGGGCCTTCAGCCTTCGGGGGCCTTTGGCCTTTGGGTCTTTTTGGGTCCTCCTAGAACTTTTTGGGCCTTGGAATTTTTGGGACCTTTTGAGGCGTCTGGGACTTCTTGGGTCTTCAGGTCTTAAAGTCCTCAACAACGTTCGACCAGGAGTCTCTGGCAAGTCTCAAAGGGTCAAAATGTCCATCTCCAATCTGTCGCGTAATTAATGACATTAGACGTACCGTAATTAATCAGCACAAGAATCTGACACACACACACCCATGGACAACACAGCACACGCCCACCCGACACACACCACACCCACGGACACAGCACACACACAACACAGCACAGCACTCCCATTAAAGAGCCGCACAGCATGCACAGTGACTGAAGAACTAGCACCTCTCTGGCTACCTCGACAAAAAACCCACTTGACAGCAACCGTGCACCCTGCTGCGGATTAAAAAGCAAAACAACAAACAGCTACTGTTCACAATAACATAGTTTGTTTGTCCCTCAATGTAGTGTGGGAACGGTGTCTTCTGTCTAGCAGAGCCGCATCAGTCTTCCATCTGCATAACGGAAGTGAAAACCAGATGATGCCTTTTCAGACTAATCACTTCTGTGTAAAAGAACAATGAGGTGTTCGCTGATGCTGCTTTGAAGATAAAACCAAATTACCACGGGCTGGAAGAGCTCCAAATATATCAAAAATGCCTAATGCGCACAAAAAGGCTTCATCCCGCTCACAGCCTCCCATCCTCACACGTCACACAAATGTCAAAGTATCTAAGCCTACTTCGTAGTTGATGGAACACCTTCATGACAGACAGGATGGCACGCCATGCTCTGCCACCTCGAACTGCCCGGTCTTGGATTCGTTCCCTCATCTACTCATAAATTCCAGCATCTGTGTGTGTGTGTGTCGTGTGTGTGTGTGATGCTGGTGTGTCTGTGTGGTGTGTCCTGTTGTCATGCGACGTGTGTGTCTTATGACGTCACAAATTAAATGTTAATATTTATTTATTATTATCTTTTTTTTCTGTGCACGATTGGCTCCACAAATTCTTTCTTCTTCTTCGTTCTGGTATGACGTCACAACAACCTGGCGACCTGCAGTAATGTGCTTTTCAAGGTTTGATATCGTCTCTTCATTCCGTTCAGCTGTTGCCAAGTGTTTCCCAAGGTTTGAAGGCTGTTTTTTCCCAAGGTTTAAATTAATTGTTCAAATTATTAATTAATCCCAAGGTTTGAATTTTCCCAAGGGAAACAGCTGTTTCCCAAGTGTTTCCCAAGGTTTGAAGGCTGTTTTCCCCAGTTTGAATAATTGTTTCAAATTATTATTAATCACCCAAGGTTGTGAATTTTCCCCAAGGAAACAGCTGTTTCCCAAGGTGTTTGAAAGCTGTTTTCTTCCACAGGTTTTGAATGAATTGTTGTGCTTGGTAGACATTTGTGAATACATTTACTAGAGACGAGGGGCGAGAGAGAGGCGTCACAATTCGAGAGAGGGGGGCGAGAGAGAGGCGCGAAGAGAGGGGGCGAGAGGGGGGGGCGAGAGAGGGGGGCGAGAGAGGTGGCGTCACAATTCTTCTTCTCTTCGTTGATATGACGTCACACATTACGCTCGCGACCTGAGTATGTTTCCCAGGTGTTTCCCACAGTTATGGCCATTTATGATACGGTTGGTCCGATCTAATTGAAACAATGCTCCAATCCAGTCGTCCGTTTCCGAGAGTGAAGGAACGAAGCTGCACATACGGCCCGCACCTATGGGCACCGCACCTACGGCCCGCACTAGTTGTGTCAAATCAGGCAAAAAATATCGAGCAAGCCGAGGGTAGGGTATAAAGCTGTCTCCTCCAGCCAAGGGTACAGGTATAAAACTTTCTCTCCCAGCCAAGGGTACAGGTATAAAACATGGCTCTCTCACCCTGTATTTACATCGTGGCCATGGAATGAAGATCCATAAACAGTATGACACCGTGTGCTAGTCATCAAGGATAAATCATTACCACTTTCTCGATGAAATGGGACATGTCAAGTTAATTAAGTTAATGATGAAAGTGAATCAAGTTAATAATTAAACGATGTAGTTAATAACCTTAATCATTAACTCGATGCTGTGATTAAATTAACTAAGTGCGTGCCCGTACGTGTGTGGCCGTACGTGCAAAAAAAACCTTCAAACCGTTTCCAGAAACAACAACCCACACAGGCCGTCCTTCGCTTCGCCGTGCCCGTAGTGCGTGACGTGCGTGCAAAAAAAAAAGAAAAAGAAAAAAAAGAAGAAAGAATTGTGACGTCATAGCACCGAGTGTCCTGTCATTGGTTTGGTAAATAACATTC
>CM068964.1:85796201-85803701 GCA_035128595.1 Eptatretus atami
ATAAATTGCCATAACTTGGGAACCACTTGTCCGATTAATATCAAATCTTGAAAAGGCACATCCTCAGGGCGCAAGCAATATATCTGGCAAGTTTCAATTAGATCGGACCAGTGGTTGTCGAGAAACAGCGGTCACAGACAGACAGACTCACACACACACACACACACACACATTGCTGGAATGATATATAGATGAATTTAATAATTAAGTTAATGATGCTCACACGTAGAAGGCAAATAAATTGATATAATTAATGCAATGTAGAAGCAGCACAGGCATGATTGTCTAAATGGCTTCTTCCTGTGTCCAAGTCCAAGTTTGCCTGCAAGAGCTGTTTCTGATTCCATCATGGGTGTTGCACGGAGGTAAGGTGGTACCCAGCACAGCAGGAAAGCTGTTGCCATGGCTACCACGCTACAAGTCAGCTTCATGATGCAAACCTGCAAGTCCATCACTTGTTTCGGGAAACTAATTCTTATACAATTTTGGATGAAACAAGTTCTCACATTACTACTGTTTTGTTATTGTTATTTTATTATTGTTTGGTCAGTTGTGCCATTTGCATAACTTATTGGGTCGAAACCGGTGCTCAGGTGAATGCAGGAATGTTGTCCTTCATTGAATGTAAAAGTCTTCTCTCGATGTGTGCAGTCTGAAGAGGACTATCTTCTAGATTACTTACATTACATCTCCTTGGTATTTTGCTGGTGCTCTTCTTTGTACCTTTCTTAATCAGTCAGGGGGTCATTAATTATGACAGGGATAGTGATGGTCTTCATTTGCCACATTGTGGTTGTTTAAATCTCAAGGTGTTTATACTTTGACAGTTTCAAAGCTTTCTTGATGGAGATATTTCTTTCTGATGGCACTGTAGTTTCAATCAATCGACATACTGCATCCTCCTCTTTTTTTTCTTTTATCTTTTTAATACATAGTGGAGGCTCGTAGAAGAGCGAGCCAGCACACTGACCGGATCAGGATGGAACAAACAAAAACAGGATGGAAAACATGCATGAATGGAGAAGGAAAGTCCAAGGAGGAAAAACTTGAAAATTAGGAGGGATTTGGGTTTGGGTTAACGAGGACAGAAAAGATCATGATTTTAGATTGGGGATGACCTGAGATGGTGGTGAACAGCTGTCTTGAAGATCTGGAGAGAAGAATGAGATCGAAGAGGATATGGAAGGTCATTCCACAGGTGGGAAAAAGAGCAACAAATGAGTGCAGGTAAGCAGTGATTATGGATTTTGGGAGTTTTACTGGGGGGGGGGGACACATAACGGAAAGAGCAAAGGGTGCAAGACCAGAAAGGAGGTGGAAAAAGACAGAGAGAACACCGACCTGTCTGCGTTGGCGAAGTGATAGGCCCGCAGACTCAACTTCAGTGCAGGATATTCTAATGATCTTGAAGGTCTTGGTTTCCACAGTGGCAAGCTGAGGAAGATGTGAGGCAAGGGAGCCAGCCCAGAGGGGAGAGCAGTACTCAATCAAGCTGCGAATCAATCAAGGCCTTGTAGGTGGATAGGAGTTCAGGTGTGCCAAGGAAGGACTTTGTATGATGGAGGGTGCCCAGTCGGCAGCTGGCTTTCAAAGCCAACTTTGAAATGTGGTTTGCCCAAGAAAGATCGTGGCTGACCGTGAGACCCAGGAGTTTGAATGACTGAACTTCCTCAAGAGGATTGTTAAGAAAGTAGATGGGGAGGGGGGTTGCCAGACGGTCCTTTTACAGAAAGATCGTGAGAGTGTGACATTTTTTTAGGAATATGAAATTTTTATCCAAATTAAGATAACTAGTACGTGCCCGTAAATGCGTGGCCGTACGTGCAAAAAAAAACAAAAAAAACTTTAAACTGCGTGCCAGAAACAACAACCACACAGCCGTTCCTTCGCTCTCGCGTGGCCGTACGTGCAAACCAAAAAAAACCATTCAGACAACCACACAGTTCCGTTCCTTCGCTCTCGTAAACACGACTGGATTGGGGCATTGTGTTTATCTATAAATGCGCATAGAAATCGAGAAATATTAGAATAGCAGTGTCATCACTATCCGGAAGTCCGTACGTTGTAACCCGTAATGGGTAACGCGGCTGAGGATCTCTTCCCCAACGGCCACGCCTACGCAGCAACGTGTCCTTGATTGGTAACTAAATGGCGCGCATCGGCCACGCCTACGCAGCAACGTGTCCTGTCATTGGTTGGTAAATAAATGGCCATAATTGGAAGCACTTGTCCGATTAATATCAAACCTTGAAAAGCACATACTCAGGTCCCCAGCAATATTCTGGCAAGTTTCAATTACATCGACCAGTGGTTGTCGATAAACACGCGTCCCAACACACACACACACACACACACACACACACTGCTGGAATTATAGATAGATGTCTGGTCGATTAACTTTGATCTTTTGATGTGTGTATGCAGACATGTGCTACAGTTTTAACCTTGATATCACTATTCGGTCGAGGCCGAGGAAAGTGAGGTCGTTTATTCCTGATATGTGAAATACCCTGCAACCCATGCCTACAGAAAACAGACTTTTTTGGAACGCCAGCCACATTTTCCATCCAATCATCATGTAACTTTGTTAAACATTCTCCTTGGGGAGGTACTCCTATGTTGAAAGTTTAGTGTCAATCGCTCAAGCGGTTGCAGAGAAAACGAATTTAAAAGTGAGTGAAGGTTTTTTTTAAAACGTGATGGTGGAACCGCATGCCTCTCAGGCAATGGCACCCAACATACAGTAATCCCCAGGCAGTTATTTCATTAGTATTCGTGTAGTTAGTCCTACCTTCACGTCTAGTGGGTTAACGGGACGAAGTGCATTGCGTGGGTCTCGTAGTTAGGTCTAATAAATCTCTGATTCATACTCTGATCCTCACTCGAACACTGTCCTTAAAAGTACATAGCAAACACACATGCCATTCAATAGGCAATTGCTTAAAAGCACAACACGATGCCTCCTGTGACTCGGATCATCCTCATCCCCGCTGCACACTAAATAACCTGCACACGGGAATTTGCGCACAATTTAATTAAAATCTGCGTGCCAATTCCCAACCGGCACCTCACCTTGCTCACCAAATCTCACCACTTTGATTACAAATGCCTCCTGCACACGGGACAAATATACCTGCATTCCCCTCGTACCTCTGCATTACTGAGCTTTACACCACTCCATCCGACGCTTGGTATTGTGCAAGGTGATCTTCGGCTTGTGTGCAGCTGCTCGGCCATGGAAACACATTTCATGAAGCTCTCGACGAACAGTGCTTGTGCTGACGATGCTTCCAGAGTCAGTTTGGAATTCGGTGGTGAATGTTGCAACCGATGATTTTTCCGCACTACGTGCTTCAGCAGCGGGCGGTCCCATTCTATGAGCTTGTGTGGCCTACCACTTCGTGGCTGAGCTGTTGTTGCTCCTAGATGTTTCCACTTCACAATAACAGCACTTACAGTTGACCGGGGCAGCTCTAGCAGGGCAGAAATTTGACGAACTGATTTGTTGGAAATGTGGAATTCTATGACAGTGCCACGTTGAAAATCACTGAGCTCTTCAGTTTGGCCCATTCTTCTGTCAATGTTTTTCTATGGAGATTGCATGGCTGTGTGCTTGATTTTATACACCTGTCAGCAATGGGTGTGGCTGAAATAGTCAAATCCACTAATTAGAAGGGGTGTCCACATACTTTTGCCCTTATGTATCTTATCGAGATCTTATCATTAGAGCTGTGCCACATTAAGTCATCCACCTGTCTTTGCTGCCAACATATTGTTACGAATTTCGCCCGTCCGGCGTGCGATCGATTGCGTAACTCCGAATTCGCGACGCGTCGCCCACCCGACGGACAATTCAGTCGTGACCTCCTGAGGAACTACCCGCCAGGAGGCCAGTCACGGGGGGGGTTGACCTCACCACGACGTGCCAATTTGCCCACCCCGCGCAGGATAGGGTTGCTCGCCAAATTCGCTACCTAAGTACCTGCGCGAGTGGTCGACCGGGCGATCGTACCTCGCCGCAGGTCGACTTCGGACACGAACCGCTTAAGCGGCTTTCCGTTGCTGCAGGGATAACCGAGCGGAGTTATCGTCGACCTCGACGGTTCAGATTACTTATTCGGGTGTTTCAAACCCACTATCATCCCTTACGTGATGCAAAGTGGAACTTTCCAAACAGAGGAAAAGGACGCAACGAAACGGGATACAGTTTGACAAGCAAGGCACTTTTTATTTCACACACATCCACGTATGTACAAGCCATGCAATCAATGCGGAAAAGCTAAAAGGAAAATGCACAAAGCAAAAGCACTACTACCGACTATAAATTATTACAACACTTAAACAATTATACTTGTCGGGACTCGGCGCCAACATCATGCATTCAAAATAAACAAGGAAAGACCTCCCCATAGGCAGGGAGGTAGACGGGGTCCGTGGACCAAATGTCGCGGAACCTGGAGAGGCGGCAGTCCACGAGACCGGAAAGGTCTTACCCGCGTCCTCGTGCACGGATGGCGGGCAAGCCGCAATATCCGCGCAGTTGCGCCCCGACTCCGTGCCCTGGCGTGGTCGGTGAGCCTCTCCGGCGTGCTCCGCGCCAGCACGGTTGGGTCGGCCCACGGTTAGGGTGGGGAATGAATGGGGCCACCGGCACTATTCTCAGCGCGGATGGGGGGGAATTGCTGATGCTCAGGGTCGAGCGAGGGGAATGGCTGGCTGGCTTGGTCGCTTGGAGAGCGAAGGTGGCTGGATTCCAACGACGAAGGGGACGAGCCCGCGACCAGTGACGAGACGACACACCACTACAACTCTCAGTTTCACACAGACTCTGTCTTTATAGACGGGGGAGGAGCCTGTATGCAGATTTTAGGATCAAAACGCGATTGGAGGCGGGGACCACGCCACCCTCTGTTCAGCCATTGGTGTGGCAAAAGGGGCGTGAGCCTCTTTTGATCCGAATTTCTCTCCCGTAAGAATCCACCATTCATCGCGCTTGGAGGCGGGGCCATACCGCCCGACGCTCGCCCATTGGACGGAGGAAAAGGGCGTGAAGCCTTCCTGATCCGAATTCTCTCCCGTAAAGGCATCCATTGCACTCGCGGCTTGCTGCGTTCGGCAGCAATCACCGAACGGCTTCGGACAGTACGACGTTCGGTGTTTGACGGTGGTGGGGTCGATGGTTATGGAAGGAGAAAGGCGAAGGTGGTGGGGGTTTGCTGTGGTGGTTTGGTGGTTGGCGGCGTTGTTTGTGAATGGCGGTGAAGCGATGTTTGCGGGATGGAGTTGTGGAGGTAAAGAGGCAAAGGTGGTGTGTTTGAGTTGTTGGCGGCTTAATGGGTCCAAAATAACATAGAGAAAAAAAAATGGCTAACTCAAAGCGTCGCAGCCGCGGATGAATCACACATATTCCCTCTAAACAACAGGTGTGGGCTAAACTACACATGATGAACTTATCGATATATCTCACCTGAGGACCCTTTATGGTGTATTGCGAATTTCCACAGCCGTAACAATATATTCGACGGTATCCACATCTCTTTGTGACAAGGAATACACAGAGAGATCAATGCTGTGTGATGGTTCAATGAAACACGAAAATGTGAAAAAATAATTGAACTACTATCCTAAATTAACACATCGTAGTTTCATTTAAAAATATTGTGTGGCATGCTACATTTATTTAAGTCTTTCCTTCCATTTAAAAGACCATACCATAGGGAGTGAGCATGCAATGATGTTTAATGCACAAAAAAGTAATGTGCTGGAAAAAGGATAAAGATACTCATTTGAAAAGGTGATCGCATGTTTTCTTTCTTCTCGGGATGGCACAAATAATTTGGCACCATTTAAGTTTCCCCCCCCAAGTGGTCCCGACATCTCTTCAGGCCCATGGACTAATATATGTCTGAAGCCAATCTCCCCATGATAGATTCCTGCAAGTTGTGATAACATTTATCTGACGCATTGCCTTGTTTGCATTGCAAGCACATCCAATAATGGAGGGAGATTTTAGTGCATCGAAGGTCAAGTGAAAGCTGTGAATTTGCACTCGTGTGATTCTTGTTTTTCCAAATCAGTGCCAGCAATGACTTTTAGACCCTGCAATTTACCTGGAAAAGAGTGGGATGCTTGTTTGAAGCACGAGTGCCATTTATCTTAATCGGTTGTGTTTGTCCATTCACTGTCGGCTATATTAATGAAACAATGGTTCAGAATACACTCCGTGAGCTTACATTGTAAGATCTTAATTTAGAGATATTGATATCATGAACCTTCTGAATCTAAATTACAAACCAAAAGCTCAATTCATTGCAATGTCTCAGGAAATAATCATTACAGACGTGTGGGTTATCAACCTCATGTTCTGTTCTGTTCTCTTGAAAGTGTAAATAGGTCTCTTGATCCTCAAAGCATGAGAAAACAGATGCCTTAGATGTAATGGCAGACATACAAATGGAAGACTACTAAGCAATTAACATTCGAGTACGTGCAAGTGCATAATAAATAATTATTGGTTATATTTTAGTCTAATTTTTGGTAAAAAAATAACATAAAAAGTTTAATTAAAAACATCCTTTCTTTACCTCATTCCATATTTATATACCTACTAGCACGACTTGCATTATGTATTCACTCTCAGAACAAAACTAGAAGAGGACTCGGCAGAGCACATTCCTCCACCATGTAATGCCTGGTCCACGAGAACATATCGGGCCCATTACATTTTTTGAGATATCGTGCTACATGTCGTTTTTGGCCCGATCTCTCAATGGTGAAGAATCACTTTAAAAAATAAAAAATTAGCGCATGCAGATCCAGATTCGGATCTTCACCAAAGTCGAATCAATTTGCCATGGTCACATACCCAACCTGTCCACCAGGTTTCATCTGAATCCATCGACAACTTTTTCAGATATCGTGCTATATATTAGTTTCGCCCGATCTCTCAATGGTGAGGAATCACTCAAAAAATTATCAGATCCGGATCCGGATCCAGATCTTCACTAAAATCTAATCACTTCATCCTTGTCACACACCCAACCTCTCCACCGAATTTCATCCACATCCGTCCACAACATTTTGAGATATCCTGCACATAGACAGACAGACAGACAGACAGACAAACAGAAAGGGGTGAAAACATAACCTCCTTCACCTTTGGTGGTGGAGGTAACAATGATTTTGTACAATGGAAACTTCTCTTATGAGTCTATTGATGCAGGTTTTGCAAAATAAACGAAAATAAAGTCAAAACAATTGTTACTTATACGTTTATGGTCACCATGGATTACAAGCACTATGAATGCTTATGAGGCCTTTTGCACATGCACTATGTGCGTGTTTACACTGACCGGTTGTGTTCACCGGGCACTTTTAACCTGCCATTGTTAACGTGAAATCTGTGATTCAAATTGCCTTTTTAACATAATTTTCAGCATTTCGACAAAAGAGTGGCAATTTCAATATGGTTAACCATAATTGTTGCGTTCCTGATTGAAA
>CM068964.1:85871663-85887448 GCA_035128595.1 Eptatretus atami
CTCCCACCTTGAGGCGGCGCTACACGATACACATTTACATCGAAAATTTGAATACTACCTCACCCCCCTTCCCCCAAAGACCACCGGCAAAGGTAAAAACACCCCTGTACACCAAGTGGGGTCATACTGACCCGATGTATCAAGTCTGGATGTAATTATCTCAGAACTGTAGGAGGAGCACGACAAACAAACACACAAACACTGGTCCGTGAATTGTCGTAAGGATTACAACTGACAGCGATGACGGTTGCAACAACTTCACAGGTACTATTTATGCACGTACACAAACATTGCAGAATTATCTTTGCTTAAGGGACCAATGCACGGGCAAAGGAGGGAAATGCAATAAAATACTACCATCTAAGTCCATAACTCAGGATGTTAATTTCACAACTCGTGATACCGGGTTAAAATCCCACATACTCTCTTTATTTGCCCATTGTCCATTAATTTCCTTGCAGTTCATGTCATAATTCACTGATGTGGTATGGTATGGTATGGTATGGTAAACATAAAAGCTCCTACATTCGCTTTAAACACTGTTTAAAAAAAAAGGTAAAGGTACCAAGGATACCATGATTAGCTTTACCTACTGTACCTGTCAATGCACAAAGGAGGGGATGTGTGGAGACATCTTTTCAACAAAACAATAATAAATCAGCCAATGCTTTAAACATGATTCTTAAATAATTCTATCGAGTCTGCGGTTGCCAGAGACGTTCATTTGCTGGTCTGGACGAAAAACAAAGTTCATATACAACACAGAGACGTGAAAAGCGACGTCATCATCTGGAGATGCGTTGAAAGAGCCCACAACCTTTGGTGATGGGACTGCCAATTTGCACAAGCAATCAAGGCTTGGTAAATGGTGTGAATCACCTCGTGTCACCAAGGCTTTCGGCAGCTCCGCTCCAAAATATAGAGACCATAATAGGAAAAGTATTATCTGGTGTGAAATGTAAAAGGTCTGCAAGCTATATGACGAAAGAGCATAAAAATTAACATTCTGATCAGAAGGACTGCATGCTGCATGATGCAGCACCTCCTGCTACCACCTCGCCAGGATGATGGTTTTAATCTGAATTTCTCCAAGGGGGGGGGACAAATCCATGATCAAATAGCTCATGAGCCATCACATGCGACCAACTGTGCTGTATGAGCACCTTTCAGTATACAATGTCTGACCTCAGGTCTCCAATCATCCTGGATGTATTATATTCCATGAATGTCATCCCATCGAGGTGGGACTCACATCCAAGTCTGGACAGCATTTAAGAGGATGAAGAAGGGAAGAGCGCAAGGCATTGATGAGGTGCATACAGAGATGATAATTGCAGCGGGAGAAGTCGGATTAAAAACAAAACCTGTCAAAGGGCAGAGGAGATCCTTGTGAGCCAACGGCCATCCATTTCTAGTGCCCAACTGTGTCTGCGGACGTCCTCCTGCAGTTGGGCTCCTTTTTTTTAGGATGTTGGTGACAGGATTTGCACTCCAACTACCATAAAACCCTTCACGCCGCAAAACATACGAAAAACGCAAACAAAATTGAAAACCTACTCCATGGGAGTACCTCATGTGCAATGAGGTGTGGCGCTATCGGTACCTGTGCAGGAGGACGAAAGTCTGAGTCTTCAGGTCCTTGGTGCTTCCAGTCTTGCTCTACGGATGTGAGACTTGGACTCTGACCAGGGATCTAAGACGGACACTTAATTCCTTTGGTGCCAGGTCTCTTCGGAGAATCCTTGGCTATTGCTGGTCGGACTTTGTGTCCAACAAGCGGTTGCTGAGAGAGGCTCAAATGAGATTTGTTACCTGCATAGTCTGTGAGCATCAGCTGTGGCTGTATGGACATGTGGCTCGTTTTTCTGACACTGATCCTGCTCACCAGATTCTCTCAGCGAGGGAGTCTTGTGAGTGGAGGAGGCCAATGGGCCGACCACGTGCCTCGTGGTTGCAGCAGGTTGATCAGCATCTCAAGGAGATGGGGATGGGCCAGGCATCTGCCTATGGAATGGCCAGACGTAGGCTCCTGGAGTACCAGTGGAAACTGGACGCAGCGACACGCTGCATGCTCCCAGACCTAACCTGACCTGAGAAGTCAGAGTCAGTTGGATGAAGAGATTGTTGAATGCATGCATCAGTGAGGGTCCAATTCCAGAGGATTGGAGGACAAGGTTAATTGTGCTGATATGGAAGGGAAAAGGAGATGTTCAAGACCCGGGAAGTATAGAGGCATTACGCTCCTTAGTCATGTCTTGAAGGTGCTGGAGAGGATTCTGGATGGGAGCATAAGGAAGAGTGTGGAGATGGGGATCAGAGAAGAGCAGTAGGGGGTCAGAAAGAGTAGGGGGACGATGGATGGAATGTTCACGCTAAGACAACTGGTGGAAAAGAGGTTGGAGGTGTAAGGTGAGGTGGCATTGCGATTTGTGGACCTGGAGAAGGCCTAAAACACTGTCCCGAGAAAGATGGTGATGGTGACACAGATGAATTGGAGTGCCGGAAGCAGAAATTAGGTTGGTGGAAGGGATGTACAAGGGACTGAAGTGAAGAGTTTTGGTTGGTCCTGATGTCTGAGGAGTTCAGTGTGAACATCGATTTGAGGCAGGGAAGCGCACTCAGCCCACTTATGTTTACCATGGTGATGGAGCTGGCAAGCAGGAAGGTGAGCTTGAGTGGTAGGGTAGCTGCATGCGCATGATCTGGCTGTTGTGGTGGAGAGTGGGCGGGAGATGCAGGAAACACTGGGGGAGTGGAAGGAGGCATTTGAGAAACATCAGCTGAAGATGAGTATGGAGAAAACTGAGGTGATGTGGGTCAAGCAGCTGAGAAAATACATTAATATCAGGTTAGAGGGGAAGGCGATCAGGCAAGGAAATGGGTTTGAGTATCTGGGTTGAACAGTGACCGGGGATGGAAAGTCCAATGCAGAGGTGCAGAGAAGGATTCAGGTGTGTGTGTGAATGCATGGAAGAGGGTTGAGGGAGTAATGGCAGACAAAAATATATCAAGGAAATCGAAAGGGAAGGTTCTGATGTCATGTGAAACACCGGCCTACCTGTACAGCTTGGAGACTGTGGCACTGACAGAGAGCCAACAGAGGCTGCAGGTTTGCGAGATCAACTGGGTCAGGGGGATTGTGGGAGTGAAGAGGGTGGATAGAAGGAGGGTGGATGAACTGAGTGAGGAGATTAGTGTGCAGATGAGCTTGACAGCGAGGTTGGTGAAATGCTGGCTGATACGGGCTGGACACTTGGTGCGAATGGGGAAAGAGAGAATGGCAAAGAGAGTGGATAGGTTGAGGGAGCAAGGAATGAGGAAAAGAGGTAGACCACGGTTGAGATGGGAGGATTGTGTGAGGAGGATATCCGTAAGGTAGGGGTGGTTGGAGGGTGGAGAGAATTGGCTAAGAACAGAGGGAAGTGGAGGAGTATCATGGTCAAGGCAGGGCAGAAGCTTGGTTCCATCAGACCTTTCTCCTTATAAAGGGAAGAGAAGAAGAAGAAGAAGAAATTGAATGTTTAAATATGTATGGTAAACAATAATATGGAACCATCATGGATTTTGCCTGCATAAAAGAGGTTTGTACAACAATCCTTTAAGGACCTAACAAATTTGTTGGGTTAACTACACCTTTGTTTTTCTTATTAGTCATAAAAAGAGGCATAAATGATGTCATAATATGTCGACATATATATGATAATAATATGTATAGAAATAATGGATTAATTTGTGTATTTATTTGTTTGTTTATTTATTTATATATGTTACAAAAACTCAAAAATTACTGAACAAAATCCAACCAAACTTTGCATGTTGCCTAAGTGTACCCTTGGTATGGTTTCTGTCTGGGTAGCATATCTGAGGGAGGCGGTTCAGGGTGGGAGAAAAACCCCAATTCTCTCTTTGTAAATGTGTATCATATAGCGCTACCCTGTGGTATTTGGTATTACAAATCATCTTCTTAGAAAGAAAGTTGAAACAACTTAACAATACGAATTGTGGTGATGTTGAAATCAGTGAGACCAATTAGAAATTTTCAAAATGTTTCATTTAACTCATGTTTAAGCTGAGCATGAAACCAAAGCATCCAACACTGAGCTTCACAGTGAAGCTTAAGTGATTTTTGCTCACACCACACCAATATATAAACAAGAAAAAGAGCAATCAGAGATTGCAGACCCTCACCAGGACTTGTTTTTTGTGGTGCATTTTGATAGGTTTTAGGGTAAATCCAATGTGGCTGCTAAACCATGTGACCTATGATGTGATATGTGACCCTTTTCTTCCTCATGGATAGGCGGTCATACTTGTAAAGTTTCGCCATGATCTGTTCAGCCATTTCAGAGAAGAAGATTTTTGGAGGTTTTCAAAAAAACAACATGGCTGCCGAATCACGTGACCGATGACCTCATCAACAAATTTTGCGGACCATTTTATCCCGAGATGACTCTCCAATTTTTTCATACTGATCAGATGTAGCATTCTACATATGCAATTATGATGTCATAACAAAGTCACCTATGATGTCATAAAATATCACACATTCCACATTAGGAGTACTTGCTACATGCCAAGTTTCAAGTTTTTTTCATTGGTACGGTTTCAGAGATACAGAGGTCCAAAGTTTTTTCCGTTTTTCCAACATGGCTGCCACAGCACATGTCCTACGATGTCATAATTATCATTAAAACATTCTACATAAGTAGTCGCACCAATGGTGAAAATTTCATTTCAATCCGCCCAGTGATTGTAGAGTAAAACACAAAAGTTCTGTGTGGACAAATATACAAACAGACAAACAAACAAACGGACGCAAATGCAATACCCTCTCCTTTGACGAGGGTAATTAGCTCAGGTGGAACCAATCACCTCCAAAATCACACACCAAGTTAATTGGCCTCGACCTGTGTTAAATTGTAGTGATTCTGATTATTTCAGAATAAAGTCAGCTCTTCCAGCAGGTTTCCTCTGCTGGGTAGTGCATTTCACAGCAAAGACTCAACCACGAGCACCAAGGAGCTTTCAAACGACCTCTGGGATAAAGTTGTGGAAAGGCACAGATCAGGGGATGGGTATAAAAATATTTCAAAGGCCTTGAATATCGCTTGGAGCACAGTCAAGACAATCATTAAGAAGGGGAAAGCATATGGTACTACCGAGACCCTGCCTAGATTAGGCCATCCTTCCAAACTGGATGACCAAGTAAGGAGAGACTGATCAGAGAGGTGACCAAGAGGCCAATGGCAACTTTGAAAGAGCTACAGGCCTTTATGGCAAGACTGGTCACTGTGTGCATGTGACAATATCTCAAGCACTCCACAAGTCTGGCCTGTATGGGAGTATGGCAAGAAGGAAGCCATTACTCAAAAAAGCCCATCTTGAGTCCTGTTTGAGGTATGTAGAAAAACACTCTGGAGATTCTGAAGCCATGTGGCAAAAAGTCTTGTGGTCTGATGAAACCAAAACGGAACTTTTTGGCCGAAATGCAAAGTGTTAAGTTTGGCGCAAACCCAACACAGCACGTCACCCAAAGAACACCATCCCTTCTGTGAAGCATAGTGATGGCAGCATCATGTTATGGGGATGTTTCTCATCAGCAGGGACTGGAGCACCTGCCAGGATAGAAGGGAAAATGGATGGAACAAAAATACAGCAAAATCCTCCAGGAAAACCTGCTGCCCTCTGCAAGAAAGCTGAAATTGGGACGGAAGTTCACCTTTCAGCATGACGACGACCCGAAGCACGCAGCCAAAGCTACACTGGAGTGGCTAAGGAATAAAACGATAAATGTCCTTGAGTGGCTTAGTCAGAGCCCCGACCTAAATCCAATTGAAAATCTGTGGCATGACTTGAAGATTGCTGTCCATCAATACTCTCCACATAACTTGACTGAGCTTGAACAGTTTTGTACAGAAGAATGGGCAAATATTGCCCAATCAAGGTGTGCAAAGTTGGTAGAGACCTATCCAAACACTCACAGCTATAATTGCTGTCAAAGGTGATTCCACCAATTATTAACTCAGGGGTGTGGATACTTATCCAAGCAATATATTGTGGTTTTGTATTTTTAATTAATTTTCTGAATTTGTGGAATTTGTTTTCCCACTTGGAATTGTTTATCATATGTAAAATAAAGGTGGATAAAAAATCTGGATTTCAATGCAATACTAATATACCAGGCTAAGAAGGGAACAAATGTTGAAAAAATTTTCATTCCGAAAAAAAAAAATAGAAAGGTCGGCAAGATCAGCGAGAGGGGTCTGGAAGCATAGGAGAAATAGGGGATCGGATGATCTGGTTGAGAGTTGGTCGGAAAGATAGGAGAGGGGTCGAGATAGAGGAGGATGTCGGAGAGAGGGAAGAAGGTGGAGATAGGGAGAGAAGGTCGGAGAGAGTGGAGATGGAGTCGGAGATAGGAGAGGTTGTCGAGAGAGGGGGAGAGGAGATCGGAATAGAGGGAGGGTCTAGGAGAGGGGAAGGATGTCGGAAGAGAGGAGAGAGGGGTCAGACGAGAGGGAGAGTGAGTCGGAATAGGAGAGGATGTCGAGAAGAGAGGGAGCGGGTCGGAAGAGAGGAGAAGAGAGAGACACGGAAGAAATAGAGGAGAGAGAGAAGAAATCGGGAGATAAAGAAAAGAAAAGTAGTCGAGAAAAGATAGCGAGAGCCCGTCCGCGACCCGCATAGGAGCAGGGCCGTCGCGGCTAGGGAGAGGCGGCCGCTGGCGAACTTCACCGCCACGACCGGAGCCGACACGACCGGTGTCGGAGAGCAGGCGCACGATGCGCGTCGCGACGATACGGGACCGACACGTGCGACGACGGGGTCGGCACCGAATCCAGCTGACCACGGTGATCCCGGACGACGAGGGAAGACGGGGCCTTCGCCGCAGAGACGGGAGACCGCGGGTCCGGACGAAGGGAGCGAGCGGTCGCGACGCACTAGGGGATCGGGGTCCGAGATGGGAGAGGGGTCGGAGATAGGGAGATGGGTCGGAGAGAGGGAGAGGGGTCGGAGATAGGAGAGGGGTCGGAGATAGGGGATGGGTCGGAGAGAGGTCGAGATAGGGAAGGGGTCGGAGAGAGGGAAGAGGGTCGGAGAGAGGAGACAGGAGAGGGGTCGAGAGAGGGGACAGGGAGAGGGGTCGGAGAGAGGAGACAGGAGAGAGGGGTCGGGATAGTGTGAGGGGTCGGAGATAGGAGAGGGTCGGAGATAGGGAGACGGGTCGGAGGTAGGGGAGGGGTTCGGAGAGAGAGGTCGGGGTAGGAGACGAGGAGAGGGGTGGATAGGGTGGAGGAGCAGAGTGGGGAGGGAGAAGGAGTGGAGGGAGGGAGAGTGTAGAGTGGAGAGGGAGGGATGGGGAGAGAGGGAAGAGAGTGTGAGGGGAGGGGAGCATATTGGAAGGGCTGGATTTTGGCGGATGTGACACCTAGTTTAACATCCATCCTCGCGATGATGGTCACAACACATTTATGACTCACCCTGCTTGTGAAATACCAGGATGACAGTTGAAAGCTGGGTCGAGATTCGCACCCAGGCGAGACAGCTTAGAGCGACCGTGCCTACCTTTAGGTTATCCTGCCATGATCTGGTGATTTATTGCTTTATAAAAACTGAATTGATCCGAGCAGCAGTTACAACTGCTTCAAAAAAAATAGCTTTCATTTGTCCAAGTCGCACATTCTTTGACAGCCCTTCCTCCCCTAAACCCGCAGAGAGTTGTATGGTGGTGGAGGGTGTTTGGCAGGAGGATAGTGGGAGGGGAAGGCAGCGTGAGGGAAAGGGAAGGCGGCGTGATGGGAGGGAGGGGAAGGGAAGGGCGATAAAACGTGCCCAACCAGCAACATTTTCTTTTTAACTGCTGAGTTCCATCAAAACCTGGGTGGGAGCATTGAAAAACCCATGCTATCTACTTAGCAAATTCAAAACTAAACCGAGAGTCCTTAACAGAGGGGAGGAGCAGGGGGAGAGGAAGAGGGGAGGGATGGGAGATATGGAGATATATATTATATATATATTACGATTACATAGCGGTTATAAATAAGCAACAGTGCAAGTTAGTCGAATTAAAAAAACTACTATTTGACCAAAAGAGCTACCATTCATCATCCTGGTTGCCTTACGAAGCTGAAGACGGCTGTTCACATGCAACATGCGTACAACATAGGAATGTAAATTTGTTTATTGGGTAGGATCTGCTGCCCAGACAATAACCCCCCCCCCCCCCCCCCACCCTCTGAGTTAGCAAGCAGAAACCGTGGTTTCAATGGATATCCAAGACTAGTAAGACCACTTGCCACCTGCGTTTTTAGGCTGGAATTTGGACTGTGGCCAGGTTGCCCGACAACTCACCTACCTTTTGCAAAGGACACTCTGGGATATTTAACGTCCAGCAATAAGCACCAACCAGTGTCGGCAGACAGGTCCGGCTAACGTCTATCCAATAGATGGTGCACTCATTGATGCCTCGTCCTGCATGCGACACACTAGGCAATAGTTTTCGCTGGGTAAAGATTCTAACCCATGCTAAACAACTCAAAGGAGGTTTGTACACCTGTAAGAAATCCTGCCAGCCCAGATACCGCAGTACTCTCAGATAAATATGTTATGGGGGGGGGGGGGGGGGGGTGTGTACTGAGGGGAATCTTTAATGTCTGCAAATGAGTGAGCAAACGAGGCAGAACCAATCGATTGTTTGATGGCAATTTGCAATTTACTTCATGTGATAGCTACTGTCATGATATGAAAGCAGTTTTGCTTCATTTAGAAATGTCAAATCCATCCATGCATAATAAATACACTGCATATTCATGGCAAAAAAAAAATTCTTAGTTTTCCATTAAACTGCTCTTTGGCTTTGTAATTAATCATCATAACCCCATCAGGTAATTGTTTTGAATTGTACAATACAATTCCACGATGAATGGTTGAAGTTTGAATTATTCATTTAGAAAATCCCTGTCCCTACATGAGGCACATTACATGTGAGAAAAGTATTTTTTACAAAAAAATCACAAAACACAGATGTTTTTCAAGCTTACAGTATCACTCAGTGTCGTGGGGTATAATTAATCAGCACGTAGTTTATAAAGTTTAAAACAAGTTTCTTTTCTACTAGTGGGGTGTGCTTACATATTGTAAGCAATAATGAACCGTGTTTCCCCATTGTCTCGGGTCGCTCACCTGCATTTATTTCATTTATTTATATTTTCATTTCCAGATGCTTTCCGACGATTCTGTGATTTTTTCCTGGTGTAACGACTTTGAAGTCCGTCGGCACACAAAATTACCTTGCTTCCCCATTGTCCCGGGTCACTCACCTGCATTATTTTCATTTATTTATTTTTAATTTATTTATATTTTCATTTTCAGATGCTTTCTGATGATTCTGTGATTTTTCCTGGTGAAACGACTGATGTCCGTCGGCACACAAAATTACCTTACTTCCCCATTGCCCCGGGTCACTCACCTGTATTATTTTCATTTATTTATTTTTAATTTATTTATATTTTCATTTACAGATGCTTTCCGACAATTCTGTGATTTTAACTGGTGTATCGGCTTTGATGTCCGTCGGCACACAAAATTACCTTACTTCCCCATTGTCCCGGGTCACTCACCTGCATTTATTTCATTTATTTATATTTTCATTTACAGATGCTTTCTGACGATTCTGTGATTTTTCTGGTGTATCGGCTTCGATTTCCACCGGTACGCAAAATATCAGTTTTCTACGTCACCCGCAAGGTACTGATCTTTCATATCAGTCAATGAGTTAGACAGTGAGTCAGTGGTTAGAAAAAGCTTTATATATTAGATACTTAATGCCTTTGGGGCTCATATGTATATATATATATATATATATATATATATATATATTTATTTATTTATAACTTATACCTGCAGGAGGGGTCAGGGTATAAATTGAGAAATGGAAGAGAATGGAGGATGACTGCAAAGAGAAAGGATGGCAAGGGAACATGTGAGGATTGGGGAGAGAAGGGAAAGAAATAATTGTCCCATAAGAAACAATGTGATAGATGGAGGTTGTGTGTCAGGACGAAAGGGATGGGGATCACCGAGAGAGAGAAAGTCACTTATGCATTTAAATAAAATAAAATTTAAATTGAACCAAATTTCACTCAACTGATATCACATCCAACTGCTCATGGACTCTGTGGCTTTTTCACCTGAGAAGGTGGAGAAGTTTCTGGCAACCCTTGGCTCTGGCTCTGCAATTGGACTGGACGGCATCAGCTCATATGTCCTAAAAACCTGCTCTGCTGCTCTTGCACATCCTCCCTCTGCCATTTTCACCCTGTCATTTGCCCGAGGTCATCCTCCATCTGCTTGTAAGTCAGTTAACATCACTGCATTACATAAAAAGGTGCAATAACGGACCGCCTTAACTACAGACCAATTAGCTTGAAATCTTCAGCAAGGTCATGGAATCCATCATCGCATTGGACATGAAATCATTCCTTTTCTCCAACAACATCATTTCAGATCATCAATTCGGATTCACGCCTGGTTACTCTACTTTGGACATGCTCCTTCTACTCTCCCAACAATGGGTAGAGGCCCTCAATGCTGGACATGTGTTAAGGGCCATCTCTGGACATATCTCAAGCTTTTGATGCAGTCTAGCATCCTGCCTTGCTCTCCAAACTCTCTACCTATGGCAACTCCACTCTTGGATTACTGACTTCTCTACTCTCATAGCCAGCGTGTGGCTCTCAACGGAACCCTTATATCTCTCCCTGTCAGGCTGGAGTGCACCAAGACAGTCTTCTGTGCCCAATACTATTCCTGATCTTCATAAACGATCTCTCTGACTCTCTGGAAAATCCTCTTTATCGATTTGCTGATGACTCCACCCTTTGCCATGACATCTTTCATCCTTTAGACAGGCAGGCTGCAGTCTCTTCCCTCTTCTCAGACCTTGACAAAATCACTAATCTGGTCAAACACTTGGAATATGTCCAGCGAAACACTTTTATCCTTGAAAAATCCCACATACTAACCTTCTCTCGTCTCTCTTCTCTCTGAAAGGATCATGCCGCAAGCCCTCCCATCTACTTTCTCAACAACCCTCTCAAAGAAGTCCAGTCATTGAAACTATTGGGTCTTACTCTCCACTATGATCTCTATTGGGCCAACCACATTTCAAAGTTGGCCTGCAAAGCTAGTTGCTGACTGGGCATCCTCCTTCATGCAAAGTTTCACCTGAGCTCCGTATGAGGCTTTCATCTGTCGCTTGATGTAATGCGGCTCTCACCTCTGGGCTGGAGACTCTGCCTCACACCTTGCTCCGCAAGACCAAGGCCTTCAAAATCATTGGTATCTCCTGTGATGAAGTGGAGTCTCGAAGCTTATCACTCTCAAATCAAGTTGTTCCTCGATCATAAACTGACATTTGTAGATATACAGACAGACACACAGAAGTGAATCAATTGTTTAAACCCGCTTTTTGCATGCGTTAGGTAATAATAGAGATGTCAATCTATATTACAGAGCAGGAGTATCTGTCTGTCTGTCCGACCCTGAACTACTCCCTCAGTTTTGGGGCTCGCCCCGCCAAACCTTCCATGGAACGTTTTACAATCCCAGCTGGTGTCCAAAGGGTGGGAGGTTTCTTAAATTCCTCAATACAATTACAATTTTGAGTTACGATCCGTACTAAGCTGCTTCCCACCTGGATGTAATGTCAAAATGGCGTTTACCATTCATTTAACAAAATACAATGTTAAAAACACTCGTGCAGTAAATGAATATCTAGTCTTAATTTGTTATTGGAATGATGCTGTTTGGAATGAAAATATAGACACATTCACTTTAAAGGAGAATCAGGAAATAATGTGAGGGTTTTCACCCATGACATTTGCCGATTCGGCATTGTGACGTCATATAAATATTATCCACCTTACTTCTGTTGGGGTCAGCTGCAGTAAGTTTTTTGCCCAAGTCCTTCACGAACCGATTGTCCAGCCCCTCCCATGCATATCACAGGTACCTCGCTTGTGGTATATATGTAGAATTTGAACCTGAGATCCCAGCATCAGGAGTTTTGAGTTTAAATGGGACACCAAACAAACCAACCCTATTGGGAATGTCTAGTGAGTAGTGAGCACATAATTATTTAATGTTATCAATAATGTGAGTGGAACACATGGAAAGGTTCTCCTTGATAGTCAAAACTGAAAAATAGATTTATTTAATTTGCAAATAAAAACAGTCATCCAGCATCAGGTCAGGTCAGGTATGGGAGCATGCACCGGAGCAGCGCGTCGCTGCGTCCACTTTCCGCCAGTACTCCAAGGGCCTCCGTCTTGTCACCTCCCAGGCAGATGCCTGCCCATCCCCATCTCCTTGAGATGCCGATCAACCTGCTGCAACCACGAGGCACGTGGTCGGCCCATTGGCCTCATCCACTCACGAGGCTCCCTCGCTGAGAGAATCTGGTAAACAGGATCAGCATCAGGAAAACGAGCCACATGTCCAAACAGCCACAGCTGCAAAGCCCCAATCTGACAGTTTCTTTTTAGGCTGAGAATCGAACCCAGACGAGACACCTCAAAGTCAAATGTGCTACCCAGACTAGACCATTGTCAAACTAATATAGGTTTAAGCATTTTATCATCTTCTCATCATTATCCATGACTGCACTCTTTTTCCAGAGGAATAGTACTGCTGCAGCCATTCCAAGGCAGATAAATGCATTGGCCAGTTTACCATTCCTTTCCCTGTGGGGTTGGGGTGTGAACCTGCAATCACCAGATTACAACAGAAACTCAGTCAGTTGAACCAACTCAGAATTCATTCACATTTCATACACAAACTTTCCATTGAAATAACTCATCATGCATTTGTTGATTCATTTGGATCCTCAGTCATGGTCCAAATTACAAAGATGAATAATTTCTGCTCTGTGCTGATAACATTATCACTTATTCTACCCCTCACACATATTAGAGTTCACACGACTTGTAGGCCTCAATCCTTGGCCAGCCTTCATTCCTTTTCCTAGTAACTCCAAAAAATTTGTATTTTTTAACACAGCGTCAGATTATTACAAACTGCCCACTTCTTTAATGCAACCTGCTGCCGATACATTGATGGATTTACTCTGCACAGGTAATAGGATTACCTGAATCTGTGGTTACATGCACCAGATTCCAAATAGTATTACAAATATCATGCAGCTGATGTCTGCAAGAGATGTTATTTGTTGACACAAAATAATTAAATTGTATCTCGAAGTCTTGCTGGGGAAAAGACCTTTGTGAGACAGCGAGCTGGTATTCGAGCGAAATAAGCTTTGATAATTATTAGAAGCTATTATTTGGATGAGTGCATTACGTCTAACAAGAGAAGGAACCCAACAACACCAGCAACAAAAATAGTAAAGGAAAAGGCATTATGTATAATGTAGGGAGGTTTGTGCCGCTCGGTTGCTAAGGCAACTTGTATAATGCATTTTTGAGGATGGAAGGCATGAATCATGCACCTTAACCATCAGCAACATTTTTGCTTTTAAACATGCAAAATAGATGAAGGGCACTGATAATGTCTTTAAACCTTAAAAGTCTGATGGAAAGACAAGTGCTGATGTATATTGGACTTTAGTTGAAGCTTTACATATTATTCCATTTACAACTCTCAATCTACACTTCAGGGTGGTGCAGAACTGACACACATTTCACACCACTCTCCTGTCCGAGGGGTGGGGTGGGAACTTTTTGGGGTTGTGGGACCATTTTTCTCAGTGGATATTCTTAAGATATTCCAGTTTTGTATTTTTAATTAATTTTCTGAAATGTCAAATTTGTTTTTCACTTGGAAGTTATGGGTTACTATGTGTAAATAAAGGTGGAAAAAGTCTGATTTAATGCAATTTAATTCCAGGCGATAAGGCAACAAAAGTGAAAATGTTGAAGAGGGGGTGTAGCTTTCTATAGGCACGTATAGACGTGTATGTGTTGTGTGTGTGGTGTGTGTGGTGGTGTGTGTGTGTGTATATTGTATATATATATGTTATATATTATATATATATATATATTATATATATATATACAAACTCGCCCGCCGGCGTGCGAACAACCGCGTCTAACCAATAGCGGTCGCTTCCACCCCGAACGGACAATTCAGTCGCGACTTTCCAGAACAACGCCGAAAACCAGTCACGGGTGTGCTCCAAGCACACCACAACCTTGTCCGCACTCACCCGTACTACAGGTCCGATCGCCAAATAATCGATTACCTAATTATTCGCGCGGGTGGATTAGCGAAAGATTGTACCTCACAGCCTGCTTGGACACGAGCGCTTAAGCAGCTCGCTCCGTTTTGGGATAACCGAGCGGGGTATTATCGCGAGGCCTCGCTGGCCCGATCTATTATCGCTATTAAAGCCCTATTATTCCGAAATGCAATACGGCAGTTCAATGGAGGAAAATGAGCGCGAACAGGTCACATTCAAACAGACAATTTATTCACACACGTATGCAGTCAGTATTACATGCAGCATTATACAAGCATGCACATATGCAATTATACAGCCAACAAAAACAATGCAAAGGAACTACGACCGTTTATCTATTATGTACAGATTACTTATACAATTCCACTTGACGGACTTGGCGCCACAACTTTCATACAAAGAAAAGCAAGGAAAAACCCCCTCCAAAGACAAACCCTGGACCTCTCGGGGTCTTTATGTCATGGAGCTTTGAGGACCGAAGGAGCTCCAAGAGGCGCGCAGGTTACCTTCCTCGCTGGGGCGACCCGTGACGACTTCCTTCCCCACGGCAGCTAGGTAACCTCGGCGCGGCTGGTGATTGGCCCCACCGGCAACGCCTGAGAGGAACGAACAGGTCTTTGCTCTTCTCGAGTTGATGCTCTCTTTAAACCCGTCGTCCCTCAGCGATGCTCGGACGAAAGTCTTATGAATCAAGGACCGATGATACAAAATTTGAAATCTTCGGTTCTTCACGCAGGGTTTTGTACGCCGTCGAGTCGGCGAAAGGATGGTTCCTCAGTGTTGTACACCAACTGTCAAACAGGAGAGGAAGCATGATGTCTGGGGCTCTTTGCTGGATCGAGTCAGGACTTGCCAGAGATACTGGCACCCTGAACCAAAAGGCGACCACAGATTTGCAGCTGCCATCAATACCTCTGCTGTCTACGCCTATGGTCAGGGGTTCATCCTACAGCAAGATAACGACCCAAAACATACCTCCAGGCTATGTCTTAGAAGAAAGAAGAAGATGGTCGCGTCTAAAAATATGGAATGGCCAGCACAGTCTCCAGACTTAAACCCCATCGAGCTGTTTGGGATGAACTGGACAGAAAGGTGAAAGCAAAGCAACCTACAAGTGCAACACATTTGGGAACTTCTGCAACAGTGTTGGGAAGAACTTTCCGAACAAATATTTGATTTCCATTGTAGAAAGAATGCCACGAGTATGTTGGTTGCGTTATATTGTTATGAATCTGGGAGCCATTTGCACACAACAGCCAGGCCCCGCAGTTCAGTTATTTCAATAAGCAGCTGTTTATAGTTAGAACCCTCCCCTATGTTTAATGGGTTGCTAAGTGTGTGCACTGCGAAGTTTCTTTCTAGTTAGATTTTTACAATACCCAATGCCAACAAATCAATCCTTCACTTCTTCGCACCATCGACGCCATTGCCCATGTGTGTTCGACCACGGACGTGGGCGGAGGTTTCCTCACCTCAGAACACCGACTCCACCCAGCAAAGGAGGGGGTTCCCCCCTGTCCAATCACGG
>CM068964.1:85941462-85952977 GCA_035128595.1 Eptatretus atami
CTTTTTAAACAAAATTAGTTCCACTAGTGCGGGCCCATAGGTGCAGGCCCTCAAGGTGCAGGCCCGTAGGTGCAGGCCCATAGGTGCGTGACCGTAGTGCAAAAAAAAAGAAAAATATAATAATAATTTAAATAAATTTTATTGTGACGTCTCAATAGTGATGTCATAGCACCGTTCCATGATCATTGGTTGTAATTAAATGGCCGTAATTTGGAACCGCTCGTCCGATTAATATCAAACCTTGAAAAGCACAAGACGCAGGGGCCCCAGCAATATTCCTGGCAAGTTTCAAATCAGATCGGACCAGTGGTTGTCGAGAAGGGGGTCCAGACACACAATATACGCACCATCAACACAGAGATTTGCTGGAAATTATATATGATTATCAAGTAATCAAAGTAATCAAAGTCAATCAATTTATATCAATGTAATAATCTATAACATAGGAATAATGGAAAATACTAATGAATACTAGAAGCATAATAAATACAATGAAAAAATGATACAGATGAAATACAATGCATACATGCATATAAAAAGTATACATGAAACCGATAGAGAACCCCACAAGGTCCCGTGGGCTCCAGTTACTGTGGGCCTAGGACAATGGCCTATGTTCGATTGGATAAATATGGCCCTGGGTATAGAATTCTTGAAAATTGACGAAACGCACTGAAACTCGCTTGTACTGAATTATCATAAATAAAGCATGGTACGAGTTTCAGTTGGATTGTTAAAGGGTATTGGAAACGAGTGCTAAAACAAAAAAACACAGAGGTGGGCGAACGGACGGAGAGCAACCTGTAGACAACTATTCTTCATTGCACAGCCGCGAGCCACTGACGGCCCCATGGTGCGGGAAGTGGGCCCTGACGTGCGGCTGATAAAACAAATGTGAAACGCTCCCATTATAATATCTGCATAAATGTATCAAATTGACATTGGTTTTCAAATGATGTCCAGCATGAAGCATAAGGTAACAATATCACAACGATCAAGGATATGTGCTAGAATAACAAACAATTTTGCTTGAAGCCCGTTACCACAAAAATCAGAAGAATACGTGGGGCAGATGCCCTATAATGCAGCATTACGGAAGTCTTGCAGCATGTGTGGCGGCTCACATACTGATGCCTTCTTGGAAGTGCCCCCTTATACACAGCTGAATGAGCTAAGCATCTGCCTCTTAATGATGAAGTCATAAAACGATTATGAGTCATTGGATGTATCAGGTTTGCTGAAAATTATCTGTCCATATTGATTAAATGCCACGGTACTTGATCCGACGGAAACAAAATTCAATCAGCTTGCCTAGTTGGAGATAATGGTATAGGCGGATTTCCATAGCAGCGATATTATTGACATTTTCTAGGAAGAATTTCCAAAATGGGAGTATGGCGTTAGTCGTGCCGCGTGGGCTTTTGCGATACTACATGGCAAGTTTCACGAAGAACGAGAGAAACTCCTGGGTGTGAACATAACATGTTCAAAAATATGAATGTACGTCATAAACTAATTGCAATATGTTACGTCATAGTGAGTATAATATTGTGCGGTATTATCATCTGCTAATGCGCCACACTTGTTTCGTATTTCCTCGCAAAAGATTCAAAACAGCTGCCTAGTTTCAGAGATACATTGTTTAGGCGATTCATTAGCGGAGATATTTTGACGATAGTCTAAACCACTTTGTTTCTGTAGGAGGAATTTAAAATCGGAGATGGTGATGTCTGTGCAGGGCTATTTTACATATATATGAATGATTCAGGAAGTTTCGATGAAAACTGTAGGGCTGTATGACGTCATAATCGTTTTTATGACGTCATCATTAAGAGGACGAGGATCTTAGCTCATTCGAGCTTGTTTAGAGGAGGGCCACTTTTGCCAAGAAGGCATCAGTATGTGAGCCGCCACACTGCCTGCAAGACTCCGTAATGGCTGCTATTAGGGTCTGCCCCCACGTACTCTTCTTGATTTTTGTGGTTAACTGGGCTTCAAGCAAAATTGTTTGTATACTGCAACCATATCCTGATGTTGTGATGTTACTCTTATGCTTCATGCTGGAACATTCATTTGAAACCAATGGGTCAATTTGATACCATTTATGGCAGATTATAATGGAGCGTTTTCACATTTGTGTATTATCAGCCGCACGTCAGGGGCCGCACTTTCCGCCACCAGGGGCCGTCAGTGGCTCGCGGGCTGTGCAATGAAGAATAGTTGTCTACAGGTTTGCTCTCCGTCCGTCCCACCTGTGTTTTTTTTTGTTTTAGACTCGTTTCCATACCCTTTAACACATCCAACTGAAACTCGGTACATGGCTTTATTATGATAAGTTGCAGTACAAGTTCGAGTTTCAGGGCGTTTCGTCAATTTTTCACAGAGTTATACCCAGGGCCAGATTTTCCAATCGGCAACATAGGCCATTGGCCTAGGGCCCACCAGTAACTGGGGGCCCACCGGGGACTTGGAGTGTGATTCCAAAGTGGAGAGAAGTAGGAATGAAGTATGTTGTGAAGGTGAGCAGCTCGAGTGTCGTAATTTTGTCGTGTAGTTTTAACCAGAAAGGGGGTGTTGTGCGGACTTTGAGCGCTGCGGAAATGTGGGGACAAAATCGCCAGAGAGAGCAGGGGGGGGGGGGGGACGAAGGCTGGGAGAGGAGACGGTATAAGATACCAGTAAGACCCCGACCAACCTGCGGTGAGAGAGTGAGAGGGGCCCAAAGACTTTCAGCCTCATTGCAGAGATACCAATGATCGCGAATGCCTGGTTTCCACAGCGTGAAGCCGAGAAAGGTGGGAGGTAGGAGCACCAGCCCAGAAGGGGAGAGCAGTACTCCATCAGGCTAGGCAAAGCTTTTGTAAGTGGAATCCAGAGCTAGGTGGGCGAGGAGGACTTTGCACGACGGAGGATTCCCAGTCGGCGACTCGGCTTTGGAGGCGAGGTTTGAATGTGGCCTTTCCAGGAAAGGTCAATGGCAGATGAGTGAGACCCAGAAGCTTGAAAGAAAGGACCTCTTCCAGAGGATTGGTTGAGAAAGAGTGGATCGTGGGTTGGGCTGTCTTGTTTCAAAAATGGTCCTTTGAGAGACATCGTGGGTGTGAGATTGTGTCTGGATGAAAGATATGTTCCACGTGTTGGACCCAGTTTTGTGATTTGACCCAGATCTGCAAGAGCGAAGAAGCTTGCTGCTTGCAGGTTCATGAGGTGTGATTTTTGTGACTCATGGTACGGCAGAAGATGGAGTCATCAGCAAAGGATATGAGGATTTTCCAGAAGAGTCGGAGAGATCTTGATGAAAACCAGAAAAAGAACAGACGCCCAGAGACGCTTACCCTTGGGAGGTAACTCATCTCCTGTGATACAGAAGATTGGGTGATGGAGATAGGAGAACTTTCACATCTTAGGGCCACTATCTTTGACTTTGGCGACAAGGAGAGGAAAGTCTGCGAGCCATGAGTGGAAATGGCCTTGGAATATACCATAGATGAGAGATTTTGGTGGACATGTTGGGTGGCGCGTGGTGACAGACTCTGTGTGCAATAAGCTAATACTGAGTGTATGTTCCAGTTTGGGGGTGAGCTGGCGGCCGGATTTCTTTGGCGATTGAGCGTGCTCTGCATGCGCATTGTTGGGAGACTGGAGGACAGCGCGAATGTCAAGTGTAGTTACCTGGATCTGAAGACCAAATTGAGTTGTGAAGTCGGTATTCATAAGCCCAGTGGTGCAGAGGAAGGATTAATGTCTGAAGCGCATGGAATGGATTCCATAGACATTACGCTGTATTGATGTGTTGTAGAGAGGCGATTTTGGGCGTCTGTATATGTTTATGCGCAGGGGATCTGTTTTGGCACCTTGTGTTCATGCAGGTAGTCAGGTATATTGTGTGCCTTGTCGAGTTGTCCCAAGGCCTCAGACTACGAGGCGAAGGAGACTCCTTGGGAGCGTATACTGGAGACGGTGAATCTACGTAACAGAGAGAGGGTTTGAGCAAGAGCCAAAAAGAGCAGTGTTTTTCCTGGACACGATAGGCTGTGCCGTCTGGACCGGTTGCAGAATTGAGTCGAGGTTTGACAGCAAGCTCTCTTGTCAGGAGAAGGGACACAGAGTCCAGGTGACAGTTGGTGCACTGGTAAGGTGGGTACAGAAAGCGATTGGTTTTTGGACACAAGATGTTAAGCTGGCAAACACCGAGTTTGGCATTCAGCCTTTTCCCGTGTGCGGTAAATCCGAGCTCGGGGAGCGTGCGCGCCATTTTTGTAATGTGGTGAGAGGTAGGGTATGTGAGGGGAACATTCACGTTCAGAAACTGATTTGATTAGACTGTGCTTGATTCTGGGTGGCTGTATTTTGAAGGAGGGAGAGATGGTTGATAAGTTCAGGATCGATTGCTGTGTGAGGAAGGTATGGAGAGTCTTGTTTCTCCTGCCTTGCCTCTGATGGGTGAGATAGCATTCCTTGTGTTGCTCGAGCTTTATGGAAGGAACTGAGATTACTCTCAGTTGGTTTGCTTTCCAATGAGCAAGGCAAGTTGTTTCAGGACAAGCGCTCGCCACTAGGCCCTGGGGTCATTTTAGCGTTCGATTTAACTTCATGGCGGAGAAGGTACCTGGAGTTATCAACTGGAAAGACGAGAGGGGATACATCTGTGCATTGAGGGAGAGTACAGTTTTTTTAGAAAGAATTCCCAGGGATTGATGTTGGAGAAAGTAGAGATAGGAGCGAATCTATAAGTTTTTTGAGGGGCCCCCCCCCCCCCCCCTTGGGGCCTTTGGAAGGAAACCCCCCTTGCTAAAAAAAAGGTTCCTGTCTGCTTTTTTTTTCGGCTTGAGGTGATATGCAGACTCGACGGCGTGGTGATTTGGTGTTTCTCTAGGTGAGATAGCGCTCAGTAGAGATGTCCACTTTGTGAAGAGGAACGTGGTCATTAGAGATAATTCTGGGCGTTGGGAGCGTCGAGTATGGGAGAGACATCAGGGGTGACGTTGTGCCTAGGTAAAGTGTCATATATCTAGATCTCAGACAGAGTATAGGAGTTCCGTGGTCTGACTTTGAGATATCTTCGGGGTTCGGGGAGATAACTACGACTGTGAGAGGTGCAGAGCATTGAGTTCTCAGAAGTACTTTGTGTGCCTGATAGTGCGGCATGACAGGTGATGTAGAGGCTTCGACATGCCGCTCAGAGGGCGTGTCCACTTGGCGTAATGATGACAATTGAATCGCCACGCATATGAAGGAAGAGAGAGTTTCGGATGAGAACCCATAGAAGTTTGGTCACTTTGTTTTTCGGATTGTACAGGTGTAAATGGAGTCTTCACTGTTTTGGTGGACTGCTGGGTCAATTTATGGGTCACGCTCAACTATTATAGCTATGCACTCATCGAAACAGTCGGGATGAGTGTAGTGTGTGTGGACCGGGGAAGCCGTAGCAGAGGCTAATTCCTTGGGGTGTGGTGGTTTGAAATGATTCAGGTGTGCATGTGATGTGAGGAATAGAGTCCTTTTATGAAGAGATGCGAGAGATTCCATCAGTTGACGTTGGGCCATGGGCTCCAGGGTCCGTCATGAACGTGAGCGAGGGATTAGCGGAGGGAGAGCCGACCATACTTGGGCTTGGAGTCGACACTGACTGTTCTTGTGTGGGTGATAGATAAGATGTTCTGTGTGGACATATTTTAGATGTTTTTGTTTTTGTTCAGTTGTGCTATATCCTGTATGGAAAGATGAAAGTTTGAGCAACCAGTGCCTGGATATTTGAGCGTCCCACTGTTAATGAACCGATGGAGGGTGATGTGTGTTGTGGGGGTGGATGGTAGGACAATGGTGGATCTCTGAGTGTTCGGGTGTGGAGCTTAGGATGTGTTTGATTTGTGGAATAGATTGTGGTCTGGTTGATCTGTGTGATGGATGGGTGGGTTAGAACTAGGTGAGTGGTGGGAGTGTGTTTCTGTGTAATAGAGTCTTAACGGTGAGATGTGGTGAGGTCTTGGGAGGGAGAGAGTGTGATGCTGCGTGTGTGCGTTTTTGCAGAGTTCGCAGGGGTAACGAGGGCGTGTGATGGCCGGTTGTGTTGATCTTCGCGTGTTTGAGCCGCGCACCTTTCCTTGTTGTGTTTTCTTGCACTTTTTCTGTTAGAAATGTGTCTGATTGGGTTGGCTCCAGTTTCTGGAATATGTGGTTCTGACAGATATCTACCTCCTTCTTAATCCACTCCACTTCTTGCTTTGACTATAATAAATCCACTTGAGGAGCACGGCCTATTTTTTTTTCCGTCACCAGTGGGTGATCATTTATAGTAGGTATGACACATTTCGAATGCCTGGAAAATAGACAAACGGCGAAACATTCCATAGCACACATGTCCCTCATTTGGTTGTGAATTATATTTAACGTTTTAAGGTCAGGATTGCGATTAAACTCTCACACTTATCTGTCTTAGGGATTATATAGCCGCGACTATTTCAGTAGTATCGGTATGAGATAGTGTGATGCGGCAGATGTGATATAGGTCACGAGCATGGAGATATTTTGTTTATAGTGGTGTCATGATGTTATTTTGATAAGTAATGAGTGAATGTGTGAAGGATCAGTCTATTCCGTGTCTCTCACACAATAGGTTTAGTTCTAAAGATAGTTCGTACGAAGTTTGTGACTGCTTTATGTGATAGTAAACAATGTTACAAAACACTGCAGGAACTGATGTGAAGCAGTAAGCGCGTGCCCATGAACTAGACTGAGCGCTGATTAGTGTTATATATTAGAGACTTATTTTTTTTGTGTATTCATCCTATAACTTGAGTGTTTGAGAGAAGGTTTTCATCACACAGAGAGGATTTCATGCAAGTGATACGGTGTTGTAGAGAAAAATTTGTAGTGTAAAATGGAATAGATATATAATGGATCGATAAAAAACGCAGGGGGGTGGAAACAGATCACAATGGTTACGGGAGAAAGCAACTTTGGCTCTGGGGAGGTGTATCGTCAAAAGTGAAATTATTTATTTAAGATAAGGATTGAGTAACATTTGAAAAGGGAAGGTTGAAGTAAAAATCGTGAGTGTGTGGGTGAATTTGGACGGTAAACGCAGTGTGAAGCTGCTGGGTCATGAAAAGTTAACCAGAAGAGTCCGAGAGAGACACGTGGTTACGGATAGGTGTAGAGATTCGAAAGGGGATACAGGAAGATTATTATCTTTTGATGTATTTTGAAACGAACAGGTAATTCGGGAAATGGAAGGTTGGTAGATCGGAAGAAATCGTAAGGTATGGCGAGAGAGGGTCCAGCTCAGTAAGAGAGAAAGATGGTGTGCCGGCAGGAAGGAAGAGAGGAAGGAATTGAGAAGAAGAAGAAGAATCGAGACTGTGAGTGGTGCAAGGAGAAAAGGTAGTTTTTATATTTGAATTTAAATACAAGAAATAGCATGTTTAGTTGGGAGGGATGGGGGAACGTTGTTAAAGTGGGGAAGATAGAAATTGTTGAGTAATGGGGAGAAAATACAAAATAAACACGATCATAAGGGAACGATGGGTAGGCCTCAAGCCACTCGGTAAACAAGGTTCGACGAAAACTCACAAAATTAGCACGATTTTTAAACAAAACGAAGAACAGGCGGAACATGGGTAGGCCTCAAGCACTCGGTAAGACAAGGTCGACGAACTCAAAATAGCACGATTTTTAAACAAAACCGAACTATGGAACACAGTAACATGCAGGTAGATAATAAACAGTTAAAACGGACAGATAACGACCGGAAACTTAACTTTGAGATCGTCAGCCAGAGAAGCCCCCTGAAGAGACCTGCAAACACTCCAACCAGAAACGGAAGTGAGTTTCCACTATTTTCCATATCTTTCTTTGTTTACTCAAAGTGGTTGCTATTTTTTCACTATTTTGCTTGACCTTGTTTTTTTACACGCGGATTTACTGCTAATTTTTTCACTATTTTTTCTTATACGTGTTGTTTTTACACCAAAAAGTGGTTGCTATTGTTTTTCCCTATTTGTTTTTGTTCAAAAACGCCTATTTAAAATATATTTTTCTCACTATTTTACTCCTATTTGTTTTGTTTTGAAAACTGGCTTATTAAATCTATTTTTCACTCTTTTTTTTCTATTTATTTTTGTTCCAAATACTCGCTAATTTTAAAAAAAAAAATATTCTCCTTTATTTTTTTTTTCCTTTTTTTTGTTCCAAAACTCCACTATTTAAATATATTTTTTTCTCATATGGCAAAAAAATAGGAAAAAATATATATTTGTATATTTTTTCCGCCTATTTGTTTTTTTTGATGAGGGATAGCCAGCGTCTGTCGTCCTTCTCCTATTCAAGGACGCATATATGGTACTTCAATTTTTATTAAAATAAATAATTTCCAAAAATCGTTAAAAAACCTCTGGATAGTTTACGCTATTGAAGGCATCTTATGCATCAGACCATTATACACCACCTTATTTGGCATGTAAGTCTGCTAAACTGGAGTTCTTGAAGTATTAAGAAAGGAATTGTTGTTCTACCAGTGTTCGAGTAATACTCTTTCAAGGGACCCCGTGGACACAGAGTTCCGTGGAACATCCTTTTTATTTGGTGTATGGCAACGGATAGCTGCCTTGATGTTTTCCAAAGAAGTTTATGTTTACAACTAGCAAGTCAGTGTTAAATTCATCATCTGCATACTTATTGCCAAAATAATTTCTGAATTTGTTTTTTATTCCCAAAATCAGACAATTGGTTTAAAGTGAAAATCTTGCCATACTATAAGAGGGCTGTTTGTCTGCTCGTGTCTGTGTGGTTAGGCCCATTTTTCTCAGAAATGGCTGGAACGGATCTTCACTTTGTCACAACTTTTACAGAGGTTATCAAGTGAGTGCCTGGGAGTGTTGAGGCCCCAAAAACACTTTGTAAAAATTTGAAGAAAAGTTTGTTTTCTTTTGGATGTTTAAATTCATCTCTATCGTGCAAAGCCTTAGTACCACCTAATGTGAAAGGGATATCAAATGATCCGCTGACACCCATTATTAGTAGGTGGAAGGGGAAGTGTTTAGGCCACCCAAATAATATTTAAAAATAAGAAAATGGATTTCTTCAAAATGCAACATGGTTAGAACAGCACGGGTTAACGTCAGGTACCCAACGGGCATCGCCGGGTACCGCCTGCGAGTACATTATTAATTGCCAAAATTAAAGTGTCAGTGATGGTGAATGGAAAGTGACAATCAGGAAAAACAAAAACGTGTTGTTTTATATATCGGTTACATCTCACTAAAACAAGTGTTCAAATTAGCCGTTATTGGCAGTCGGGTTTGTTCGATTGGCCATTATTTTATGCTTTTGTGATGGTGAATATCAGTGCTAATGCTGTAAAAAAAAAAAAAAAGAACATCTAAAGAACGTTTCTTTCAGTGGCACGATAAAGAGGAGGATGGGGGGCTTGTAATTAAATTTTTTACAATAGCTCCAATTTTAAGTTTTTTTAAAACGGCAACAACTTCTCTTTTGGACGCTACTTTAGTTTAACCCTCCAAATGTCACTACTGGAATCTGCCCTGAGTTTAATAAGATCTCACTATAAAACAATGCTGCGGGTTCGTCAGACCTGCAGCATGTTCAGGTCCCTCTCCTTTGATCTGGAGATTCATCCTGGTTGGCAAAATATCGTGGCAGACTTGAGTGGGTCTCCGTATCTCTACTCATTGCAACTCGTACAGCTGTACTGTGTGTAACAACACTGGGTGGGGAGTAGGACTGCCCACTAACTGTAGGCCTCTGACCGCGGCTTTTTTTGATAGTCACGCAAAAGGCCGGCCTGACCGAAAACTGTCGGCGATGTGGAGAAGATGGCAAGGGAAAAGATTTCAAAAGGAGAATAGAAGCCCGGCACGCTCATGCACCGAGCATCTGCGCCTCAATAGAAACGAGTCAGTGACCTTTAGTTAAGATGTAACAATGTTCTGTTACAGTTACATTGCGATATTACTTTATTGAAACGAGAAATCAGAGGCTAATCCATTACTTCCTGCAGTAAAAGCCTCAAATGGTTTCACAGGTGGGAATACAATCCTAGAGCAGTGATGCTTCAATATTTTTTAGATCCTAGTGGAGATCTCTAAGTCTTACTCACGTTGTTGTCTTCTTGTGGAACTTTTTTGTTTCACAGCCCTACAGTTTTCATCAAACTTCCTGAAACTTGGCATATATATGTTAAAATAGATCCCTGCCACGACAGTCACCATCTCCGGATTTTGAAAATTCCTCCTAGAAAAAAAGTGGTTATGAACGTCAAAATATCTCCGCTAATGGAATGCGCCTAAAAATTATCTCTGAGAACTAGGCAAGAGCTTTTTGAATTCTGTTGCGGGAATCGAACAGGGTAATTAGCAGAGATGAATTACCATGCACCACATATTTACATCAACTATGACGTCATACATATTTTTATGACGTCATTCCTATTTTCTTGACTATTTTGTTTCACACACCAGTAGTTTTCATCGTGATCTTCGTGAAACTGCCATGTAGTATGCAGAAAGCCCACGCGCAGACGATAACCATCGTCCGATTTTGGAAATTCCTTCCTAGAAAATGTCATAATATGCGCTGCTAATGGAAATCGCCTATACATTATCTCCGAACTAGGCAAGCTGTTTGATATTTGTTTGCGGGAATCAACCGGGCATTAGAAAAACAACAGATAGATTTATCGCAAAACTGCATACATCCAATGACGTCATAACGTTTTATGACGTCATCATTAAGAGGCGAGATCCTTAGCTATTCGAGCCTTGTTAGAGGAGGCACATTTGCCAAGAAGGCATGCAGTATGTGAGCCGCCACAACTGCCCTGCAAGACTCCGTAAATGGCCTGCTATTAGGGGCTGCCCCACGTACTCTTCTTGATTTTTGTGGTTAACTGGGCTTCAAGCAAAATTGGGTTTTGTAATACTGCAACCATATCCTGATCGTTGTGAATGTTACCTTATTGCTTTCATGCTGCGAAGCACTTCATGTTGAAACCAATGGGTCTAATTTGATTACATTTATGCAGATCTTATAAATGGGAGGCGTTTTCACAATTTGTGTTTATCAGCCGCACGTAGGGCGCGCACTTTCCGCGCACCAGGGGACCGTCAGTGGCCTCGCGAGGGCTTGTGCAATGAAGAATAGTTTTGTCTACCAGGTTGCTCTCCGTCCTTCGCCCACCCTGTGTTTTTTTTTGCTTTTAGACCTCGTTTTCCCATACCCTTTAACACATCCAACTGAAACTCGTACATGGCTTTATATGATTAAGTTGCGTACAAGTTCGAGTTTTCAGGGCGTTTCGTCAATTTGTTCACAGAGTTATCCCAGGGCCAGATTTTCCAATCGGGCAACATAGGCCATTGGCCTAGGGCCGCACCAGTAACTGGGAGCCCACCGGGGACCTTGTGGGGTTTCTGAATCGGTTTCATTGTAAGCTTTTTATTATGCATTGTAATGCATTGTATTTCATTGTATGCATTGTATTTCAAATTGTAATTTA
>CM068964.1:85953181-85963405 GCA_035128595.1 Eptatretus atami
GATCTGATTGAAACTTGCCAGGAATATTGCTGGGGCCCTGCGTCTGTGCCTTTTCAAGGTTTGATATTAATCGGACGAGCGGTTCTCAAGTTACGGCCATTTATTTATCAACCAATGACAGGAAACGGTGCTATGACATCACTTATTGTACGTGTTTCACAATTAAATATGATTTTATTTATTTAATTATTATATTTTTTTTTTTTTGCACGTACGGCACGCACCTATGGGCCTGCACCTACGGGCCTGCACCTATGGGCCTGCACCTATGGGCCCGCACTAGTGGAACTAATTTGTTTAAAAATATTGATGTTACATTATGTTGTAATTTCCTTTTTTTACAATTACAATATTATGATATTGTTATTTGATATATTTTTTGAGGGGGGGGCACTGATAAGTTTTGGCCTTAGGCTCACAAGCAAAAGTAAATCCCCGGTACTGGTTATACCCCTTTTTGACTTAGAATAATATCACAGTAATTACCACACGGGTCAAGTTCACATGTCCTGATTCACCAATAGCATGTTACCATGGCGGACATGATCCTACCACCCAATGCTTTACACCCATTTGTCTGTCATTTGTTGTCCTTGTATCTTCCACCCCCAATGCTGTTCACCCATTGGCTGGACAGTTGTCCTGACTCCACCCCAATGCTTTACACCCATTGGCTGGACAGCTGGCCTGACTCCACCCCAATTAAAATCATGTGCCGCCATTACATGAAGCAGCAGAGCACAGCAGACTTCAGGCCTCAGGCCTGGGTGTTAGTCCACGGCCCAGTGCAATTGGAACGATCCCAGGTATATAACCACGATGTATGATATACGCACATAATCTTTACGGATGTTTTTTTGCTTCATGTATGTACATCAGGTTATTTTTTTTTTATATCATGAATAGACAAAGCCTAGAAACGAACACAACACGGTAGTTTTAAAGGTTCTTCTTCTTCATTTTTGTGTCCAGATCGGTTTGAGTGTGCATCAAATGCGAACACATTTTTATCTCTCGAACGTTCATTGGGACCGCTAGGGGGGGAGACGTGTATTGCAAAGCAATTCTCGCTCTTGTTTATTGTGCTTTGTACAACAAACCTTGAAAATCGAGTGACGTGAGTTATTCCACTTCAATGTTTTTCCTTTTTTTTATTCAGAAAAATAGACTTCTGTGGTGATCCAGTTAGCTTTCAACAAAAATGGCTAAAATGTAACAGTTAATCCTGATCGATCTGTATTCTTCAGGACGAAAAGTGGACTTTTCGCTTTCTGGATGTGTGGAGAGGAACACCTGGCGGCTGATTTTAATGATGAGGAACACCTGACGATGAGTCATCATCCAGATTTGATTGGTAAATGTGATTGATTTAGCTGTAACACTTCATGTTCGCTGCTCATGTACAAGTTCACTTTGAGTCGTTGTGATTGCAAGTTTTTGAATATTGTGATCGACGTAAATTAAATATTGATAAATGACAAGTTTGGTTTCTTCTCACCCAAACTAAGCTGTATTAATAACATTCAGTGTTGTAAGAATAGAAAACACTGGTGGAGGCTTTGAGTGAATTGTTGATTCTCAAAACACCCATTAAACATAACTGCTGAATGGGCTTTTTTACGTATGTATATAGTTTGATACATACATGCATACATACATACATACATATCGGATAACCCGGTTCCACCAGGCCGTGTGAGGGAATGTTTCCAATAGAATATGGAATATTTAAGAAGTTTGACAGCATAATTAATGGCACGGAACCGTGGAATTTCTGTGTCATGTAAAATGGGACTTTAAGTCCTCAACCCCTTTCTTCTTCAAGTCCCTCCCCCACCACCCCTCCCAATTCCAAGTATGCATCCCTCCCCCACTTCCCAATTCCAAGTCCGCATCCCTCCCACCTCCCCATTCAAGTCTGCATCTTCCCACCTCCCAACTTCAAGTCCGCATCCCTCGACCCTCTCGCAAATCAAATCCTCCCCCTCCCAACTCAGTATCCGGCCCCCTGCCCTCCCCAACTCCAAATCCTTCACCCCCTCCCAACACGTATCTGTCCCCTGCCCCTCTCCAACTCGGTATCCCATCCTCCTGCCCCCTCCCCACTCCAAATCCTTCACTCCCTCCCAACTCAGTATCTGTCCCCCCCCCACTCCCCACTCCAATCCTTCAACCCCTCCAACTCCAAGTCCGCATCCCTCCCCCCCCCCCCCCACCTTCACCAACTCTGACTCCACATCCCTCCCCCCTCCGAACTTCAACGTATGCATAACTGCCCTCTCTCCCAACTCCAAGTCCACATCCCTCCCTCTCCCCCCCTCCTTCGCAAGGATTGAAACAGGCTGATTAAACTGTTGTGACCTCGAGGCATTTTGGAAGGGATCACTCTGGGTTTCAGTTTTCATTATTATTGCGAAATCTACGTTTTTATATGTTTACGAAATCTACGATTTTGTCAAGTTATGTTGGTGCGGTTCAGTTGTTTGTTGTGTGTGTGTACGTCTCGCTCTACAGGTCGCATTAGTCGGAGTCAGGAACTTACGTCATAGAACCCTATACCAATGGAGTGCTATAATTGATTGATGTTGCAATCACGGAGCTCAAGCAATTGAAACGGATTCAGGAATGGCTCGCGCTGATTAAGATTTGGTCAAATATCGGTCAAGGCTACAGTGAGGTCAAACATCAAAATTTTATACAATAACTCGAGAACGGAAGAAGTACCAATGTCAAATTACACCACGTGATTCATTTTTTTGTTTGTTTACCCTAAACACTATGTTTATACCCCAAAAATACCTATTATCGCTCAATATTCTCGATGGTACGCGATCTTGTTGAATTTCGTCAAGTCCTGGCCCTATGGGCCATTTTTATTTGTTTGTTTTGTTACGTCTCGCTCTACAGGTCGCATTTTGAGTCGGAATGTCATGGAACTTCACCAATGGACTTATTGGCCACCAGAATAGAACCCTATAACTTTTGGCATGTGAAGGTCAGGAAAAATTCCTGAAAATCGCGAAAATCCGTATCTTTTTAGCATGGGCCGATTTTCAAAAATTTCATGTCTCCCAAATCTTAAGCGGATTCCTTTCAAATTTGAAACACGGAATGTAGGAGGGGAGTATCTTTGACTGGATTAAAAATTGTCACACCCGTTATGGATTATGGAGGTGACAGGTATTTTAATTAATTTTTTTGTTTGTTTACCCTAAAAACTATGTTTAACCCCAAAAATACCTATTATCGCTCTTTCGATGGTACGCGATCTTGTTGAATTTCGTCAAGTCCTGGCCCATGGGGCCATTTTTATTTTTGTTAATTTGTTCTCCTAATACCCTACAATTATTTGGGGGTACAAAGACAATATGCAAGGCTGTGCGACATCAAGAGCTTTCCCTCACCGAAGACCACATTCACAAGCATGCAGTATCACTTCACCTCTGATCACATCTAATAAATAAATAAATAAAAGCCTACTTTCGATTCCTACCAACCCATTTGTCTTCACCCCCAACTTTCCACGGACAGATTAGTAAAGAGTCTGACGTTCCCTTTGGAGGAGAATTTGTTTGTTTCCAAAGTAATTAACTTTTCTCCGTGAAATAAAATGGACGAAACTGAAATTATGTCGTCTTTTTTTTTTTTTGCTCTGATTTTCCTTTCACTGTTAGAACTGGCAAGGTTTCTTGATAAAGTAAATCGATCAAGAGGTAATTTACATTGACAGAATTGATTGATAGTTTTTGTTATACAGTATATATATATATATTTACGGTAGATGTGCAAACCAACGACTTTGAGCGTATATATACACCACATGCACAACAACAATAAATACAATTCAAAATTGTATGAATATCGATATTTGTCGACCTCCCCATGCAATGTCTCGACCCAAGAGCTCTTAAATGAGGAATGATTCAGCATTGTACATTCTGTGGTTATGATGTTTACCCCGTTCAGACACAATCAGGCAACTTGCATTTATTTACGGGTGTTTCAAAAAGATTGATACAACTTTGACTTCCTGCCATTTCTTTGTTTGACCAATACCATTTTCCTTTGTACCCAAACTGGATCAACCTGAACTGGTTCAGTGATGAAGCCCATTTCCACTTGAGCAGTGCCATCAACAGCCACAACAACATTTCTGGGGGGGGGGGGGGGGGCAGAATCACCTAAGGAGATCACTGAGAGGTACCTGAAAGGGCCTAAGGTCACATTCTTCTGCGCCTTAAATGGCAGATGGGGAATGTAAGGGCATTACTGGTTTGAGAATGACAACAGGACGGTGAGGATCAACGGTGAGCGCTACCAGGCCGTGCTCCAGAAGTTCCATAATGATCTAGCCCAAAAGGTCATCCCAAACCAGCTCAGCATGATCTGGTTTATGCAGGATGGTGCACCCCCGCATACAGCTGGTGACACCATCACCTTCCTGCGACAGCTCTTCAGAAACCGCCTCATTGCCATCGGTACCACTCATGATTGGGCACCCCATAGCCCACACTTGAACTTTCTGGACTACTGGTTCTGAGGGGCTGCCAAGAGCTCTGCCTATGCCAACCACCCTGCCACACTGGATGATCTGAAGCAGGAGGTGTCAGACTACCTCCAAGCAGTGCCACATGAGACCAACAGGAAAGTTGGACAGAACTTTGGAGTCAGGATCAATGCCTGTCTGAACTATGGAGAGGCACACATCGAGAATGTCAATTACAAGGATTTTGTGTGAATGCCAATTTCAGACCTTGGGCTCTTACTAACTCGAGCAGTGACTTTACTGCAATAGCAATGGGTGAAAGAAAAATCATAAGCTTTCAAGAAATGTTTGGTTCACATTCCTGAGGTTTCTGTTTCTTTGTAAATTAACATTTAAAGTTGCATCACTCTTTTTGAAACACCCTGTATTTATAGAATATAGAGATAGATATATTACAATATAGTTTTTTTTTCTATATTTTTTGAGCACTTTTAACCTTTAAACTGAATCTCTTTGTGGTTATTTTCTTATATTTAATGACCTCCACATTGGGTCACAGACTTATCGATCAACCCTCCCACTAAACTGAACTTTGATAATTCCACTGAGGCCGAGCGAAGTAAGGTCGAGGTCATTTATTCCTGATATGTGAAACAACCTGCAACCCAAGCCTGCAGAAAACAGACTTTTTGGAATACCAGCTACATTTTCCATCCAAGCATCATGTAACTTTGTTAAAACATTCTCCATGGGTAGGTGCTCCGATGTTTAAAGTTTTGTGTCAATCGCTCAAATGGTTGCGGAGAAAACAAATTTAGAAGCGAATAAACGTGAAAAAGGAGGGCGGAAGAGAGAGAAAAAAGTGAGGGCTTCAGCTGACATTACACAACATGGTCAAGGATGGTTGTGGATGCCTATTACTAGTTTAACTTGTTAACATGAGGGTTCATTTCTAAATCATGAATCATATTGCTCGTGTCACATGAATATTCCTTTTACGGCCAATGAGAGCCCGACATTGCAAATAAAGGGTGGCCTCCGGATTTATGAGCAAACACACTTTGGTGCCCCTACGGATTAAACAATAGTGCATTTTAGAAAATAAAACACAAAGGTTCTAAGTGGGAAAAATGATTGCAAATAATCAGGTTTAATAACAGAGTTTTGAATTATTGGATTTAGTTCCCCTTTTAAGGGAACACACTTGTTTAACCACAGCATGTTATCACCATAACCTCTGAGATTTCTGAAGTTGTCCGCTTTATAAATCGAATGGAAATGATCTTTTGGTGCCTTGCTTTTCTTGTACGGGATTTATAGATTAAAATTTTTTAAATGTACCTCATGCATCAGCACGTATTAATTTTATGTAGTCGCCTGTATTTGGCTGAGACATACCGTACATGACATGTTGTGCATATGAATGATTTAATATATATTTAAATTAATTACACTACTTGTCACATGCTGCTTAAAACAGACCCTATAAAAAGTGATACACGTTTTAGATGTATGTGTATCTCATGCAATTTATACTGTATGTATATACTGAGGATGCAATGACTTCCGTACGCTGCTGCTGCCTTTTCTGCCATTGGTGTAAGGTGTAATGTAACTCAGACGGTGGATTCTCAGTTGGGGGTCCTGCTGAGTCTCCCTCATCGACCGCTCCACGGGATAAGATTTCTCCAGTGGAGAAACTGCAGTTACTCACACTGCCAGCGGCCGCCATGCTTGAATCACAGCCTTCGGCACAATCACGCATCAAGCATGTAAGCACCACTTGTTAGTACATTTATAGTAGTGCAGAATACACTGTGTGATACAGAGCCATCTTTTTATTACTTACACAAACATGGTGCAATTTTTGACTTCTGCTCTGCCCATTCACACCATCGGCTTCCCTTCCCTCCCTCAATACCTACCACCTCTCAAACTTCTTTGCCTTCTCTTCCATAACATCCTTCACTTCTATAAATCATCCCTTATTTTCTTTTCTGATATTCGTTTTTAACCTGACTGCCCTCCCACCTCTCTGCCTGCCCTACCACCACCACATGTGTGCGTAATAAGTATACTGTGTGCCCCAAAGTATACAAACATGAATCCTGTATTTATGATGCAGCATATTGGGTTTTTTATTGTAGAAAGAGGAAACGTTTTTTTATTGTTCTCACAATTTGTATTCCTTTTGAGAATTTTGGCAAGAAAGAACCGATTCCTTATTTCAATTAAGATATAATTCAATTTCATTATATTCTCCTATCGTAGTCGGTGCATACATGTACTGGGAAGTTCCTGATGAAGACCACTCTGTGGCTCAAACGTTGGACTGAGGACCACTCTGTGGCTCAAACGTTGGACTTGAGGACCACTCTGTGGCTCAAACGTTGGACTGAGGACCACTCTGTGGCTCAAACGTTGGACTGAGGACCACTCTGTGGCTCAAAACGTTGGACTGAGGACCACTCTGTGGCTCAAACGTTGGACTGAGGACCACTCTGTGGCTCAAACGTTGGACTGAAATGAACCTTTTTCCCTTTTGATAAAACTTTGAATTTGCTGGTTGTGCTTTTTATAATTCTTCTTTTTAAAATTCATTTTTCTCTTCAAGAGCAAGGCTAAATTAACAGTGGGGTCGCAGGGCAACAATTATGCGCAACCAGCAAGGGAATAAACAAATAGTAAAGGAAGAGAGAGATGGAGAGGGGGAGGAAATATCCAAAATCAGCAAGTAAAAGGGTTGGGTTCGGAAGGGCTAATGGTGGTAATAAAGACCAGAATGGGAGAGGACATGTGATGATGTTTGAAGCTCTGGACGTAAGAGTGGGAAAGAACAGCCTCTGGAAGGCAGTTGCATCGACAGGAGAAGCGAGGAATAACAGTTAAGATGTGCAATCAGCTTGAACTTTGTCAGTTTTACCAGGAAGAATGCATTCCTAGAAGAACTTGTGCATCCTGGATTACATAGGGAGGATAGGAGGGTTGAGAGAGCAGAGGGACCAATGTCGGAGAAGAGACGATAGAAAACAAAGACCACTGACCTGCCTGTGATCTGAAAGCAACAGACCTTCTTGTGCTTCGGCTTTCTCACAACTTGTGAACTACGAAATGTTCTTCAGTGTCTATAAGTTATTGGTTATGAATAAACAAAAGATAAAAAAACAGGAAATGCTGAAATGTACGAACAGCTCAAAACAGTAACCAGAAATTTTTGGGTGATTGCTGTATAATATTAATCCAACATTTTTTAAATGCGAATTATAAATATGGACCGTTGCAGCATATTAACCAAAATAAATTTGTGGCTACAGAACATATATATATAAGGGCTGGCAGCATGGCCTAAAGGTATGCATACATACCTCCAAGCTGTCTAGTTTTGGTTAGAATTCCGACCATGTTATAAACTGCCATCCCGGTGTTTCACAGGCAGAGTGATTCATCAATGTGTGTGCCGTTCCTCGGATGGACGTTAAACTGGGCATCCCGTCTGCCAACATTAGTTGGCGGACGTTAAAGATCCCACAATGTCCTTAGAGAAGAGGAAGCGAGCTTTCGTGGGCACCATGAACAAATTACAAACTCTTGTCCTAACCTCATGTTCCTCCTGTCCCAGGGGAACAAATTTTAAATGGGTCAGCCCACCCTTCTTCCCCCCACCCCAAGAGGGTTTCTCCGTCCCTTAGCTGGGCATGCGGATTAGTATAGTAGTATTATTTTGGCGCACCACGTATCTTTGGGTGCTTTGATATTTGATTTTGGGGTTGTAGTGAATCTTGGGGATGACCTTGTAGATTAATAACACTGCATGACATGCACAGTTCATACAGAACAGGACTGGTTGAAAGGAGGAAAATCTTTAAGGAGTCCCTCCACCCAACAACCTATGGGAGGTTTAGACCTGTTGCATCTTATAGTTGTTTTTAAAAAATATATACTTCAGTATTATATGCATCATCTCCCAAATATGATGCAATATTTTAAGATGATATGGGTGGTCTTTCCTTCGGAAGTACACTTCAGCATCGTCGATATAATGGGGTGGAAAATGCAAACCGGTCCACTCCTCCCACAAAGTGCCCCCATGTTAGCGATCCACCACGTCCCGTCGATTCACGTACCTCTTTCCATCCAGTTGGTCGGACGAAACACCCGCGTTCTGGGGTCCATGCAGAGCGACGGGAGGTACCAGCGATCAGGCATCCCTGATGTGCTTTTTATAGGCGGAAGGAAACCAAACATCGCCAGACGCCGCCTGTTTGCTCAACCTGCTCCTGTGGACCTTCCTTGCCAGGCACGGCCGCTCTCGATCTCCGGCCCGTGTTTGCTTTTGCAGAATACAAGTTTCTCCAAAACGCTCTCCCATATGTTCCGCAGTCGTAAACGGGGTCCGTGTGCAAATACCGGGCTCGGAGCCCAAATGTGTCCGTTAACAATAATCGCCTTTTAGTCGAACGGACATCGATAGCGAGGCGCTCTCTCCGATCGACACAAATCGGGATGTTTGCGGGGATGTTTGAAGAGCACCCTGGGAGGATCCGCTGTCGCTTTTTGTTTAATCGGCGCTAAATATTTACCCAGAATAACGACCTCGTTTGCCAATGAGGGGGGTTTTAAAAGGCAACCTCACACGACAGGTTTTTTTTGTTGTTGTTCCTGGACTTCTCCACCCGATGCTTCAAATACAGAGATTGTTTTTAATCCGGTCGTGGTCATGAAAGGTCCAAAATGATCTTGCTCGCCCAAATGCACCAATAGGGGGCAAATGCTCCAAAGGTGTGATCAGGTTTACAATGAACGTTCTCTTTGCGACATTCAAACTAAATGCTCTGAGAGCTTGGTTTCAGGTTCCAAAGCCTGGTTTCATTGCCCACCGACAAACTCTCCAATGTTGCCATGACTTTTTTTTCGAGAAAAATCAAAAGGTCTAAACGGGTTGATTAAACTTCACCGTTATCTCAAGGTATCCCATGACTACCTGTATAACCTTGTGCAATGATATGGTAGGGCCTTGATGCCCTCTGCATAGAAATATTTGGGATGGGTACACAGTCATTTTAGGACAAGTGCTTTGACATCTTGATTTTTTGGGGGAGTGTCAAACCTCAGGTCCATTTGTATCGCACCTTTCACCTCACCTTATTAAACTTGAAGTGTGAATAGTGATTGTTTACACATTTTAACACAGACATACAATTTTTCTGCAATTTCTCTTATAATAATCTGGTGATGAAACAAAGCGTTTACACCATCTTTGTATTACCCAGAATGCTTTGACCAGCATTAATGTCAGTACCTGTACAGGTTGCTCGAAGTAAACAACAATATTGCATAAAATTCCATCATTTAATTATTTTTTGATCCTCGTGGAGGATCTCTTAGTCTTACTCACGTTGTTGTTCTTCATCTTCTTCTTGTGGACTTTTTTTGTCTTCACAGCCTACAGTTTTCATCGAAACTTCCTGAAACTTGGCATATATATGTAAAAATACCCTGCACAGACAGTAACCATCTCCGATTTTGAAAATTCCTCCTAGAAAAAAAAGTTATGACGTCAAAATATCTCCGCTAATGGAAATCGCCTAAAAATTACTCTGAAACTAGCAGCTTTTTGAATTCTGTTTGCGGGAATCGAACAGGGCATTAGCAGAGATGAATTACCACACATATGATGCATCACTATGACGTCATAAAAATTGATACGACGTCATTCCTATTTTTTGACATATTTTGTT
>CM068964.1:85964423-85993444 GCA_035128595.1 Eptatretus atami
TATGGACCCATCCGTTGCCGAGCAACGGACCTTTGAAATTTTCAAAAAAATCTCAAAAATTAATTTTAGCGAAAATCAAAAATTTGGCCACGAGCGACTGGGCAGTACATTCAGCCATATTGTCAAAAATTTCCAGCCGGATCCTATGAAAACTGTCGGAGAAGTAGACTTTGAATGAACCCTGGTCGAAAACAATAAAAAAAACGAAGTTTGTTATATCTCAGGACTATGAATCAGATATACATGGAAACTGGTATGGTAGGTTAATGGTATGTCCTAGTTAATGTGTGAGAAAGAACCGTTGCTATGGACGCTTTTGTTGGCTGTAACGGACTGAAAAACGACTAAATTCGACTTGATCGACTAACCATGTCGCCCTACCGCTTGTCGTCTGCTGTCCCGAGCCATAGCTCCGTGCTTTTGGATCCGATCCTGATAAAATTTTGGTGGGAGGTTTATATCATGATCTAGTTGTGTTTTCCTGAGAATGGGCAAAGCCACACCCAAAAAACATGTGTTTTTAGGGGGTAGCCGGTTTCAAGTTACATCTTCTCCAAGGGGGGTTTGTCAAATCTGGCAGGGGTTTCGGTATTTGGTGAGCCCAATGGCACCTGCATAGCCCCACAGAGCTCAATTTTTGCATTTTTGTCCCAAGGTCAAAGGTCATGAACTTAGAAAATGTCAAAAAATAAATAGAATTGAGGCATCGAGCTCCATGGGTTTTCAAAACCTGTTTCGGAATAAAGTTGTATGCAAGTAGTGCTCTATCGATGTACTACAACTTTGCATCATTTTCCCGTTTTTTCCCGATTCCCCGTCGCCATAAAAAAGGCGAACTACGTTTAGGATTTCGCAATTCTGGTCGATTGTAGTGCTCTTCGTTTACTACAACTTTCATCATTACGTTTTTCCCGTATTCCGCGCCAGTTTGCCCATGGCGTCCCCTCGAAGGTCAAAAAATAAAAAAGGCGAACCGTGTACATTGCTCGTGAGACCATCGCCGTCGTCCAGACTTGTATTTCTTTATTTCCATTCTGCATTATGGAATATAGATCCAAATGGTTTTATTTAAATTGAATTTTCTATGCAAGCCTGTAGCTGCTAATGGCTGACAACTTTTTTTTTTTCTGGGGAGAGTGGCTGTGCTGCTGATGCAATGCCCTGTTAGGGTTACACTGGTACTCATTTTGCCGACCTCAGAAGGATGACAGGCTGAATCAACCCACCTGCTGTTAATTCAATGCAACGACAGGGGCTTGAACTCAAGACCCTAAGATCTTAAGCCAGCCACCTTAACCATTAAGCCAACATCAGGCTTACAAATGGTTTGATTCCCGACAAATAATTTACCTGTGAATGCCACACGGATCACCCAGAGTGCCGTTATTTATTGTTTTAACATCACTTTAATTAAGCATTTAAAAAATTTTAAAAACTAGTGCGGGCCCGTAGGGGCGTGCCAGTATATGCAGCTTCGTGCCTGCAGTATCAGGTCCCCAGCGATCTACTAATTGTGACGTCATAGTCAATACGGAAGAAGAAGAATGTGGACGCCCCTCTCTCTCCGCCTCTCTCTCCCCCTCCTCTCTCCCCTCCTCTGTCCCTCTCTCGTCCCTCTCTCTCCCCCTTCTCACCCTTCTCTCTCCCCTCCTCTCTCCCTTTTCTTGCCCCCTCTCACCCCCTCTCTGGCCTTCTCTCTCCCCCTTCTCTCCCCCCTCTCTCGCCCCTCTGCCCCCCCTCTCACCCCTCTCTCGCCCTTTCTCTCCCCCTCCTCTCTCCCTTCTCTTGCCCCCCTCACACCCCTTCCCTTCGTCTTTCTCTCTCCTCCTCCTCTCGCCCTCTCTTGCCCTCCTCCCTCTCCCCCCTCTCGTCGCCTTCTCTCTCCCTCCTCTCTCCCTTCTCTCTCCCCCTCCTCTCGCCTTCTCTCTCCTCCTCTCTTGCACCCCCCCCTCTCACCCTCCTCTCTCCCCTCTCTCCGCCTCCTCTCTCTCCCCCTCTCTGTCCCTCCTCTCTCCTCCCTCTCTTCCCTCTCACCTCTCTCCCCTTCTCTCTCGCCTCTCTCGCCCTCCTCTCTCCCCCCTCTCTCTCGCCCCTCTTCTGTAAATGTATTCACAAATGTCTACAAGCACAACGATTAATTCCAACCTTGGGAAAAACAGCTTTCAAACCCTTGGGAAACAGCTGTTTCCCTCGGGAAATTCAAACCTTGGGATTAATTAATAATTTGAATAATAATCAAACCTTGGGAGTAAATATTAATATTAATAATTAAATAATAATCAAACCTTGGGATTAATTAATTAATTCAAACCTTGGAAAATAACAGCTTTCAAACCTTGGGAGACACTTGGGAAACAGCTGAAATGGATGAGGAAGACGATATCAAACTTTGAAAAGGCATATACCAGGTCGCCAGTGTCGATTGTGACGTCATACAACGAAGAAGAAGAATTGTGACGTCAATCCTTCAAAAAATTTTTTTTAATTAAATAAACATTAATTGTGACGTCCGTCATTCGTGACGTCATAGCACCGTGTCCTGTCATTGGTTCACAGATACATGGCTGTAATTGGGAACCGTCTGTCCGATTGATATCAAACCTTGAAAAGCGACATCCGCGGGCCCGGCAATATTCCTGGCAGTTTCAATCCGATTGGACGGCGGTGGTCGTCTGGTTATTAATAATTTGGGAAAAAATGGATGATAAGGTGAGAAGGTGGAACGACACCTTCAGCTGCCATATATACACTTTTCAACACTGAAAAAGCAATAAAATGGCGTAACTTGGAACCGCTCGTCGATGATATCAATCCTTGAAAAGGCACATCCGCGGGTCCCGGCAATATTCCTGGCAAGTTTCAATGAGATCGGACTGGCGGTCGTCGAGAAACGGCGGTCGAGACAAACAGACAGACAGACAGAACACACACACAGAGATTGCTGGAATTATGATAGATAGTATGTTGACTACTACGTGTTAAAATTATGTGGTACAGCAAATTCCAGGGAATTTGGCTTAGGTATAGAATGGACACACACACACACACACACACACACACACACACACACACACACACACACACACACACACTTAGAGGCCGGGGTTCGAGGTTTGCCATGACGGGAACACAAGTTCATCCGAATCCTTGGACCTGAGGCCACCAGTCGCAGATAACTCCCTGCCCGGTGGGATGTGAGCAACATGAATGCCGATTGGTACTTCAATCCTGGCAGGTTGTCACAACTTCACATGGGCAGCTTACCTTTGCATCAGCAAGTTTCATGCCTCAACGCCACCTGGATTACTGCCGAGCGAAACAGTGAGAGTGTGCTGGCTAACATGACAAATCACATGGGGTAGAACTTCCAGCTAACATTACGTATGGACTATGCTAGACCAATGGAGGAAAAGACTCGACAACTGCATACATTCACCCAATAAACAAATTTATTAACAGCAAGGGTGAGGAAAGGTATGTAGACAAGCAAGCAAATGTTTTATTACAACAATATTTGGACAGCAGGGGAAAGCAAAGATTGGTGAGGTGGGAGAGTGAGAAAGGAGGGGGAGCAAGGAGGGGTCAGGTCAGGCAGCATGAGGGAGGGCAAGGGAAGTCAGTATGTGGTGAGGGCAAGGTAAGGCAGTGTGAGGGGAGGGTCCATCTGGACATAACCACCATCCAAACATAACCACTGTCAGAATATGTCAAGGTAAGGCAGTGTGAGGGGAGGGAAAGGTAAGGCAAAGTGAGGGGAGGGTCCGTTGACATAACGTCCAGCACACGTCGGAAGATAACACCGTCCAGACATAACCACCATACCAGATACGTCAAGGGGAGGGCAAGGTAAGGCAGTGTGAGGGGAGAGTCCATTCCGAGGATACACATGTCCAGACGATGAGTATATAAAGGGGGGAGAGGGTTAGAGAAAGAGAGGTGGACGAACGAGGGAAGCAGGGGGGAATGAGGAGGGTGGGGGAACGAGGAAGGGTGGGGAGGGGAAGGCAGTGTAAAGGGAGGGTCCGTCTGGCCATAACCAACATCTGGACAGATCTGGAGATAACCACATCCACAGATAATCACCATCTGATATGTGCAAGATACCACCATTCTGGGTCATATAACCACGCGTGGTCCAGATATGTTCAGAGACAGAAAAAGAGAGAGAGAGGTGTGGGTGAGATGCTGCGCTGTTTCGGAGGAATTGAGGCAAACAGGAAAAAGAGAGAGAGGAGTGGGGGTAGTGGGGTTAGCAGAGATTGTTATACTTGATGAATACAGCACCACAGCACGCACACAGCACACACACACACACATCATGTGACAGGCGGAAATAATTTGTAGAGAAATGCAGAGAATAGTTGGCACATCGGGGATCGGAGACAAGCAAGCTGGTGACCGGAGGGCTGGTGAAGCATGTGAGCAAGTGAGGTTTGGGGCAGGGAACGAGCCCAGTCAGCGGAGAATTCCCAGATGTGTCGGCACATACATACTGAATCGCACCATCTGTCTATTGCTTTCCCTAAATCTATTTCATTCCCTTTGAATGCACAGAGCATCAACAAATAGCCCTTGTCCTTTCCAGAGTTGGCTTACTGACTCGCACTTCACGTGGCTTCTTCTAAACTACACACATTCACTATTTTCACCTCTCCTTACATGTTGCATTAAACTCTCTCCCTTCCTCTTCTTTCTTCCCCTCCCCTCTCTTTCGTTGGGACCAACGTCAGCCTGCTGGCTTGCGTCCGGTGAACGAGAGGCCACAAACATGCCTCAAACTTCACTCTCTTCTCTCTCTACCTCTTCCTTACCTTGTTTCCCCAGAATGACTGAGGCACCTGTGTTGTAGAATTGTGACTAGGTGACTGACTAAGACTAGGCTCCTGTGACACTGCTTGTAAATACGTGTTCCCTGTTAAACTCTATAAGCCATTTCCCAAACTGCCCGATTGTCATCTTTTATTGGTTCCACATAGTATGTGAATAGTGACAGGGAGTTCAGCCCTGCCATTTCGTTATGGTCAGCCATTCGCCAACGTTCCACTTATGGTGTCACTTGGCCATCTGACTGATTGCAGTGGAGCCCTGAGAGCACTGTACTCCATTTGGGGGGGGGTTAATTCGCCAGAAAGGTAAAGTGGGGTTATATGCTGGATTTAACCTTAAATGTTTTAGCATCTGTGGTTGCTTAGAAACCCGCCGCACTGCGCAGTTACGTGATCCTTGGAGATTATAGCGCGCGCGGGATGGAGGGCGGCAAAGGCGTGTACCATAGGCGTTCACCAGGACGGAAGCACGAGGGTTTATACTCTAACCCGCAATGAATAGATAGACAAGCAATCTTAATAAATAGGGTTTAATGAACATAAATCAAATGTTTTAATAAAAATATATCAAAGCATGAGTTAATATAAGGTGAGGTAAACTAGAACTAATTTCGAGACGCCTCCACACAGATACAGAAACAGACAAGGGGAAAGATAAAATAAAATAAAATCCCTTCCTTTATTCTGGAACTTAGCTGGGTGTCCAAAGATGGCCTTTTAGGAGCTTGGAGATCGAACTGCATCATCCTGCATGGGAAACCACACTCAAAATGGCGCCAACCCGCTCTCTACGCGGAAAGCATACGTGGTAATTAATGCGGGTAGTCCTCCTTTTTAAGGGCCCACAAACCTTTGTACAGTTTCTTCTCATGAACGAATGTGCCGACCCCGCTCCTCTCTTACACCAGGTCCGCTCGCCACAAATGGTCACCGCCTTTCTCCTTGACTATATGACGAGATGATTTCTGAGGCCCTGAGATAAGGCCACGAGGCGTGCTCTTCTTCTCTTCTCCTCTCCTCAGAAACGTACAACTTCGCGACTCAGCCGAACAGTAATGGTGAGTGTCTTGCTCCAGCACACGGGCAAATTCACACAGCATTAACAATGAGAATCGTGCTGCTATATTTCGTTGACGCGTCGAGGAGAAGCCAAAGAGGTCCTGTGTGTTCTGACCGCCGTCTCCTCACAGCAACTATCTGCTCTCCGATCATGCCCTCCTCTCTCACGTCACACCAACCAATCCCAAGCCTCTGTGCGTGTCCTGCCGGTTGTTGTTAAAAGGGTCGCTCCTTTTTATAGCTGGATTTGTAAATGCAAAAACTTAGGAAAAGGTCACAGGGGGCAATCACATACTGGGAGAAATTGGCCTTAAACCCTTCCTAATTAACACAGCACCACCCCCATGTGGTGACACATAACAATCTTAAGCTGACAGTCTTCCCTACTTATATTACATTGAGATGTCTCCTGCTCGTTCACAGACAATACTACTCCATACAATCGTACCTTTACTATGAAGTTTCTCCCTCTGCCCACAAACATAACAATACTCACGAAATAACTGTTGTGCTTCCATTCTCCCAGAGGGATGAGGGTGGGGGGGGGGGGGTCCACGAAGTCCTGCCTGTCCACAACCGTCACAATCATATTTGTTACCTCTGCCACCGAAGGTGGACAGAGGTTATGTATTCCGCCTTGTGTGTTTGTCTGTGAGTAGGATATCTCATAAGGATCTTGACACTAGAATTTTTAAAGTGATTCGTTCGGTGTCAAGAACAAGCCGATTAGATTTTGGTTTTGGTTCAGGTCCAGATCCAGATCCGGCCTATCAGTGGGATACAAACCGTAACCTGTTCAGCCTGGTGGAGGTATGCGCTCTACCGGGTACCCCTCTAACTGTATACAATGTTTTACCAATGACATCCGTGTGCAATTCCACGAAACAGGTCCAAGCAACAACGCAGTGGTAATTCCGACACGCAGACTGTACTGCATACACCTTCGTTTCTTTTCCTAGCACACTGTCTATTTATGTACGTACATAAAATATTCACACAATACAGATTATAATTTTAAACCTAGCGACAACATCCTTGAGTGCACAAACAAACAAACGGAAGTTTGGCGATAGTTTCCCTTGTGGTCATTTCTGAGCCTTCTCATGACCAATTGAGCACGGACCCTCGAGAGTGTGCCGAGCGTGAGTGATCCGCCCCTTGTAAGTGCACTCGGCGTGCAGCGTTCGTGGCACAACGCTTTGTGCGGAGGTTTGAACGGCACTCGCCATGGAATTGAATCCACACCGCACATCCAAGCATGGAAAGTACAGCGAAACATGCAATTACACCGGAGGGTATACATTGAACACGACGCAATAACGACCCAAAAAACAAAACAAGGAATAAGATACAGATATTGAAGTGATTCTTCCCGGAGAACACACTCGCACCAACAGTTTGGTAGCTATCATGTGAGGTCTGTGGCTGCTGGTTGCATCATTTTCTGGGGGTGCAGCTGTGCCACTGATGCAGTACCCTCGATTACCAGTACACTGGTACTCATTTTACCAACCTCGGAAGGTTGACAGGCTGAATCAACCCGCCTGGTGTGAATTCAACGTAAAAAAAAAAGTGCTCAAACTCAAGACCCTAAGGAGGAGAGGAGATTGGGACCATACTCTATGCAGAGCGTTGGTGCTGCTTAAGCAGTCTCCTTGGCTATTGGGCACAATCCTGGATGGGTCACCACTCCGACACAGTACACCAGCATGCTGGCACTCATTTTGCCAATCTCGGAAGGATGACAGGTCGAGTTAACCCCACCTGGTATTAATTCAACAGCTGAGCGGGATTTGAACTCGGGACCCTAGGATCCAAAGCCCGCCACCCTAACCATTAAGTCAACACCAGGCAACAGTTTGGTGAGAGAGGACGAGTTCGCTTCACGAACCGCACTTAAGTGTCGTAATGGTTTGAGCGTCCCCTCTGAGTCTGGGAGGTCTGAGACTCAAACCCTGTCTGAGTCATACCAGCCTTCCTCGGCATTTAAAAAGGATAGAGTATGGACATAATATGGGCCTAATGTCCTCCCTCCTGTGTTGAACCTCCTTGTAAAGAAGGGAATCCCTATTGTTATTATTATTATTACTGTATTATTATTATGATTCTAAGTGAAGCTGAGCAAATCCGTTGCAAATATACATTGAACGCACGATGAGTGAAGCTTACATCGATTTTATAAAAATTGGAAACAAGTTCAGAAAATGTGGAAGAAAGATCAGAAAAACATGACGTCATACCTCCTCGATAAACCACCTCGACAAGGTCGTTGATGTAACCTCAAACAAAAAAAGCTTCACAATATCATCCCTTGTGGAAAATATCGCATTGAATGCGACTTTGGGGTTCTTGATAGGGAAAAGCAGATTGTTCGATTTGTTAAACGTTTTCTAGAAAAAGTCAGACTACCCAGCTGCTTAATGTTCCCTTCGATGTACGGATCACTCACTTTCTGATGCCAAGCCCTGCTTGCGAATCACCAAGACGGCAGTTTGCAGCTGATGTAGGTAAAAGACCTCCCCAACTCTGTATAGGCTATCGGTCACCTCCTCGATGGTGAATGAAAACTGTCCCGAACTTTGTCCGCCGTTCCGATCCGTACACGCGCGTATACTCAAAACTGCCCTATCTGCATGAGATACCTGGATTCGAACCGTGCCACTGGTCGTGCGGTCGGGTCGTCGTTGAAGTGAAAGGCCTGCGAGCGCCTGGCAGCTCTGTGCATTCCGCATCAGCATCTCTGCCAAATGCTCTTTGAAGTTCCTCCAAAAAGCCTTTAGACCGAATCTAGCCTGGCCAGGCCTAATGTGCGCCACCTGAACACTGTTTTTATATGTAGTCAAGCCGAACAACATGGAAAGGAGCGATGGCTGCTTCCTTCTCGCCAAACATTTCGTATTACCCTTTAGCCCACGTCTGTTTTTTTCCGCAATATTCTTCCCACCTGGTCCGAGTCAGTGTTTCCTTGTCGGGTTTGTCTTTATCGCAACAACTGAACCAAACACCTGTCAGGTACTCCAGAATGGTTCACCATCATTCACAACGGGCTATTTTACAAAGTATATTTTCTCAAGCTTCCTTCGAAACTGCGCGAATTATTGCTGGCAACTCCGAACCCTCTAATTATGTCAAGCAAGCATCTTGCTTGAAATGATTAATAATATTATGCTGTACATTTCCACGTACAGGTGGAGGATGTGGAGTAGGTGTAGTGATGTGACATCAACGGCTTCAGCACATACATGTTCGGTGGGTACATATGCTTCTTCTTTCAGATGCAGCACAAGCATATGATGTAGTATCATTGATTGAGGTTATTGCTGTGCCCCTGATGCAAATACCCTCTGCAGATTAAGGAAGGAATTTGGAATTTGTCCAGGGTGCCGGCGAAAGCTCGCCCACTCTTCGCGAAGGACACGTCCACCAATTAATGGCAGCAGCTCGGAACGCTGAGTTTAAGGTCCATCAGAGGGACGGCACACACATTGATGAATCACCCTGCTGTGAAACACCGGAATGACAATTTATAGCTGGGTCATGATTCGAACCCAGGGTAGACAGCTTAGAGGCGAGTGTGGGTACCTCCAAGGCCTAGGCCATCCTGCCAGCCCCACATAATATATGCTGACACTCGGCTTTACTTGGGAACACCTAGCCACTCCAGCAGGTGGCGCGAACTGTCCGTCACAGACCGCACGAGTCCAAATCGAACACAGCGACCCCTCCAAGTTTAGAGACGGTGGGAATGTTTGGCTCGATTGCATGTGTGCCATGCATGTTTAGAAAGCCAAACAAAAGCCCTAAATCTCTCTTTATCGACTCATTAGAAGCAACAAACCGCTTGATACAGGATAGATTTTGCAATGAATAACGATGTTTTGAAGCCACAAGGAGCTTAAATAATATATAATAAGTTGTAAAAATGAAAATTATGATTCCTACGATCCTTTGTGGTATATTCCGTTCAGGGGATTTTTGGGCAGCACTCTCCTTTCATAGGTAACATTTTAACAGCAATTCCTAGTTCACTCGCTGAGCGCATGAAGTCGAAGAGTCAACCGCAATGTGCACACTGGCATTACGTTTCAGACCAGATCAATTTGGATGGAGGATGCAGATTACCTCTCCTTGAAGGCCACCGATGAGCAAGCTGGGTTTTTATTAACAATCCGAGAATGACATGTTAATATTTCCAGAAGACAGCTGTTTCCAGAAGCTGAGACTCCAAATCCTTAATATAATGTTGCCTTCTCCTGCACTCTGGCCCTCCAACCCCTGGCATACCAATTCAGTGTCCTTGCCTTTAGGTTACACTTTTATTGGATAAGCTTTCTGATCTACAGTAAACCCTCGCCATCCGTAGCGGTTACGTCCCTGACATCACTGCAAATGGTGAAACCATGAATACTGATACGAAGGGCTTATGGAAAGAGGGGGGATAGGTTCCTGACACACAAAAATATCCATATTTCGACAAGAATGAACAAGAAGGGCACGCGGGAGAGCGCATACCTTCACCAGGCTGAACAGGCCATGTCGTGTATCCCACTGATAGGCCGGATCTGGATCCGGACCTTCAAAATAGAATCATCTTGTTCTTGTCAACTCTCTAACTCATCCACCTCGTCTTGTCATAACTCGTCTTCAAGTTTTTGAAATATCATGCTATAAATCGTTTTTGGCCCAATCTCTCAATGGTGAAGAATCACTTTAAAATTTCTAGTCTCTGGATCCGGATCTTCACCAAAATTGTCTCAATCCGTCCTTGTCACACACCTAACCTATCCACCAAGATTTATCCGATTCCTTCCACAACTTTTTGAGATATTTTGTTCACAAACAAACAAACAGACAGACAGGAGTGAAAACATAGCCTCCGTCCACCTTCGGTGGCGGAGCTAATGATGTAAAAGTGCATGAAACAAGTGATTAATGTACGTATGTACTATCTACGATAAATATTTTATTTCTGTACTGTATTAATCTGCATTGATATTGCGGACATGTGACCGCCTGAATGTTGTCATGTACAAAATAACCAATGTGCACCCACACACGTCTCTGTACTGACTGTTTGTCTGAATGACACTGTGGGGGGGAATCTGGAAGTAAATATGCAATTTGCTTGTTGTCCACACTCATCATGTATACTAATCATTATTTCATGTGCAGCCTGTGGCTGGTGGTTTGCATCGATGCTGGGAGAGTGGATGTGCTGCTGATGCAGTGCCCCCTTCTGGTTGGGGCAATAATTTGGATTTCGACCACAGTGCTGCCAAATATTTGGACTCTAAAATTATTTGTAAATTTGTCTTTCTTTCCTTTTCCTTCTCACCCAAAATGGAGGGGTCTATCGAAATAGGTAAAATAATAACCAGAGGGAGCCAGGAACTTCGTGTGTGAGGGAAACATTTCTCGCAGCAAGGGACGTGTGGCTGGGGTGAGGGGAGTGGGAGAGGAGGTGGAAGCTACAAACCCTAAACTCAGGGTATAGATACAAGTCTGTGAGGGAAATAACATGGGCTTTGTGGCTGCAGCCTCAGAGGCTGTTTTAAATCTGCAAAGTGATGCCAAAGTGACCAGTACAGCAATTTTTGGCTAACAGGATGACTAAATAGTCCTTCAGCAAAGAGACAAGCCTGACGTTGGCTTAGCAGTTAGGGTGGTGGCTTGGTATTCTCGGGTCTTGAGTTCGAGCCCCGTTGGCTGCTGATTTCACACCAGGGGGTTGACTCAGTCTGTCATCCTTCCAAGGTCGGTGAAATTAGCACCAGTGTACTAGTAATAGGGGCACTGCATCAGCAGTATAACCACGCCCATAACCAATGATGCAACCAGCAGCCAAAAAGGCTGCACATGAAGGGAAGGGAAGCAAAGAGACTGGTAGACTACCATTGTATCCTGAAAATCGTCTAAAAGGTAATGATAGTCCATTAAAAATGCATTGAGAATCCACTGAAATGTAAGTGAAGTGATGCCTAACTTGGCTGCATAAGCGACGGTGGACATATATTTGGGTGTCATCAGTAGGCTTTGGACACCAGACAGGAAGCAAACCGCCCCGACCAAAGACAATGCCTGTTTTGTATAACTGTGGGTAACTAATGGTTGTGATGACAGGGATTGGAGACAGGTTTGTAACCACAACCGCAATACTACGAGACATCATCAATACTATGTCACCAATAACAAAGTGTCACGCATGTGCAGGCACAACTGCTGTATTTTGAAGGTTGTATTGTTGTTGGAGAGAGGGTGGTGGGTAGTGTTGTTCATCCTGGGCTTCAAAGGTTGCAGACTCCATCATGGTCGACTGGTGTAAGTACATGTGAAATAACTGATAAAAATTCCTGTGGGAATGCTTTGTTGTGGCATTCCATGCCTGGAGGTCATTAGTGAGCGGGCTGGTTTCTTTTGACCATCACTGATAGCTACGTAGAAATTTGGCTGAGACTGTAGAAGATGAACCGTCGAAGCTTGGAAATGCAAATACTTATTGCTTTGCCTTTGCCGGATACGAATATACAACCTCTGGGATGCCAACACATGCAGCGTCCCTTCCACCATGCCCACTGTTAACCAGGGTATCGCCATATAATAGCGTATTCTTTTTGAAAGATAATGTGGGATCTATAACATGCACAGTCCCATATGAGTACTCTCATCTGTTAGCCCTTCCCATCCCCCAATTAGAACTACAGTTTTAGCCGGATCAAGTCGATGCCATCGGAATTCTTCCCTAAAAGTGAGCAAGCACACCACATTGCTAAGCTGGACTCCAAAGGGCATCCTCCGTTGTGCACAGTCCTTCCTGGGCACACCTGAACTCTCATTCACCTACAAGGGCTTCATCCAGAGCTTGATGGAATACTGCTCTCCCCTCTGGATTGGCACCCTTGCCTCACACCTTACTCAAAATCATTGGAATCTCCGGCGATTAAGCTGAGTCTATGGGCCTTTCACTTTGCCGTCGCAGACAGATCAGTGGTCTCTGTCTTTGACTGCATCCTTTCTCGTCTTGCACCTTCTGCTCTTTCCGTGCTTTGGCTCGTCCTGATTTCTCTGAGGTGCATACGGTCCACCATCAACCAGCGCCAGATTTAGGACTGTGAAGGCCCCGGTCATCCTATGACAATAGTTCTCACTTCCCCACACCTACTACAATTTGGACTTCTGAGCATAACAACTTTTTATCATTTAGAACACAAATCTGCATCATATAACAATTTTATTGAGTATTTTAGAATATATGCCTGCAGATACAGAAGGAACATACAAACTGAATAAGAGCATGACCAGACAACTGAAGCAAGAACACTCCCCTTTTTGCAGTGTATGTACAATGACTACAGTTTATCATATGATGGCAAACCATACTATCAATCAAGTTGAAGAACAGGCAGAGTGGAAAGCACAAGCCCTTTTTAAAAACAGTTTTGTGGAGGCCCCCATATTGTCAGTCTGCCTCGTCTGCCCTGCCCTAAATCCGGCCATCAACCCACTTCTGGGGAAACTCCCAAAATCCAGGCTCACTACTCACCTCCACTCATTTGTTCCTCTTTCATCCCACCTGTGGAACCAACTTCCACACTCTCTTCAATGAAACTCTTTTCTCCACGTCTTCAAGACACCTGTCCAACACCGTCTCAGATCATCTCCCTTCCAAAACCATGATCTTTTCTACCCCCGTTAACCTCCCCCCACCCTTAAACCCACCCCTTTCCACATTTCCAGTTCTTCATTCCTGAGAGTGTTTGCTTCTGTATCAATCAATCATATCCACCCACTGTGTCGTCGTCTTCTCGTCATTCTTACCCACATCCCTTGTTTGTCTGTCCCCATCTATTTTGTTCCCCAGCCCTGGTGTTGTTGTTTCCCCTCTCTTTTTACTGTTCCTTTTGTTCTGTTGTGTCCTGATCCAATCAGTGTTTTGGTTCTTCCACGAGGCTTCACTCTGTATCCAAAAAAAGGGAAGCCATCATTAGAGTGTTCTTGCTGCCTTGTGCAGCCTGCACAACACTTTCATGTGACAATATGTCCGTAACAACATTATATCAACTATAACGGCACTCTGTAGAGCACATACTTCCACCAGGCTGATTGTTTTTTTTGTTTTTTTTAAATCTCACTGATAGGCCAGGTCTGGATCCGGACCTGAACCAAAATCGAATCTGCTTGTTCTTGTCATCTAACCAACTCGTCCACCAAGTTTTGTTGGAATCCGTCAAAATCTTTTTGAGATATCCTGCTATATACTGTTTTTTTTTTTTGTTCCCTGGGATTTCTAGCTCCCTAGCTCAACTACGCCATTGATAGTGAAGCAGAAGACAAAAGTGGTGGCTCTGTGGTATGAGATTAAATCATATGTCGACACCCGCCGGAGGTTCTGCCTGGAATACGACCTCAGAACACGTTATGGACCCACAAATTGTGCCATTCAATGTATTGTGAAACATTTTGAGCACAAGGGTACGGTACACAACCAGAGCAAGTGCAACAGTGGTGGGCCAGCATCAGCCACCAAGAGCCAAGCCAACATCGATGCCGTGCGGGATTCTGCAGTGGACAGTCCCAAGAAGTCCCACCGCTGACGCTCCCGGGAACTAGGCATCAAACCGACATCAGTCTGGCGTATCCTCACTAAGGAACTGAAGCTTTTCCCATACATCATCTTTATTAGGCATAAACCGAGTCAAGATGATATGAGGCTTGATACGTGCAATTGGCTCAGTGACAGGATGGACTGGTACCCAAACGGGATCAACCTGATCTGGTTCAGTGATGAAGCCATTTCCACTTGAACGGTGCCATCAACAACCACAACAACATTTTCTGGGGGACAGAATCACGTGAGGAGATCACTGAGAGGGACCTGAAAGGGCCTAGTCATATTCTTCTGTGCCTTAAATGGCAGATTGGGAATGCTAGGGCCTTATTGGTTTGAGAATGACAACAGCAGGACGGTGACGATCAACGGTGAGGGCTACCAGGCTGTGCTCCAGAAGTTCCATAATATCTCGCCCAAAAGGTCATCCCAAACCAGCTCAGCATGACCTGGTTTATGCAGGATGGTGCACCCCCGCATACAGCTGGTGAGACCATCACTTTCCTGCGGCAGCTCTTCAGAAACCGCCTCGTTGCCCTGGGTACCGCTCATGACTGGGCACCCCATAGCCCAGACTTGAACCCTCTGGACTATTGGTTCTGGGAGGCTGCCAAGGGCTCTGTCTACACCAACCACCCTGCCACACTGGATGATCTGAAGGTGTCAGACAACCTCCAGGCAGTGCCACATGAGACCTACAGGAAAGTTGGACAGAACTTTGGAATCAGGATCAATGCCTGTCTGAACCGTGGAAAGGCACACATCGGGAACGTCAATTACAAGGATTTTGTGTAAATGCCAATTTCAGACCTTGGGCTCTCACTAACTCGAGCAGTGACTCACTGCAATAGCAATCAGTTGTAGAAAATACCATGTCATCAGCTTTCAAGAATTGTTTGGTTCATGTTCCTGAGTTTTCTGTTTCTTTGTAAATAATCATTTAAAGTTGCATCACTCTTTTTGAAAAGTACGCGTATAATACAGAATGTCTGCATACATTTTATTGAGACACCCTGTGTATAATGCTGTTGCCTCAGCCAGATACGAGTGCTGTATAAAACCTCTATACTGTGTACACACACACACACACACACACACACACGCACACACACACCAGCTTTCTCGGTTCAGTAGCCCAGATATTATTTTCTATATGTGATCCACTTTATCCAAATCTTTGCACAATTGTTTCCCAGGAATATTGTTATAAGGCATAATATTTATTGGAACACAGTCGATAATTAAAATGTATTGTTTTATAACATGGACAAGGTTTTGACGTCCTCCAATTTGACAGGACATTTTGTGGGTCTATTAGTCATCTCATGATCTGCAGATCAGTGGTGAAGGCAGGAGAGAGAGCGAGAGCAAGAGAAAAGATTCCCTGATGGCAGCAACCGTAGCTTAAGGCATGACTCGCCGCACCTTCGTTGTGCTCACTCAGCCAAAGGTATATATCCAACACTTTTTAGGTATTCGTGAAGTGACCTCGACTCGTATGAAGATACACGTCGTCGATGGGTTGTTTCACAGCAGGGAACCTAGCACTCTGGCCACCATGTTTATGTTACCCGCTCGCAGGCCGGACCTGCCTGCACCGATCAGATATTGTTCGGACATGGAGCGTGTCATGCAGGACCGAAGTAACTCAGGGCCTGGACCTCGTCCCCGAGAACACCCGACGTGAGTCTTCATGTTATGACTCGCACAGTCTCTACGCTCCGTGCCTCCTACTGAAAAGCACCATCTTTCACTGGACGGACTACCGACTTGTGTCCTGCGAGGAAGAACATCTCATCATGTCATTGTCTTCACACATTGGTAAATGTAAGTTGTCGTGATAAATTAACAAAAGTTAAATATTTAGGCAATTTGTTAAAAAAAAAAAATACGTGTTAGTGGGTTATTGATGTACCTGTAGGATACCTGTCCAGTGGTATGAAAGACGCAGACAGCTTGAATGCAGACGGCAGACAAATGGAGTAGTTTTAAACATGTGATACATTTCACTGGTTTGTTGCGTATTGCAAATGTTGCACTCCACTCACCTCTCAGCTGTCTTACCTGGGTTCGAATCCCGACCCAGCTATAAACAGTCACCCCGGTGTTTCACAAGCAGGATGATTTATCAATGTGTGTGTGTGTCATTCGTCAGATGGACGTTAAACTTAGCGTCCCGTCTGCTGGCATTCGTTGGTGGACATTAAAAATCCCACGGTGTCCTTCGCGAAGAGTTGGCTTGCTGTTGCCGACACCCTGAACGAATTACAAATTCCAGCCGTAACTATTTAGTTGAATGTCAGGCCTAGCCAACAGGTTCGTGAAAGACTTGGGGCAAAAAAAAAAAACTTCCGCCTACTCCTCCCAGCCAACCCACCAAGAACGTGGGAATAATAATTGTGGCCGTTAAAGAATAATTAGAAGAAGAAGCAAAAGTTTCACTCATTGTGCAGTCGTGTAGATAGAATGAATAAGGAATGACAGAAACAATGCCGTCAAATTACCATGGAGATATGGATGTAGACCTACGTAGTGTAAATCGACACAATAAAAGGGGAGATATAATTAATTATTATTTCAAACCCAATTTTATGTCCATCGACACAGCGGTTGTTTTTCCTGTGTATTGCTGGTGTGACTCGGAGGGCACCGCAGGATTGCTCGTCCATGCTGTGGTCCTGTGGGCGCCACCACCACGGCACAATGGGCAACTATTGGTGACAAATTGCCGCTCCACGGACGTCTCCTATATCGTACTCCCCCAAACCTCATGCGGACCCCTCTCTAAACGTCCTTGTTCCGCTTGTCACAAGCCGGGCAGTCTTTGGTGAATGCACAGGTCACGCGGAGGTAACGCCGTGGTGGGACGCACAGAGTCGGTGAGGTTCAGAGAAAGGCACGAGCCTACGGGGATGGCGCTTCTGACCCCGTTTGACCGAGCAAACACGGACCTCCTCAGCGAAGGGCGTCCCAGGGCGAGTCGTGGCGCTGCGGCGTCCTTGTCCGATGTCTTTTGCTTTGATGACCCGCACCGGCGTGCTAAATGGAACACGGATGCCCGCATGCTCTCACAGCACGCACGGATTTCGTACACGTCGCACCTGCGGGCACGCGGCTCGTGACGTCACACACGGTCGGAGCGCCCGTTACCAGGGACGTCAACGCGAGGCAATTTGTCCACGTCCGAGCAAAGCGCAAGAACACCATTAGACTTGCATTTGTTTCTCTTTAACCAAACGTAACGAGGCTCTGTTTATTTCCTTGCTGTAAATTTGAATGGCTGACCGTTTTGTGTGTTTTTTCCGCGTCCACACAACGCACAGACCCAGGCGCGGGCCAAAGCGCTTTTGCCACCTCGGAGCTGCGGCCACGTGCGTTCCTGCCGCGCACCCGAGGGCTCCATAAATAACATGTACCCGCTCCCCGTTGCTTATTTTTGTATCCCACCGCTGGCATAGCGGGCTCGCCCGCCAGCGAGCGGAAACCTGGCGTGCAGGTGGCGCGGCTGAAGTAGCGGACCCCCGCTGAGGGTGTTGAGGTGGGGGCAGGGGGCGGGTGCGTGGTACGGAAGCGTTGGCTTAGACACACGGACACCGGTTTCGGAGGTCATTGGACACGAAGTATAGACTGCTTCGAAGATGAAAGATGAACTCCACTTTTGTCTCAATTCGTAAAACTAGGCCGGCAGGATAACTTGGAGGTGTCCACCCACCCCGGGTTCAAATCTCGACGCAGCTATAAACTGTCGTCCTGCTGGCTCGTATGGATGACGATACACAAATAAGCCGTCCATCGGATGGACCCTTAGCCAGAGGATCCGATCCTGATGGACGTTATACGAATCCCATGGTGTCTTTCGTGAAGAGTCGGCGAGCAATCTCCGGCACCCTGAACAAATTACAAATTCCTGCCTGTTTGCCGGAACTATGTCCAACTTCCTAAATCCTGCACACGGTGAAGTGGGATGGAGTGGTGTGATGATGCTTCAGTGACGACATCTCTTCTCTTATCTGTTCTTTTCTTCTTCGCTCGAATTAAAACGAGCACTACCCGTGGATGTCCTTGGTGTGAAACATCATGAGTCTCATGGTGTATGGTGTGATCCTTCTGCAATAATAAGTATCCTGTACTGTATTGGTGTGAATAGTCCTCAAGCACTGGACCATGAGCATGTTCGCACATGCACGGGGAAAACGTTAATGGCGGACGTTTTAGAATCTCGTGTTATATTGGCTTTGAATCGTCCCATGCAGGGACATTTAATTCCATAACATTTGTCTTCTGGATAACCTCGTCCGATTCCAGGAACAACTAACCGTTCCTGTTCTCTCACACTCAACGTTATCACCTGCTTTTGTCAGCGCCCTTGTTTACCTGGACTCACCTGCAGAGTTCACCTTCACACGCGCAAAGATCATATCACCACCCCGGTGAAGGGGCTGAGCACGTGGGTTTTTCGAGCTAAGGATCCTCGATCGAGTAGTGAGTGAGTCCACATTTAGTGAGTGATCTAAATGTAATAAAAGAATGGCGAAACAATGCATTTTCCCCCCTCTCTACCCCCTTCTCCCCCTCCCCCCACGTCTCTCTTCCACCCATCCTCCCCCCCTCTATCTCCTCTCCACCCCTCTCTCGACCCTCTCCTCTCCCTCTCTTCTCTCTCTCCCTCTCTTCTCTCTCTCCCTCTCTCTCTCTCTCCCTCTCTTCTCTCTCCCTCTCTTCTCTCTCTCCTCTCTGTCCTACTCTCCTTTCTCTTTCTCTCTCTCACCTCTCTCTCTCTCTCTCTCTCTCTCTCTCTCTCTCTCTCTCTCTCTCTCTCTCTCTCTCTCTCTCCTCTCCTCTCTTCTCTCTCCTCCCTCTCTTCTCCTCCCTCCCTCTCTTCTCCTCTCTCTCCTCCTCTCTCTCTCTCCCTCTCTTCTCCTCTCTCTGTCCTCCTCTCTCTTTCCCTCTCTCTCTCTCTCTCACCCCTCTCTACCCCCTCTCTCTCTCCTCTCTCTCACCCATCTCCCCCCCTCTCCCCCTGCTGCCTCTCTCTACCTCTCCACCTCCCCTCTCTCTTCCTCCCCCATTTCTCTCCCCTCTCTCCCTGTCCCCCCCCCTCTTTCTCTCCCTCTCCTCTTTATCTCCCCCCCTCTCTCTTCTCCCACATCTTTTAAGTTATAAACCCCAAACCGGGCACAAATACAACTTTTGTGTGGGGGGGGGGGGGGGGGGGCTAAAATAGGTGTGGCCACGGCTCAGGTGGGGGTAGGGCGTAAATTCTCCAGTAAATGTGTACCATGTAGAGCCCACCTAGTGAGGCCAGAGGGTATTACAATCTCCTTTTTTACCTGGCCAACGCTGCCCCTAGGGCCCTAGAGTGGGGCAAAAGGTAAGGAAAATACCAAAAAATGCAATTACGGGCACATTTTAAACATTTTAAAAATAAACGTATGTGCAATCACCATTGGGGGACACATGAAATACATGTACATAAGGATGTTTTGGATTGGACCACCAAATCATGCCCCAGGGGGTGGAGACTTTCGGTCACAGGGGTAAAAACAGAAGATTTTTTAAAACTGAAAATCTGATCATGTTTTGAACACTATCAGATTTTGAGTTAAAAAAATAATCTTCTGTTTTGAACATGAGAACACAAATCACCTTGTGTGCACTTCTAAAAACCTTCAGTTTAGCAGTACTTTGGCAAAATTGTACTCTAGCTCGACCAATCAAATTTGCCTCTGCTCTGAGGGCAGATTTTTTTTCAGGTGGAAAAAGGCAATAAAACAGGGGAATTCCTTCGGATTCTTTGCAGTCAAGTGTAAAGCAATATAGGGTAAGTAAGTGCAAAAATATAGCAAAGACCTCGTACTCGTGATACAATTAAGAGTTCTGAAGCGTCACTCATAACACCCTCTCCCACCACCGCCGGGAATGGCGCTACATGGTACACATTTTCGTAGAGAATTTGCATCAGCTCCACCTTCAGAACCTACTTGTGAGGGGGGGGATCAAGTAGCTACAATGTATACCTTACGATTCTCATTCCCCTGGCAAGTTTGGTTGAGATTGGATAAGTAACGGACGAATGTATCAGCTACAGACCTGCAGACAGACAGACAGACACCAAATTGTGTGTTTCAGTATGATTTCAAGTCGACGGGTAAAATTGGAAAACTAATTGCTGAGAACAATAACATAAGGGAAGATGATAGGAGAGAGAGAGAGAGAGAGAGAGAGAGAGAGAGAGAGAGACGAGAGAAGAGGAGAGAGAGAGAGAGAAGAGAAATGAAGGTAGTCTATTGTAGTGGTAGTAGTAGTAGTATTATTATTATTATGAGAGAGAAGGGAAGAGGTTTATGAGGAGATGTAATAATGGAGGTGTGGAAAAGGCACGTCTGATGGAGAAAGGAATCAGGGGATCGAAAGTGCGCCATATGTGTGTACGTGCTAAATAGATGGCCTCCAACATGGTTAAAAGCTATACTCATTTGCGACGGTGCAGGAATCGAAGAGGGAAACTAAAATCGCACATTAGCACATTGCAAACATAAGAATTGCACATATGAAGTCATGGATGACGCAATGCTTTTTTCAGGTGCTCTTGGTTCGTCAACGGGATGTGACGCCCGTGTGTTGAAACGATCAATGCTCGTGCAGTTAACGAAGTCGATGATAATATGGTTTTCACAGAGTTAAGTTTCTTTCCCGTTGTGTGTTCATCCATCAAACGCGGGTGGCCGGTAAGCGTGCAGAGGGACTACGTGTCCGTAGGGAGGCGGGCACCTCCGTTTGTATCTCTGAGAACGTGTTTGCCTCGGCGCATCACACCGTCTCACCGAACCACGGACGTTCATTCTCCAAGTGGTACAAACAGTGAGAAGACTAATGGACTGCCTGTGGCTTGTCCCCCGTCGTTTCTGGTGCTGATTTTCCACGGGAGTTCAGCGGTGATGCTGGGAGGGAAAGACCATCCTTCAAGACGCCCTTGTCAGAGAATATGGGTTTCAGGATTACTCAAGGATTTGATATATTTTTTAAAATATTTATCACAATACATCATAAGTACGGTTCGTGTGTGTGTGTGTATATATATATATATATATATATATATATATATATATATATATATATATATATATATACATATATAAACTGTAGTTATATATATGTATATATTACACACATCGGACTTATGACGTTTTATGTTTTATTTTATTTTATTATTATTATTCCCCTGTTTGGTTGAGATTTGAAAACAACATATACATACATACATACATACAGTATATACATACATATAGTATCTAAAACTCATTCAAACCACTGAATTCACTGACTCACTGACTAACTGATTAAAGATCGGTACCTTCCAGGTTATGTAAAAAGCTGAAATTTTGCGTGCCAATACACTCGGAAGCGTCGCAGAATCATCGGAAAGCATCCATAAATCAAAATATAAATAAATTAACAAGAAAAAATTAATGAAAAAATATGCAGCTGAGCGACGAGACAATGGGGAAGCATGATAATTTTGCATGCTGACGGACATCAAAGCTGATACACCGGGAAAAATCATGGAACCGTGAGAAAGCATCCGTAAATGAAAATATAAATAAATGAAAATAAGTAAATGAAAAATCAAATGCAGGTGAGCGACCCAAGACAATGGGGAAGTATGGTTCGTTATTGCTTACAATGTGTAAGCATATCCCGCAAGTACAGTAAAAACATACATGTATGTACGTATACAGTATTTCTATACATATATATGTGTGTAGGCCTTCTTGGTTGCTTTACACAGCAGTTTCAGCTATCGGAGCATGGGAGTATTTGAATATATTGTTACGAATTTGCCGGTTCGGACAGCCACGCACGACCGCTTCAGCCAAACGCAGTCATGCGCCCGCCGAAACCCGGAATTCAGTCGTAGCTTCCGGACAACTCCGGAACCCTGCTACGGATGCCTTAACGCATCATAAACTGTCAATATTCTGTCCACGCGGGACAGGGCTAATCGCCAAATCACGCTATACCTAATTATCCGCGCAGACAGAAGTACTGAGAATTTATACCTCGACGGAACTTGTACGGAAACGAGCCGCTAAGCGCGCTCGTTCCGTGTGCAATGCTGAGCGGTTTAATCGCCAAGTTCCGTGGACCAATTACCACTTTAATTCGGCTTTAATAGCCAGCTAATTTCCCGAACGCGCCGTGGCAGTCAATGGAGGAAAATGATGCAACGAGCAGATGTACATTCAAACAATGGGCATTTATTATACAGGCACATAAGCAGTCAATGGGGGGATAGGGACATGACACGAGCAAAAGCCTACAGCCGATGTCTATTATGTACAGGCATGCACTTAATTCAGTTCTACTTAACAAGACAAGGCGCCACAGAACACTTTCATACAAAACCCCAGAAAAGAACAGGGCTCGCGAGCCTTTATTTCCACTTGGAGCCTGGATGACCGGAGGCTCACAAGAGGCCAGGCAGGTTACCTTGCCGCCCCTTGTGACGGCTCGAAGGTCTTCGGGTCAGTGACCCCTGCTGTCCCTGGCTTGGCCCTCGTGTCGCACGCGCCGGTCGCTTGAGCGGCCGGGCGCTTGCTCGGTTCTCTTTGGTCGCCGGCCTTCACTGCGGCCTGGGTGGTCGGGCCTGGCCGGGACGTGCTCGGAGGGTGAACGGGTCTTTGCTCTTTCAGAGTTGATGCTCTTTAGGACCCGTTCACTCCTCAGCGTCGCTTGACCGACTCAAGGCCGTTGCCCGGACCGCGACGCAGCTTGCTCGACTCCGGCTGTTCGACGCGATGACTGCAGACGCCAGACAGCGACGAATATCCTTGGGAGCGATGAATATCTCCTCGATCGGCGCGCACACACACCTCGCCCGACACTCGACTCTCCAAGCTCTGCCCGTCTCCCGAATCAGCCTCCGAAAATAGCGATGAATCTCCGAAGTCAGCCTCCACTGGTGAACAACCACGACGTATCTCCGAAGTCAGCCTCGAACTCATCCGAGCTCCGCCCTTATATTGGCCCGAGGCGAGCCACTCTCTGATCTCTGAACCCGAGGCCAGGCTCTGCCCACTTTTCACCTCCGACCTCTCACCCCTGGTGAGCCTCGCGGGAAACCCCAAGTCTGACGTCACCCGTGGTTTCCTTCGGGTAGACCTCCTTTTGATCCGCTTATGCATTTTAGCTGCTCCGAGGCTGTTTGCACACGGTCGGTGTAATGTGGCTTTTACTGTTGCGCAGCGTGTCCGCAACCAACGGCATTTTGCGGCTGTCGTTGAGGAGGATGTGATTGTTTCTGTTGTTCGGGGATGTTGTTGAAATAAAAGATAGAAAAGAATAACGCTACCTCAAGATTCACAGCCCGGGCACACGAATAATTCCCTTTACACATTGGTGGGGGGAATCCTAACCTGAAACACTTATTATGAGATAACTGATCTTCGGGAACCTGAATGGTGTTTTGTGAATTTCAACAGCAACATATAAAGAATATATATTATATATATATATATATATAATATATATATATATATATATATATATATATATATACCGCTCTGGAAAAAAAAAGAGACCACTCCAAAAAATAATTTAAATCAGCATCTCCACATGTATGGCAGCAATTCCATTCCAGTGTCTGTTGAATTCCAATACAGGCACACCTCATTCTACTTCGTAAGGTACTGATTCGGTGATCACCTGAACCGAATCTTATTTAACAAAGAAAAGTATAAAACCACTGCTGTGGTCATCACTATCCTCTTGCAATAGGACCAGCTGGATGGCAAAAACAGTGCTAGTAGTACCTCAAAAGGAATTGGAATCAAAAAATAAACTATTGACCATGCCAAAAGAGTTGAAAAGAAAAGTTTTGAGTGAGGAAAAGAAGGGTTCAATTCTGGCTTTACTGGCAGAGGATACAGTGAGCGTCACGTTTCTTCCATCCTTAAAACTTCAAAGACTGCGGTTCATAAGAACAAGGTCAAGCAGCAGACATTGGGACAACAAAGCTACAGACGGGCAGAGGGCGAAAACGACTTTCCACTGACCGGGATGACCGCCAACTCATTCGAATGTCACTCAACAACCGTAGGATGACATCAAGTGACCTACAAAATGAATGGCAAACGGCAGCTGGGGTGAAGTGCACGGTGAGGACGGTTCGAAACAGGCTCCTCGGGGCAGGGCTGAAGTCGTGCAAAGCTAGAAATAAAACCATCTTGCCTAAAGGTGACACGTGTGACTTCTTTAAGGTCACACTGAGGTGAACAGAGCTGCTATCCACCAGGAGCGACTCCTTGAGGAATATCTGCCTACGAGAGATTCCGATGAGAATCGTTCTACAGAGTAACCATGAAAAATATGCGTTTGCCTCATAACGTCACCAAATGACGTCATAATGTCTCAAGCTTGACATATCTAGAAAGCACTCATCGAGGTGTTCAATTTGAGGTACTACACGATATGGTTCCTAAAACTTGAAAATTTGACCTTGGGTCAAATATGTTTGACCTCAGGCGCTAATAGAAGCAAGGCCAATCGCACCAAAAACTAATCAGCTGACGCCAGACACATATACTACATTCCCATAAAGTTTGGAGATGATTCGATTAAAATTACTCAAAAATAAGGGTTTCGTCGACCTCCATGATTTACCGCAAAGTGACCTTGACCTTTGACCTTGACCTTGACCTTATGTGTGCTGAAGGGTATTGTATATAATACTCACAGATATGTGTACCCACAAGAGTTTCGATGAGAATGTAATTGCTCTACAGGTGAATAAGTGAAAAATCCAATGATTACAGAAACAAACAAACAAAAATTACACCAGTAACAGATCTTGCAAAAACTTCGTTTTGGCAGAAAAAAAAACTTACCAAGTAACAGATCTTGCAAAAACTTCGTTTTGGCAAGATAAAACGCCCCTCATCAATGAGAAGCAAAGAAGAGCAGGCTGAGGTTGCAAAACACCATAAGGAGAGGACTAGTAAGGTCATCTTCTCTAATGAGCCCATTTTCAGCTTTGCCCAACACTTGGTCGTCTAATGGTTAGACTAGACCTGGAGAGGCCTATAAGCCACAGTGTCTCGCACCCACTGTGAAATTTGGTGGAGGATCGGTGATGATCTGGGGGTGCTTCAGCAAGGCTGGAATCGGGCAGATTTGTCTTTGTGAAGGACTCATGAATCAAGCACGTACAAGTTGTCCTGGAAGAACACTTGCTTCCTTCTGCTCTGACGATGTTCCCCAACTCTGAGGATTGGTTTTTCCAGCAGGACAATGCTCCATGCCACACAGCCAGGTCAATCAAGTTGTGGATGGAGGACCATCAGATCAAGACCCTGTCATGGCCAGCCACATCTCAGACCTGAACCCCATTGAAAACCTCTGGAATGTGGTCAAGAGGAAGATGGATGGTCACAAGCCATCAAACAAAGCCGAGCTGCTTGAATTTTTGCGCCAGGAGTGGCATAAAGTCACCCAACAGCAATGTGAAAGACTGGGAGCATTCAAGACGCATGAAAGCTGTGATTGAAAATCAGGGTTATTCTACAAAAATATTGATTTCTGAACTCTTCCCAAGTTAAAACATTAGTATTGTGTTGTTTTTAAATGAATATGAACTTGTTTTGTTTGTATTATTTGAGGTCTGAAAACACTGAATCTTTGTTGTTATTTTGACCAGTTGTCATTTTCTGCAAATAAATGCTCTAAATGACAATTTTTATTCGGAATTTGGGAGAAATGTTGTCAGTAGTTTACAGAATAAAAAAAATGTTCATTTTACTCAAACACATACATATAATAGTAAAACCAGAAAAACTGATAATTTTGCAGTGGTCTCTTAATATTTTCCAGAGCTATGTATATGTATGTGTATATATATTATATATATATATATATATTATATAAATATATATATATATATATTATTAATATATATTGTTACAGTGCCGGGGGTGGGGGGGGGGGGGGTCGACGTGAGCACACCGCTAGATGGAGCCGCGAGCCGATTCGACCGATCGCCCGAATGTAAAGGTCGTCGCCCGATAAGTCCGGAGCGGACGGGTCCTGACTGGACCGAATTTCGCCAATGGATAGACCACGTGGGGTAGGGTCGATTGCCAACTTTTCAATTTACCTAAGTACCCACGTGGTCCGACTACCGGGAAGTTCACCCTCGGCCGACTTTGTCCGAATCGAGTCGCCTATCGCCGACTCGGATCCAGCGTAACCGAGTGGATTACCAAAGTCGGGCCGGACCAAATGAACAAGTTACGAACACTTATCCTCAAACACGCGTCATGTCGAGCCAATGAAAGAAACACAAAACGAGCTGATACATTTAACAATTGGGGTTTATTTATACAGTAACAATGGGAGCTCGGGAACACAAGAAGAGCAGAACTATACCGAATACAATAAATGCAAGTATATACAGCGAACAAAGCACTAACAGTTTTCTACTTATTAGACGGGCCCACAGACACACATACGCACACACCCAGAAATGTGGCTGATGCCTTTAATGCGGACTTCAGCTCGGAGGGACAGATGAGCTGAAGCCCAGGGACTGCCTCGACCTTTCCAGCTCGTTGGTCTTCAAACTGTTCGGACCGGGCACCAGCGAGAGCGAGCTGGATCCAATCGCCGAGCCGCGAATCCTCCCGCGCTTCTCAACACGTGCTGGTGAGACGAGGCCGATCCTTCCCGACCGATGCGTCGCTTCCCGAAGAACCACCGACCAAGATGAGGCCAAGAAGTCGCACCAAACCGGGAACCAAGCAGAGACCGCGAAGAGCTCCACGCACCAAGAAGAGCCAGCCGAACCAAGATGAGGCCACGAAGCAGAGCAACCAACTCACACAAGCAGAACAAAAGCCACCAGAACACGAGCCCGATGAACCCCGAAGGCTCACCGAAGACACTACCCAAGACTAACCAGAACCAAGCAGAGGGTCCCCCTCTTATCCTCTCAGCCCTGCCTCGCTTCCGGGTGACTCATTCGCCCTCGTGCGCCCCCCCCCCCCAGCAACCGCGGGAGGGGCTGCTTACGTTGTTTTCTGCCGGACCCGCCCCAACCGTCATTCCTGTTTACGCCGTCGAATCACGGATGGGAGGTTCTTCTTCTTAGTTGTGTGAGGAGGGTCGTTCTGATTGAACCCTAACTATTAAAATGAATCACAGCGCATTTACATAGATTTACCCATTAAAAAATGGAAGGCGAGCTATCTATAGAACATTTACTTACCGAGATAACTGAGCTAAAGGACCTGAATGATGAGTGCGATAATGTCTTCCAGATTCGCAACTATATATATACATATACATATACATATACATGCACATACATATACGATACACATACATATGCACATAGAAATACACATGCACAAGCATATAGACATCACGTTTATATACACATGCAATCAATTACATATACACATAAACATACTATCGTATACACATGCACATACATATACACAAAACATACATACGTATGCACATGCCCATACATATACACACATACATATAACATACACTTACGCATACATATACACATACACATACACAAGCCGGTAGGCCAACATGGGTGTCGCTATATAATTGCATACGTACATACAGTTTTTGACGGATCGGGCTTGAAAATTTTGACAAAGAGGTTGATTATAGTGCGTATAAAAGCGCGAAAGCCGATTTTGATTTTCAAAAAAATATATATGTAAATATTTTCCGGATTTAATTCAAAAATTTCAAAGTCCCGTTGCTGGCAACGGTGCGTCCATAGCAAAGGTGCTCAAAAGCATACAACAAATCCTGGTATGAACCTACCACTCAAGTTTCATCAAAATTGTTGACTCCTCTGGCCTCCAGAGCTGTCCGTTACATACATACAGACGGACAGAAACCTGAGAATAACGGTAGTCCAGCGACCACCAATATACACATACATATACACATTCATATACATAACATATACACATGCATATACAATACACATACACATAACATAGATACATATCACATGCCCATACATATACACAATATAATATATATATATAATATATATATATATATATAAATATATCACATACACATAGATATACATATACACATACCCTATACACATACATCATACATATACATATATACACATACATATACATATACACAAACAAATAAATATTACATATACACATACATATATTGTTGTGGGGTCGGGTCTCGGTGGCAAGCACGACCGCTAGATGGAGCAGTGGAGTCGGCTCCACCGAACACCCGGAATTTAGGTCGTACCTTTCAGACAAATCCGAAAGGTTATGGCGTCAGGGTCCCTTATCGGACGCGCTATGGCGTCAGGGTCCCTTATCGGACCGGAGATCGCCAATAGGTCGACCACGTGGGATAGGGTTAATTGCCAATTTCAATATACCTAAATACCGACGTCGTCCAAACTACCGGGGAAATTCACACTCGGCAGGATCTGCGCGATCCGGGCCGTTACCGAGCCGGATCCGAGT
>CM068964.1:86031440-86041757 GCA_035128595.1 Eptatretus atami
TGAGTCTGCTAACCCCTGTTAAACTAACTCCGAGATTAATGTTTCTTCGAACAAAATAGGAAAACAAGGTTCAAACTGTGAGGGATGAATCAAAGTATTTTATCAATTCATTGATATGGAAAATAAGGATGATATAGTATATATTGATCTGCTGGACTCTCTTAATTATAGGTTAGTCTATCTGTAAAAGTAGTTATAGGAAGAATGAGAAGGAGAAACATATTATTCAGGCTTTAAGTGCTTGTTCAGGTGTTAGGTTTCTTCCAATGACCCATCACAATAGTTAATAGACTGTTATTGTGTGGAGTAGAAGAAGGCTGGAATAACAATTGTTTTAATGAAACATCAGTCATTTTAGATCAGTTGATGAACATGAAAATAATTAATAAATGTCAATACAAAGACATTTCATCCCATATTAAATAAGTACAAGCCCAATCCTTAGTTTTAATTTCACAACAAGCGACCACACATCTTTCATTCCATACCCACTACAACTTGATGCAACAAAAGAATATGAGGCGTCTTATTGTCCATGGAAACTTATAATACCTTGTTTAATATCACCGAGAAAATGACAATTTTAGTTATAATCCAGGAATGGATACAAAACGATAAGTTTCACCCGGAGCATATGAGATTTCTCACAATATTTTCTCACAAGAACAAATACAATATTTTCATTCAGCGCATACTCAACCCCAATTGGTTATAAATTCAATGTGAAACCCAAAAATCTGGTTTTCTACCTGTGTCAGGAAAAAACCATATACAGAATAAATTTTAGGATAACCGACCAAGATAATCGCATGATTTCTTTTAATTGGAGAAATTATATCCATCAGAATCCCACGTGAAGTTTTCCAATAAATAAATAAATAAATGCAGCGACCTTTGCACTCCACTGGTTGCCTCACGAAGAGTCTGATTTCCATGCTACAGTCCCCTCAACAGAGGGGAAGGGTGGGGAGCATGGGGTAGGGGTGGGAGAGAGATAAAGGAGTGGAGAGAGAGGGAGGGAAGAGAAAGGGGGGAGTGAAGGGTGGGGAGAGAGAGAGAGAGAGAGAGAGAGAGAGAGAGAGAGAGAGAGAGGGAGAGGAGGGGACAGGTCAGAAAGAGAAGAGGGAGAGGGTGGGATAGGGTGAGGGAGGCAAGGGGTGAGAGAGGGGAGGTGGTAAAGAGGGAGAGGGGTGAGGGAGGAGAGAGGTGTGGGATTCCAGAGATGTGACACCAGTTTAATGCCCATCTGAGAGATGGCACACACATTGATGAATCACCCTGCCTGTGAACACCCGGATGACAGTTTATAGCTGGGTCGGGATTCGAACCCAGGCTACACAGAGTGAGCATGCATACCTCTCGGCTTTCCTGCTGTGATGTGGCGATTCATTATTTTCCTAATTGAAAGCATTTTTTACTCATTGTATTATATAATTTATTTTGCATTCCTACCTCCAGCATCAAACCGCGTTATCGCCATTGATTTAAGCTTGAAGAACAACGCACCAAGTGGCTTCATCAAGCAATTCACAAAACGGTTGAAGAACTTTTTAAAACGAAACATTTCATTTTATTTGTATTTATCTATGCCGAAGTGATGGGTCATATAATGGAAGAACGCACAAAAGGGGAAACATCGTGGAAAATAAATTTCACATTTTCAGCGAGCCAGCCACCGCCTGTTGTACCACAGAACACAATGGCCAACGCATGTGAGTGGCCCCTGAAATTTTGTCAAGTCGATTGATATAGTATTCAGTGACAGTGCGAATATTGTAGAGCACTCGCTAAGTGGCTTAAGCACTCCAACGAAACGGTTGATAAATCAATGGCTCACTTGGCACGCAATTATCACTCACCGAACCGTCAATATAATCATACACCTCCCGGAGACACCCGAAAGACAATATGTCTGAATTGGACAAATGAACACTTTTTTTAGGAGTCGGAACTGCTGCTAAGTTCGATTCTGGAGCTTAAATTTTGCAATTTTCCTTAGTTTATAATATTCTCGTGGCTATCGCATGTGCAGAAATGAAATAAAACCACGAATGCTGGTGTCTCCGGACGTTTATAGCATTGCAATGTACCCAGTGATTTGTAGCTATGAGGAACAGGCATTTGATGATAATATGAGTGAGAGAAGTGAAAAGATAACTTTATCAATTAAGAATTCGTTGTAGCCTGTCCAAGTCAAGCATGGTTGAGCAGGCCAAACAACATGGCGGCTTCAGACCCCAGCTAGGTTACTCAGGATACACTCTTAAGACCCACAGAGAGCGGTGACCGAAGATGTGCCTGATGAAGGACATAATTAAATAAGGTCGTTAATTATCTTCAAAAGGGGTGTTTTGATGAACCAAACACCCAATTTTCACTCTTGCGCTTCCTTGGAGTTTTCTTCGTATGCATGCAAAGTTTCAGGCTGCTAGGTTTCATGGTTTTGGAGTATGGAGGAGACACACACCACACACACACACACTGTCATTGTGTGTGTGTGTGTGTGTGTGTGTGTGTGTGCATGTATATATATATATATATATATATTATATATATATATATGTACATACATATATACATGAACATCTTTAGGATAAGAGAGCGGTTTGTCTGTGTGTTTGTTGGTTGTTATTTTTCTCAGAGGTGACCCAGGAGTTTGAATGATAGCTCCTAAGAGATTCTAAGGTATATAGGAGAGTTTCAAGACGATATTTCTGGAGAGAGAGATAGTGAAAGTGTGAGATTTTTCAGGATTGAAAGACATATTCCAAGTGTTTGACCAGATTGTGATTTTGTCAAGGTGTGAAGAGAGGGAAGAGGCTGCAGCCTTCCTGTCTTAATGATGAAGAATGTCACAGCAGAGGATGGAGTCATCAGCAAATAGATAAAGGGGATTTTCTGGAGAGTTAAAGAGATCATTGATGAAAATCAGCAATTGGACTGGGCCCAGAACACTGCTTGGGGCACTCCAGCCTTGACAGGGAGAGGAGATGAAAGGATTCCCTTCAGTGTAACACATTGGCTACAAGAGTAAAGGAAGTCAGTAAGCCATGTGTAGAGTTGGCATTGGATGCCATAGGCAGAGAGCTTAGAGAGTTAGGCAGGATGCCAGACTGTATCAAAAGCATGAGATAAGTCCAGAGAGACGGCCCTGATCTCATGTCATGTCTGACATTGAGGGCCTCCTTCCATTGCCCAGATTAATTGGGTTATAGATCGCAGAAGCAGCCTGTAACTTTGGTCTGCTCAGATTTAATTAACATTGGTTAAGTATCTGCCGCACGATATCTATTGTGACGGTCATCTCACCGGTAACAGTAACACGATGTTGGTAGTGAGAAGACGTCCAGAGATGAGTGGCACGGATGGCATTCGTGGTCTTTCAGACTCACCGTCCTTTTTGAAATTATCTAAAGGCGGAAAACTGTCAATCCCATTTCGATACCAATGTGATGGTTATATTATTTGATACTTCCGCTATTTTGCAAACCAGCGACTCTGAGCCTCTACACCGCCCGTGTCCGCAGTCTAGGCACAAAAATGTGTGCTATGGTTACAGACATTTACCCCATTCAGACCCAATCAAGCAACTTGCATTTATATCGCCTTATAGGCAATCTACCCATATAAAACACAATGTGTGTTTGTGTATTTGTCTGTCCCCCTTCATAAGGATGATTTAAGGGTTTTAGAGGCCAATCTTTTACATGAACCATGTGTTCACTACGGTCATTTTTTCAGGTTACAAAAAATTCGAAAAACGTTTTCTTAAAAGAGTAATTTACGTCTCTTTGATTGGAAATGTAGACGTTGACTTGCAACTGGGCCTCAAGAGCGGTGTAACGAAGCGTTTAAAATATATAAATAAATACAAGGCACAGGGAGGTGAAATTCACTGCACATGATGTGCAACACGCGTAGGGTAAAACGAGTGTTCATTTACGTCGATAGGATGTTAATAAATAAAGAAGATATAAGCCACCTGACACTAGGCCGAGGCTTCAGACTTTAGCACGCTCACGAGGCTGTGCCGTCGAAACGAAACGTCCCAGAAGATAACAAAAATAGGGTCACATATGTAATGTAGTGTTTTAAAATAGCGTTTCTTGCTACAAAACATCATATCTTCCAGTCTCCTTGAATATTTCAAATAAAATAATTCCTACCCATCATTTTTGACAGGCTTTTATGAGTATACTGTAGATATATCCCACACAGAAATGAGAACTTCAATTTGTCTTGGAATTTTGTTTAGCAAGGCAGAGTTTCCAAGAGTATGAGTTTTCAATTTTTTTATCAGTAGTTATCTCTCCTGTGTCTGTAAGTCAAACCCACAATCGTGTATTTCATGCTTTTATTCCATCTGCTGCAAATTCAAGATGGTGCCGAGTAAGTTAACCAAGATCTTGGAGCAGGAATGAGGAAATTTTTGATTAATGTAAACATCAACCCTATTGAAACTCTCGGTGCTGATTCCTTGTCGAGGTCATCCGAGTAAACAAGGACTGGGGCGCGAAAAGTTTTTGATGATGTATCTTGGACAATTGTGAGTCTCCTCGTTCGTACAACATTTTGAGACCCTCATACCAAGTCCTAAAAATACACTTGAACGTATCCAAAAGTTGTGCTCTGATGGCAAAGTGTTTCCAAAGCTGGAGAATACCATGAAAAGTAAGGTAAGTAATGTTTTTAATAATTTACATACAGTGTAAGCTGTAAAGTTACAATTCAAACAAAAGTCGAAGTCAAATTTGAAGCACCAAATTCCTTTATGACGTCTCCAGACAGAGCAAAATTACTCGCAAATAAACTTGTTTTATCTCCCACTGGGTTCCCCATTCATAAACCTCAAGGGCATTTGAAGCAATTACAGACCAGGAAAAGTCCTAATGAGCAAGGCGGTTAACCCGATGCTTGCCCCACACCAAGAATTTTGCTTTTGGCGATGAGGACAAACCCCAGGAAGCCACCACGACATCTTCAACGTCTCTATTCGCACACGGGTTACTGTGCTCCACGATGCAAGGCCCCCTGCGCCACTACGCCAGATGGCATTTTTTTTAGTTGGATCAGGTTTCGCCGAAAAGCGAACCAACCAGAAGCGAGCACGCTCAACCGCTGAACTATTCAATGCAGCCATCCTATATAAAAACAACTATTTGCATATTACAGTTTCACCTTTGGAAAGTTCAGGATCAGCTCTAGGGTCGAGCACTGGAGGCATCCTAAAGGAGGGGGAGAACACTTGATTCATTTTCTGGATTCTCAGGATGTATTCCTGGATTGAACAGAAAAATCGATTTGGGGAATACTTCCGAAACAAGTTCCTGAAAAACATACATCTTTGGCGGTGTGCAAGCGCCCGAAGACATCGCATGAACAGATACACGAACGGACGTTAGATTCCGGCCCTGAAATCTCTGGCGGTTGTGCTGCAGAGCGAAGAGCGAGGAAATCGCGTAATTAGCAGCGATCGTTTCATTTGTTTTCCTTTCCCGCGGTCCTCCCGCGGTCCTCGCACGGAGAGGTGAACCCGCCTTGCCACCCACTCGGCGACCCCTGTTTGACGGCGGCCCGGGCTGAACCCAGGACTCGCGCGAGAACCTCAAGGCAAGAGGGGGTTCTGTCTCTCTTTCTCTCCTCGATAAGTGTAAATACCATCGAGGTGGATTCATATCCCGACTTTCGGCATCGAATGGGAAATGTAAGAAAGTGTGCCCGTTTGTATTTCACTTTGTTATTATGAAACCAGGGAGTACATGACTCCGACACAAGCAAAGTACAAAGGGCACGGCCGCCCGTGCTGGGATTTTACGCACCCGATTGAAACGTTAAGTAATCAACGCCGTGAAGTTCGACTACTCCTGATGTGCTTGGAATGAATGAACAAATGTGGGCGTGATTAGCACCGTTAACATGATACGTGGAGGAGGGGGCGGGGTTGGGAGTATATTCCCCTCCTGTGAAGCGCAAATCCAAAATGAGGCTCGGGGCTCGGCCCCACTGCTCCCCGTGATCCGACCCCACCATCTCCCCTTTTTACACATGTCACCGCGAGTTTCTGTCGCTTGGCCAAAACGCGTGGGAAAGAAAAACAACTTTAAAAGAGCAAACACTGTGTACCCTACGATCCAATACTTTGGGGCCACTGGGCAAAAGTGTTTGCTCCTCGTCTGAGCAATGAGTTTTGGTGGAAATTCGTGCAATCGAAACACTCACCGTTTACTATATGTATACAGTACACCTTGTTGATACGACGACCCCCTCGTCGCCCCTCACTACCCCTTCCTGCCACTTCCCCTCATTACACACCAGTCATGCTATGCCACACGATGTTCCCTTGCTCTACAACTTACTCCACACTTACAAAGTCCTCTGTTTGGAGCGACCTGCCTCGCTGTGACATGACATGTAAGTGTCTGTGTTTACAGAGTCGGACAAGACGACTACCTTGAGGATGGTGATCAAAGGTAATTTGCCTCAATGAAGTCGTTGCTTCAACCTGGCCACTTATATAGGTGGGGTGTTCAAAAGTTCTCGGAACGACATTATATTCGCAGATAGACGAAGAGACGCCATGAAAGAGTATTTTTATTTTCAATATAAAACGGAATGTAATTCGGAAATATTTCTTTACTAATACTGTGTAGTTTATTTTATTTTTCTCCTGGGGTGGAGGTCACGTACAGACAGCATCTGACTATTCGGTGGAGGTGTAGCCGCAGCTTACCGAATGAATTGCACCAACATACGGATACAGTTGAGTGAGGGTGTGGCCATCGACCTCCGGTCTACGGATGACCAGGTCGGTCGGTTAGAGATGTCCGAACGTGAAGCTCGAGCGAAAGGAGTACACGATACCGTCATGGCCGGTAGATGGGACCGTTCATGGATGGTAGCAGGAAAACGGGAAGAGGGTACCGTTCATGGGTGGTAGCCGGTATGTGGCAGCGTTCATGGATGGTAGCAAGTAGATTCATGGATGTCGTCGGTGGCTTCATGGATGGTAGCGGTATATGGTAGCGTTCATGGATCACAACCTGCTTTATCATGGATGTATACAATTAACAATGACGCATAATCGTTTTTGTCTTAATTCAGAACAACGTGACGCATGCAGCTGAGGGGTGTTGTGTACAGTGGCACTCAAAATATATGATGCAACCAGCGGGCCGAATTCCTCCTGGAACACAACGGTCTACATATGCATTTGCTGTCGACGAATCGAGTTATGACGTCAAAACAATAAACAACTGCCTTCCTGTCGCTCATTCCTTTTTACGTTTATTTAATTCACCATCTGCAGTACTACTGTATTGCGAGCAGATGTAAACCCTTGGACTTTCTGTACAAGCGAAATTGGATGCTCATATCATGTCAACGCCACATGACAACTAACGCAACCGGTCTTGAAGTAGTTGGTGACCTCCTGGGCCCTGCCCCCTTCGCAGTGGTCTCGTGCGCACCTCGGTTCCTTTGCCGGGCTGTAGCTACCATCCACGAACCCTCGTTGCAGGGTTGCGTATCGAGCGGTCGGCCTGTTACGAAGCCATTGAACAAATGTGACATTTCGATTCTCGGTCAATAATGGCTAAGAACGGACTCACGAGGTCTCTGATAAAGTTTCGATTCTTGTGGGAGAACGAGTGGCAGTGGGCATGGGGTTTGGGGAATGGTCACATGGACGTGGTTCCAGAGTTCGGAGGACTTTTAAAGCGGTGGCCGCATATAATGCGCAATTCCCTTGAAAGACGGATTCCGACCAAACCCCGACATGCGACTCCTCGTTACCGAGGGGCGAACAGTGCGCGATAGAAGTGCGCCACGTAATGGCGATTTAGCTTCACCGAGGTGCATCTAAACTTCAGCAAAGGAGACGATAGAGAAGATAAATGAACACTACACTGTGTAGAATCCTCCTTTACCTCAACTACCAGCTACATCGCAGATGCGCCCGTCGATTCAAAGAGAAGCAACTTTGAGCGCATACCCAGCTCAAGATATAAAGGTTTCTTATATATATATTTTTTTTTTTAAAGTTATTATTTTTGATATACTTTTATTTGAGTACATGGAATAAATACATATCATTTTCGGCAAAAGAATTCGCCCTTAAATTCGAAACACATTTCTCGGAGGATTTAAAGCGTTCATGCTTTGAAAAGTCATATAAACAGAGCGCACGTCAAAGTGTATTCATTCGGACAGCTTTATGACACTGTTTGACTACGTCATAGACGAGGTCAGCGCCGTCGTTACGACTCGAGAGGCTGAGCTGAAAGTGAATTTTTTCTTTTTCTTTTAAAGAGACAAAAAAAGTTGCCCCCAATCCCCTCCTCCCCAGAGCCGATTGCGCCTGATTGCGAAGCCGCTCTGCCCCACGTCAGGAACCTTAGCCACGGGTCGTGAGTCGAAATGTATTACAAACACGCGCAGGTCTATTTTGACTCTCGAGTGCGTTTCCAAACTTGCAATCTGGCCGTTCGTTCGTTTTGGGAAACTTTGTGCGAAGTGTAAGGAAGTGGACCTGGCTCGGGAGAACACCGGGTATGCATCCTCGGGATGCGGACCGAGCGCCTAGTCCTGTTTCCCACTGTCCGTGCAGATTGGCAGGCTCTGCTGTGCGCCAACGCTGACTTTGGAGTGGCTTAAGGATTCCCTTAACCGCTAATATGAAAATGGCCCCTCAATTACTTTTGTCCGACAACATGACGCTAATAGCATCCGACAGCTCCGATAATTGGCGGTGGATTTTTAAATTGCGTCTGTTTCACCGGCAAGTCCATTGCTATTTAAGCGCTTTGCTTTAAAGGCAGAACGAGTTCCTAACACCAAAAGTACGAAACAATGGCGTATCGCTCGTTTTGTACACGATGCCCTCGATCACCCGCGCTCTCCGACCTCGGCCGGCGATCGATGCTCCCGTGCCCCCTTGTATCGATTTCCAAGTCAATTCGATCACAAGTTCAACAAACCCCCCGACGGGCTATTTTTAGGCTAAAAGCTCCGAGTTCCGTGGTCGGCGCACCAAGCTGTTATATTTTAATCAAGTCTCCTTTGTTACTAAAATGATTAGCCTTTGACCCCATTGACCCTCCAATGTGGAATGGATTTTATCGTTTCCAGGCAGAACAGCCGCGACTTCTCGCACAGCCGGTGGCGTTCATTTAAGCGAGCACGGCGCTCGCAACGCCAAAGTTAAACACAACATGGCTTCACTTTGAGACGTGCCGGTAGCCCCACTACTCGGCCTGAAAGCTCTCGAGTGCGAACTTGATGCTTTGCTTGACAATAACGTACCGGGTGTAGAGTTTAAAGGAAAGAGATATAATTTCTTCTCTTTTTATCCGTACGACACACCGGCCGTTCCTCTTTTGAGTTCCCACTTTTCCACTCTTAATTGGTTTTCCTTCGCGCACTGCAAATACATAGCCTCCACTATACGTGCTAGGTTACAATGTTGCTTGTACAACTCGAAAGCACCACCACCCGCGCACTTCAAAACAATATATGCGTATTTTTAAGGGTGTTGTGAAAAATCATAATTGTGCTCGAAAAACCTTTCCACGTCACAATGCGTTCGTTGGATGAAGCCAAGGAATTGTGATGGTTGACGACACCACGTGGTATGCCACGGCGAACGTGCATTGTCCTCTCTCTCTCTCTCTCTCTCTCTCTCTCTCTCTCTCTCTCTCTCTCTCTCTCTCTCTTCTCTCTCATGATGATTACTGCCATTAGGCTAAATTGCCGTGGATCGTGCGACACAGGACCGGCTAAAGGTCAGGGGGAGATCTTGGCTCTGTTTGGAGATGGGTTGGGAGAAATAAAGGACGATAAAACATGGTTGCAAAAGTCTTGCACAGTGTACAACATATACTGTATGTCTGTATGTATGTATGTATGCACTTGCCTCTAAGCTATCTAGCCTGGGTTCGCATCCCAACACAGCTATAAACTGTCATCCCGGTGTTTCACAGACAGGGTGATTCATCAATGTGCGTTCCGTCCCTCGATGGATTTAAACGGGTGTCCTGTCTGCTGCATTCGTTGGTTGACGTTAAAGACCACACGGTGTTCTTCATGAAGAGAAGGCGAGCTATCGCTGGCACCCTAACAAATTACAAAATTCCTGTCCTAACGACAGCTTGGAGAACCTTAATTCATCATTAAATATCAATACCTTTTCTTGAACAAGATGAAATATTGCTGGTTGTCCTGTCGGAATGAGTCCTGCTTTGGTTTTTGAATCCGCTGTATATTCATTGTTTTGAAGAGCATTCACAACATAATCAGGGGGTTGATTAATCTCTTCCAGTT
>CM068964.1:86084335-86103220 GCA_035128595.1 Eptatretus atami
CATAGCGGTCTCACTACCGTCTTATATACTTTCCCCTCCACTCTTGCAGCTATCCTTCTGTCACAAATCACTCCTGCAACTTTTCTCCACCCACTCCATCCTGCCTGCACTCTCTTTTTCACTTCTCTCCCACACTCTTCGTTACTTTGGACAGTTGATCCAAGTATTTAAACCCATCCACCTTCCCACCTCAACTCCTTGCAACCGCACCATACCACCACCTCCCTCTCATTTACGCACATGTACTCCGTCTACTCCTACTGACTATCATTCCCTTTTCTCAGTGCGTACCTCCACCTCTCGAGGCTCGCCTCAGCCTGCTCCCTACTCTCCCTACAGATCATGATGTCATCCGCGAACATCATAGTCCATGAGACTGCAGTCTGATCTCGTCCGTCACCTGTCATCACCATTGCAAAAGGAAAGGGCTCAGAGTTGATCCTTGGTGCAATCCCACTTTAACCTTAAACCGGTCCGTCATTCCTACGCCACACCTCACCGCTGTCACACTGTCCTCATACATATCTGCACGATCCTCACATACTTCTCCACCACTCCCGACTTCCTCATACAATGCCACAACTCCTCTCTCGGCACCCTATCATAAGCTTTCTCTAATCCACAACACACAATGTAACTCTTCTGGCCTTCCCTATACTTCTCCATCAACATTCTCAAAGCAAACATCGCATCAGTGGTGCTCTTTCCTGGCATAAACCCATATTGCTGCTCACAAATCGTCACCTCTCCTCTCAACCTAGCTTCCACTACTCTTTCCCATAACTTCATGGTGTGGCTTAATAACTTTATCCCTCTGTAATTTCCACAGCTCTGCACATCACCCTTGTTCTTGAAAATCGGAACCAGTACACTTGATTCCACTCCTCCGGCATTCTCTCACTTTCCAAGATTTTATTAAACAATCTGGTTAACAACCCCACTGCCATCACTCCTAAGCACTTCCATGCCTCCACTGGTATATCATTGGGCCAACCGCCTTTCCACTTTTCATCCTCTTCATAGCAGTCCTCACTTCATCCTTACTGATCACACCCACTTCCTGATTCACGATCTCCACTCTTCCAACCTTCTCTCTCTCATTTTCTTCATTCATCAGCTCCTCAAAGTACTCCATCCACCTTATCAATACACTCTCCTCGCTCGTCAGCACATTCCCATTTGCGTCCTTTATCACCCTAACCTGCAGCACATCCTTCCCAGCTCGGTCCCTCTGTCTTGCCAATCGGTATAAATCCTTTTCCCTTCCTTTGTATCCAACTCCTCATACAGCTCGTCATATGCCTTTTTCTTAGCCTTTGCCACCTCTCTCTTTGCCTTTCGCCGCCACTCCTTGTACTCCTGCCTACTTTCTTCATCTCTCTGACTATCACCACTTCTTTTCGCAAACCCCTTCTTCCTTATCTTTCCTGTACTCTCTCGGTCCACATTGTATGGTTTGGAGGCGGTGGCGCTAACAAAAGACAGGAAGCGGAGCTGGAGGTGGCAGAGTTAAAGATACTGTGATTCTCGGGAGTGACGAGGATGGACAGGATAAGGAATGAGTATATTAGAGGGACAGCGCAGGTAGGACGGTTTGGAGACAAAGTGAGAGAGGCGAGATTGAGATGGTTTGGACATGTGCACAGGAGGGAAGCGGAGTATATCGGGAGAAGGATGCTGAGGATGGAGCCGCCAGGCAGGAGGAGAAGAGGAAGGCCAAAGAAGAGGTTCATGGATGCGGTGAGGGCGGACATGCGGGCGGTTGGAGTGTCAATGGAAGATGTGGAGGATAGAGCGAAATGGAGACGGTTGATCCGCTGTGGCGACCCCTAACGGGAGCAGCCGAAAGAAGAAGAAGAAGAAGAAGATATATATGTATATATATATATATATATATGTATACATATCTATAATAAAAATTTGTATTGGTGTCAAAGCCAGTGATCAATTGCACAATTGCAAATTCAAAGTAGGATAAAGACCCTTTCTTTTATAAATGTGATGATGTAAAATGCCATGATATTTTGTCCAAGTACTGTTAAACAGAAGGGTTTTGAAAGTGCTAAAAAGGCAATTTGTGTTTGACAGTGTTCAAGTAAACAATTCAATTGAAATAAAATAACGATTTCAAACATTGTGGAAAATTAAAAATTAAGAAGTTTACCGCCATTGATGCAGAGTCTTTTACACCACCTTATTTAATATGTTACATTTGTTCTTCGTGCCTGTTGTATGTGTCCTTTATGACATCCCTAAAACGGTAAGTTTCCTGCTTGGAATGTTTTTCAATTTTGTTTGACCGACAGAGGCAGATAGAGTAAAATATAATCTCACTGCACATATGCGATCGGGTCTCTGCGCGTGTGTGACGTCCATCTGCACATGTGCGATCGGGTCGAATTCAGAGTAAAAGTACTGCTTGACTACAGGTTTGTTTTGAAAATATAACATTCAATTGAAATCAAGTTGTTCCTCCATCATAAACTGTTGCTTGTAGACAGACAGACACACAGACAGACGTGAACCAATTGTTTAACCCTGCTTTTCGCTTCACGTGCGTGGGATATGAGCTATGCTATGCTACATTGTAAAGATTAATTTTGTCCTCGTGCTTTTCAGTTAAGGTTACACCAAGTACAGCATGTTGTGTGAAAAGCCTCAACATGCCTCGAACGTTAAAAAGAAGAAGAAAACAATACTGCAATGATGGGAAAAACTGATAAGGAATCATAAAAGACTGTTTTCATGACAGTGTGGTGTTGGTTTATAGGTGACAAAACCCGAAATTTGCTGAACTTTAGACTTTTACCATGTTCGCACCATGTCTATTAGACCTAAACACTCATACTTGAAATTATATTCAACACAGATCATGATGTTGCCATAATTTTAAGTTCTTCTCAATCTCATAAAGCTAAAAAAAAAAATTTTTTTAACTGCTTGTGATTTAATAACGTATTTGAAGTGCATGCTGCTGTATATAGCCTGCACACCATTATCTTCCTCCACATTACATACAATTCATACACTCCTATTGTGATCTCTCTTCCACCATTGAGAACACTGTGGTTTAAACTTGTTGGGGCACCTACTACCATTGTGTCACTCAAAGTCTTGCTGCTGTATAATCTTTCAAGAGATCAGATCATTAACCATGTCCTATTGTCTATACAGAGCATCAGTGCTGCCGAAGCAATTTCTATGGCTCGGGTTACAATCCTGGATGGGTCGCCACTCCAACGCAAGAAGTCAGAGCTGGAATTTGGAATTTGTTCAGGTTTCCAGCTATAGCTCGCCTACTCTTTGCAAATGACACTGTGGGATCTTTAATGTCCACCAACTAATGGCGGCAGATGGGATGTCCAGTTTAATGTTCATCCAAGGGACGGCACACATTGAGGAATCACCCTGCCTGTGAAATGCCAGGATAACAGTTTATAGCTGGGCCAATATTCAAACTCAGGCTAGGGAGCTTAGAGGCAAGTGTATGTATCTCTAGGCCATCCTGCCAGCCATAACATTTCAAGCAAGTGCCGATTAAAACTGGGCCCCACTAAAAGGTCTCCTGGGATGCATCTACTACTTGGAGACAGGAAGTGATGGGATAGCACAAAGGTAAAATACTCACCTTCAATCTATCTACTGTGGCTTCCATTCTAGACCTGACTGTAAACTATGGAACTCGTGATTTTCAGATAGGGCATTCCATCAATGAGTGCACTTTCCATCGGATGAGACATTAAGCTAGGGTTCCATCTGTCAACATGTGCTCGTGTACATTAAAGATCCCACGGTGTCTTTCGCAAGAGTCGGCTATTGTGTACTGGCACCCTGGCCAAATTCCAAATTCCTGCCCTATCCAGTAGTAGGGCTCATGCCGGTTACATTCTAGTGGTGGCCCTCATGTAATTCCAGTACATCAAATGGTCAGCAACTTACCGGGGTACAAGTATTGTTCCATGGACTATTTTGACTAATTATTCCAAACCGCTTAGTCTTAGTCTCTGTCTCTGTCTCTGTCTCTGTCTCTGTCTCTGTCTCTCTCCCCACACACTGGAATGCAGTCTGTTCATCACAGCTTATGTTGAGAGGATGCACAGTCATATGTGATGGAGTTGTGACTAAAATGGTGTGGCCTCTATACAAGGGATTCAAAATGAAGTTCTGCATAAAACAGATGGAGGTCTGGGTAAAATGATGTATATATTACAGTGGATTTAAAAGTGGAGTTCTGGGTAAAAGGGTGCACATCCAGGAAACTTAAAAACTTCCATTCACCAGAAACAATTTTTGAGATGTATTTCCACGTCTCCACTTCCCGACTGGAGGTCAGTCTCAGCCATGGCTTGGGGAAAAGCGCGCCCATGGACCGCTCTCACGCTCGCCAAGCATCGATCACGTGGCAGTGTTTGCGGTTTATCACGAGCTTCCTTTTGCCGCTTTTATCTCCTCTCGAAACTGCCACGTTGATGGCGCGTCCATTCTCTCACAGAACCGGCCACACTCACCTCCAGCCAATCGTAACTAAGCCGTGTCTCCTTGCAAGATAACAATGAAGCTTTGAGCGCCTTGAAAATGGTTGCACGGGACTCCTTCCGACGGGTCTAGTTTCGCCCCTGCGCATCATCATGTAAAGCGTGCTTGTATGGAAAGGGATGATGAGCAATAATCAAATGTTTGAGTTCTCATTTAAGAAATGCCTAGCATTATACAATACCATTCTCATTCTATCATGCTTGAGCTCATGTAAGGAGTTTAAAATCCAAAATTAATATTTCAGTTTAGTGGTCAGTCACCACCATAGTTTAAAGATGGCTTTAAGAGTCATTTCTATCAACTTATCAATATCAAATTGCTTTCCAAAAAAAAAAATTTCATCCACCGGTTGACAAAACCATTTCGGTTTTGTCAACTGAGGACAAAACCAAAACCATGTCGGGAGCCATATCAAGGAAAACAATATTATTAAATTGGAAGAATAAGTGATCAAATGAAGTGCCCCAAGAAACATTTGATGCCTTCAACCACCTGAGGCATGATATACAATATGTCAATTTACATCATGCGTCGTGATACCATGATCCTGCACTAACCATTCATTCATTATTATTCCAGCATGCACTTGGATCACAATGCATCTTTAACCACTTTATGCAGTCCCTACAGATTGCACCTTTGCCCACCTGCACTGTGCACCACCGTTCTCATTCTTGAATACATAATAATATTGTGGGTTCACATTTTGTTAATATTTTCTAAAAGGCATGAGTGGAGTCTAGTGCGGCGGAGGGGTCATGGCCGACCCTGACGTGACAGGCACAGCGATGCGCACGTTTCTTCCTCCACAACAGCGATTTCAAAATAAACACATGGCCGACCTTTCTACAATAACTGCCATTAGGAGCTGATGGAAAACACATTGAGTTTCCACTGTGAAGGGCAAAGTATGGTCAGAATCTGGTTGGTGAGCATGGTCAGAGAGGGGTGGGAGTAAGGCATGTTATATTGTGCAAGGGATCGGAGGAAGAGGGGACGAGCGAGGCATGGGATCCTAGTGGAGTGTTCAGCATATGGAGATTGGTGTACAGAGGAAAGTTGAAGTTGGAGGAAGGTGCATGAGGGGTGGGGTGGACAGAGGTTATGGGGGAGGTGGGAGGAAGGAGAGTATTTCATCACGGTATGAGGCATTGAGGTTCAGGGAAAGGGTGTATTATGCCTGCTCAGAGCTTTGTTGATAATATTTGCGGCCGTGACGGCGTAAACAATCTCACTATCCTGAACATCAGAATTTGCTATATCGCCCGAGCGATCGGCTTTGCATTCCAGAGGGTACATACAGGCGGTGATACCCGCCCTCCGACCTGTGTTGCCGAGTCCAAAGCACTTACCCTGGATGCCACTGTCACGGATTATCATCCACGCCCCGATAAATACAATCCCCCGGAGCTTCCGTGCACCGACCACGCAGCGCCTGAGAGCCATTAAATGGACCAAGCACGACACCATTCGGCGAACAGGAACTCAATAAATGACTCATTACATGCGACTACACACTCGCTTCATGCTTTCACAATATGGTGACAACCCAACTTAGTTGTCTATTGCATGTTGGCTCTTTCAGATAACTTTATACACGGTAATTGTGCTTACTTAAACAAACAGTCTCCAAAAGAACATATATATATATAAATATATTTATTTATATATATACACCTATGCCATTAAGGAATGACAGATTGGCTAAATGTTGGCAAACCCCCTCTCCTCGCCCCACTCCCACCCTTTTGAGTATATTTTGTTTGCCTCGATGGCAATTTCATCGCCAAAGGGAAATTGCTGCATCGCCGGTAATCATGCATGAGTATGTCAGTAAGGACAGGTTAGCCAAATGTCCAAAGAAAAGCATCTGGTTTGAACTATCCTGAGTGCAATGACGGCTCCACAAAGTAACTATATTATTAAAACATTTAATTATATATATATATTATTAAAACATTTAATTATATATATATATATATATGTATATACATATTTGTATAATATACAGTACAGGATGTATTAAATGTAAAGGGAGCAATGAAAAAGCTGCTGAATCGAGTAACTGCATAGTAAACGGATATTGATATCATGTCATAGTCTTATGATGAAAGGTTCTCTAAAATAGACATGCTGGACAGCTTTTTAAAACACTTTTTAATGATTAAAATAATAAATGTTTGACAGAAAGAAACTGAACATGCATAACAAAGAGGGGGTTTTTCAATGATGAACAAATTGTTTTTATCTCTCCACCAACAAGTAAATAATCATGCTTGTGGAAACATTAAGAAATATGAGAAGCGATCGCCATATCTGTGGTCTGACATTAAAAGGCAAAAGCGCTGATGTACTGAAAAAGAAATCTGTTTTAAAAATAAAATAAAATAAATAACTTACAAAACTTGTTTTTCTACATTTTCCCAACTATTTCACCGAATTCGACAGCATGTCGTAAAAATTATTTTACAACAATTTTAACCTTTTATCAGAACAACCACTTATTGTATTTCCTTATTTTCCTACTACTAAGCCACGGACGAAGACATGTAAACGACTGTGTCATGTAAATAAGTGCAGGATTGATGACGTAAGAATGTGGTGACATATAGTTTCCAAGTTAATTTTTTTATCCATGTTTCTTGGATATTATGACGTGGCTTTTCTTTTACCTTTTTCTATAAGTATTCTCTTTTGGTATCCTGGAAAACATTTAAATATATATATATATATATATATATATATATATATAATATATATATATATAATATACATATATATACATATATATACATATACTATATATACATATACATATATATATATATATATATATATATATATATATATATATATATGCCTGGTGTTGGCTTAACGGTAAAGGTGACTGGCGTGGGGCATAAGGGTTCTAAGTTTGAGCCCCTGTTCACTGTTGAATTGCCACAGGTGGGATTGACTCAGCCCGTCATCCTTCCAAGGTTGGTGAAGTGAGCACCAGTGTACTGGGGTAATAACCATTTGGGGTAACATGCGTCAGAGTGGCGACCCGTCTACGACTGTACTCCTTGCCAATGAAACTGCCTTGGCAGCCCTATGTGCCTTTACAACAGAAAAGGAATGGTATTACATATATATATATATATATATATATATATATAATATATATATATATTAGTATATATTATACTTTATATATATATATATAATGGAAATGAAACATAAATCATATTTTTACTTTTATTTCCGAAAGGGAACCGTAAAGATTTTCCATGAGAGGCCGTAATCCAGCCTCCTCCATTCCTCTTTTTCTCCCGCTCTTTCTTCCCCCTTATTTTACAACAACTCCCGCTACACTGACCCTGTTTTTGTTTACAATCGCATTCCTATGCTGAAAAAAGAAAAGAAAAACTATTAACAATGAAACGCATGAGTTTATGAACTTGGAAAATATAATCAAATAGGAATGGTGGAAATATCTCCTGATATTCATCATCATTACTTGTTGGGTTAGTATGTTAGTTTGGAGGTACATATACATTCACCTCCGAGCTGTTAAGCCTGGGTTCGAATCTTGACCTAACTGGTGTTTTGTATGCAGGGTGATCCATCAATGTGTGTGCCGTCCAGTCCATCGGAAGGATGTTAAGATGTTAAAGATCCCATAGTGTCTTTCACGAAGGGTAGGTGAGGTGTCACCAGAATTCTGAACAAATTACATCTTCCAATATAAGTCACCTACAGTCGAACGTCTGGCCTGGCCAGCCAGTTCGTGAAAGGCTTGGGCTGAAAACGTTCATCCCCACAGGGTGGGAATAATTTGGGCCATTAAGGTAGTATAGTCGAAGTAGTTGTAGATTCATATCATTAAGTTCAAATTCAAAACAAAATACGAACATTTATTTCATATTTTTCTGACTCTTTAAAGCAGAACGGAGATAAAGAAACTGCAATGTTATGTTTTATACATATATCAAAATTAATCCAAACAGCTGCAATATTTGTGTTTCACAACTTAATCTGACAAGTGAGAGACTTTAGTGCAGTTTGTATACTGCGTGTACGAGAGTTTATCAGAAAGTCTGTGGCCTGACGTTACCAACGGTCCATGACTAGGATTAAAGAAACGATTTTTCTGCATTTTATTATTTTCATATAATTACAACTTCACATCCAGCATAACTTGAACGCTAACCCACGGACTTAATGATGAACTCTCGTACGACTCACAAATCATACAGGTATGGAAATAGGAGAGATTAAGCCATTTGATGAAAAATCATCCATAAAACGAATGAGAAATCCTACAAATGATTTATGATTTTCATTGAAAAACAGCTTTTTTGTTTCCTTTGAAAATGGACACGATTTTTTTATCGTTGGAAAAAGTTCACATTATATAATATAAACAGCATACACTTTACATCTCTTTACATAATCTGCATAATTCCTGAATTGTAAAAGTGTTTCAAAGGTCTGTTGAAATATAGCTTGCATCATCCTTTATAAGTGCATGACAAGGACACATTGCATGATTATGTTCAAGCATCTCTATGAAATGTCTTCTTGTCTGTCTCAGTCTATTCGGGCGATCTTCTCCCAAGGCTTCGTGTGCACAACAAAATCGTGAGTTATAAAAGTCATCTTTCTTCCTGGTGGGTCCATTTCTCACAAGGCCTGACGAGCATCAGCTGCAGAAATCTTTCCCACCGTCACTTTGTAGATCATAGGCTGCCTGCATGAGGACCCTGGCAGGACAGTTTTGCCAAGGACCGGTCGGACAAGCACCATAAGCAAACCCTGGCCATTCTGGGGATGTACTGCCTGTCGGGAGCAGAACATACCAAGGGTCGGAAACGTCACGCAAGCGGGGAAAGCTTTGCTGAGCTCTCAGCCTGACCTCTTTACGGATTATACCTTATGACGTAAATATATTCGAAGGGATTCGTCATGGCTTTTATTCGACCTACAGCGTAAGGGTCTATTTTAAGTTGACGAGGACACTGTGGATATGCTGTGGGATGTCGCGGCTCCGCGAAGTAACTTGCTTCTGGGATTACCTTCTCTCGTGTCTTCCACTGTAAAAGGTAACATCGATGGGCGGGAGTCATTACATCACTGCGATCACCATTACGTCACACATCAAATTTTTACTTCAACCTACATCACACAAATTATAATATATATATATATATATATATATATATATATATATATATATATATATATATATATATATATGTGTGAGAGACATGATTGGGTCTTGATATATATATATATATATATATTTATATAAATAAATGAAATTGGATTAACAAGCATCGACACTCCTGACCAACCCATCATCTCGGCTCACCTTCAATGTGCAATTATAAGTGGTGATATTTCTCAAAGTGATATTTTCTTTTGGAACACACTGTACATTATATGTGATATATCACATTATATAATATATATATATATATATATATATAATATATATATTACAGTATATATTAAAAAATATATATATGATATATATATATGATATCTGTATCAAAAATATATATACATCTCTATTATAATACCAAGCTTGCACACTAAAAACTCGGCTCGCCGTCACACGATCCCTATGAAATTGCTGTGGCACTTGCGGACATGCCGACAATGTTTGGGAAGTCTTGGCGTTCCATAGTACCACTTGCATTTTGCACAATGCGTATTTTTGTCATTCCCCGTGTACGGTCTGTCGTCTGCTACCAGCTATGTTGTACTGCTATCCCGTGCATGTGCACGGGTATCGCTAGTATATATATATATAATATATATATATATATATATATATATATATATATATATATATCACATAAATTTATAAAATATATTAAAAAAAATTATATATATATACAGTATATATATAAACCATATATCATATATATATATATATATATATATATATATGTGTGTGTGTCTATATGTCATACATATATCACGAATATCACATATATATATATATATATATATATATATATATATATATATATATCATGTAATTTTCACATATCATATCACATTATATATATCATATATATATTTATACATATATAATATGTATTTATATACATCATATATATAAAATATATATCATGTTATTGTATCATATATATTAATTATATATATCGTATATCATACATATATCATGAATTTTTATGTCATATATATATATATATATATATATATATATATACCATATCTCACATCAAATATAATCATATTCATATATATATATATATATAAATAAAACCACATATGCATTTGCTTCCATTAAGATGTGGTTGGAATTATCCGTTAACCAGGGAAAAAGGCAGAGCCAAATGACAAATATAACTACACTGTTGCTCAACAATTTGCAAAAACTTCGAGAGCAGATTTCGCCTGCGGTGACATTTCATTTTGAGGTTTGGGGGGGAGGGAGGTGGGGAGGAGCTTGGTGAAGTTGGTGAACCACAAACAAAACATCACCTGAGGCCAAGTCTGGTCTTCCTTAGTTGTTGCAAATTGTTATAGTGTAGTTTAGTTTGATTTGTTGGTTGGCTGTGCCTTTTCTCCTGAAATATATATGAGGGCATGTTGAAAAGTAATGCCATAATGCCACCTATTCTTTTTCTCCACAACAGGTAAAGATATTCGAATGAAAACTCAGACTGGTAACAACATCAATCTTTATTCTTCCACGGTGCATATTTACTTTTCAACATAATCACCAATGCGGTCCACACATTTCTGCCGACGTTCAAGTGGTTTCACGATGCCGTCACAATAGAAATGTGCATCCTGCTGACTTAACCTGCGCTTCACAGTGGCCTTGACATCATCGTTGGAAGAAAAATGTTCTCCACATTTGGGGAAGAGATGAAAATCTGACGGAGCCAAGTCAGGGCTAGTAATCCTTTGCAGCAGTACTCCATTGACAGTTCTTTCTCTCAGGATCATAATGGTGCACCCAACTCTCATCTCCAGTCATCTCATCTCCAGTGAGTCATCCCAATTCTCAACTCCAGTCAGTCATCCCAAATCTCATTTCCAGCACTTCACTCTTCACAGCACTGAGAACATCGTGCTGCCCTTTGTCATCGTGACTAACATAGCACTGAGACATCTAATGTCAGAATCACGAAACTTTTCACCCAATGGTGGGAAGAACTAATGTGAGGATTGCACTTTGTTTCATTCATATACCTTTACCCATTTTGGATAAAAAGAATAGGAGGCATTGCTTTTCAACACACCTTCATATATCTGCTGTTGTGACTCAAATTTGTGCCCCATCATTGTAACTGGCGCACAAATTTTAAAAGTGAATTTTAATGAGCATGCGTTGCCTGCCACAGAAACACGATATGCCTTTGGTAACATGAGCAGCCACAGGGGTTAATCGCCAACATCGTCAGGAAATAGTAATTCAAATAAATATTTTGGTGTGTGTGTTTTCTGAAGATATCCTGAAGACTCAATAGCACAGTGGGCTTCCGTTGTGTCGGTGATAAGGTCCGTGGGTGTGAATCAGAATTAATTCCTGCTTGTTAAATATATATATATATATATATATATATATATATATATATATATACACATATACAGTATATATGTGGGGAGGGGGTGGGGGGGAAGAGAGAGAGACAGAGAGAGAGAGATATCCCTCATTATACGGTGACTCAATATATGGAATTTCCTGACAACGTAAAGAATAAAATTATGGAACCAGATTGTTATCTATCCATCCATTGGGACCATACTCTGTGCAGAGCGTTGGTGCTGCCGAGTCTCCTTGACTACTAGGCACAATCCTGGACAGGTCGCTACTCCTACACAGGATACCAGCAAGCTGGCACTCATTTTGCTGACCTCGGAAGAATGACAGGCAGAGTGAACCCCACCTGGTATTAATTCAACAGCAAAGGGGGATTTGAACTCAGGATCCTCGGATCCCAAGCCCACCACCCTAACCAATAAGCCAACACCAGGCATAAATTGTTATACGTTGTGATAAATTCGCTTTGACGGAATTTTGAGTCTCGAAACTGAAAAGGTTTTATTTTGGGGGTGTGAGGGGAGGTAGCAGGTTTGAGCAATGTAGGTCTCTCGTTTGTCCTAGTGTGCATTTCATACTGCTCCAGGTCATTTGGCTTGCTTTTCATACTGCACTGGTTTCCCGCGGTTTTCGTGCCACTCGAGCTTGGTTCTGTCAATTGTGTTGATCACACTTGATAGTGTATTTTAGAAGATTTCACCGTTTTCAACGTTCTTACTTCAGTAAAAGTAAGTCAAGATATCTGGAAAAACGGCCATTAAGTGCAAATGATAGCAGAAATGCAAAAAAGTAGACCATAATCCAATTTTTTTTTGATGTAAAATTAGATGTCTTAGGGTGGTTTGAAACAGGAGGATTAAGCCAAATCACAAAAGCATTAGTTCTTGCTACGTCTACCGAGGGAATAATAAGTGATAAGAAAGATAAAATAAAAGCAAGTTCTCCAGCAGCTACACCTTTAAGCGCTACTATGTCATAGAAGTCACGTCAGAAGGGGTTAGGTATGGCAGTATGTGCCGGAGCAGCACGACGCTGCGTCCACTTTCTGCCGGTACTCCAGGGCCTCCATCTGGCCATCCCCCAGGCAGATGCCTGCCCATCCCCATCTCCTTGAGATGCTGATCAACCTGCTGCAACCAGTTGGCACGTGGTCGGCCCATTGGCCTCCTCGACTCACGAGGCTCCCTCGCTGAGAGAATCTAGTGAGCAGGATCAGTGTCACGAAAATGAACCACATGTCCATACAGCTGCAGCTGACACTCACAGACTATGCAGCTAAGAAATCTCATTTGAGTTTCTCTCAGCAACCGCTCGTTGGCCACAAAGTCCGACCAGCGATAGCCAATGATTCTCCGAAGAGACCTGGTACACAAAGGAATTAGGTCGCCGTCTCAGATCCCTGGTCAGAGTCCAAGTCTCACATCCAGAGAGCAAGACTGGAAGCACCAAGAACCTGAAGAATCGGACATTCATCCTCCTGCACAGGTACCGGCAGTGTCGCACCCCATGATCCAGAGAATCCATGACTCCCCAGGCCTGACCCAGACATCAATTGACCTCTGGCTCACTGCCAGCAAAGACATGAATATCACTGCCAAGGCAAGTGAATCTCTCCGTGACCTCAACATCATTGCCATAAACAGGCACAGACAGGACAGCAGCATCCAAGATGCCAATGAAAGCCTGGATCTTAGTTTTGACCCAGGAAACCAATAATCCCAGTGGCTCCAACTCCTCATTCAGCAACTCGAGGGCCCCCAAAAGGATATCTGGAGTCTCCGCAAAGATGACTTCATCACCTGTGAAATCAAAGTCAGCAATTTTGACATTCCCAAACGTTGCACCGCAGCTTGATCTCTCTGACATTTTCCACAGAATCCAGTCCATACAAGTGCTGAAAAGTGTGGGGGAACAACAGTACCCTGACAAACTCCAGTAGCAACTGGAAATAAGTCAGAGATGGCATCACCACATCTCACAGCACTCTCAGTACCAGAGTATAGTTCAGACGTCAGATTGATCAGTTTTTGTGGCACCGCACGAAGACCAAGAATCCTCCAGAGGGCATCCTGGTTCACTGAATCGAACGTTTTGCAGAGATCAACATAGGCTGCAAGCAACCCCTGCTGAAACTCTCGTCTGCGTTCGGTGAAGACCCGATGAGCAAGGATACGGTCAATCGTTGACCTCTTTGGAGTGAAGCCTGACTGCTCTGATAGCTGGTCCTCATGCAGATGGTGGTGAACTGTATCAAGAATTATCCAAGCAAATATCTTGCCTGGCACTGAGAGCAGGGTCACTCCTCGGTCATTGTTGCAGTCCTGGGGATCACCCTTCCCTTTTCAGAGAGGGACAACAAGGCCCCTATTTCAGTCAGTTGGGATGATGCCTGTGTTCCAGGCAGAAAAAAGAACTGTATACAATGACACAAGTACAGCATTTCCACCAGCCTTGAGAAGTCCAGCATGGATCCGAGGAGCTTTTCCCCATTTCAACCGGTTCACCGCAGCCTGTGTTTCCACAAACAAAGGTGGATCACAGTTGATTGGAGGGTCAGCAAAAGGGATAGTAAAACCTCTGACATCCAACTCGACCGCTGGTGGATCAGCCTGGTACAGCTGCTCAAAGTAACTGGCCCAGCTGGTCTTCACTTCAGACTCCACTGTCAAGAGCCCACCACCCTCCGGTCTTAACTGCAGTACACTGAGCGATGGGCTTGGAGGAACGCAATGCGCGAATTCCCCTGTAAGCAGGACAAGAATCACCTGACCACAGGTGATGCTCTACCCCCTCACAGATTCTTAACACATTGGCCTCCTTGCGCACCCTTACCACATGTACAGTTTTACGCCTCAGCTCACTGAACAGCTCAGCTCTGCCATTCAGCCTAGCCTGTGACTCTGGTCAATGGTATCCAGTGTCTCTTGAGAAACAAAATTCTTCTTTGCCCTACGGTGAGTTCCACGACATCCAACGGCAACATCAAGGATGGTGGGCTTGAAGGCACTCCACAACTCTTCAGGATTCTCCAAAGCACCCAGACCCTCCAAATCCCCACTCAGACTGTTCACAAACTCCTCAGCTGCCCTCTCATCCTTGAGCTTGCCAACTTCCAGCCGAGACTGGAATAGAACCATTCTCCCAGATTTAAGTTGCAACTTCAGAGTTGCTACAACAAGCTTGTGGTCGGTATTGAGGAACTGAGCACTCTGATAGACCTGTAGTTCTGGATCATCCTCCAGCGACCATCAACGAGCACATGGTCAATCTCCTTTGCCACACCACCAGCATTGAAATACCAAGTCCAGCGATGAGCCTGTGGGTGCTGAAACCATGAAGCAGCCACCCTAAATCCATGACTTCTTGCAAAGTCAAGGAACTTGGTGCTATTCTAGTTCACAGCTCCAGACCCATGGGGACAAACACATGTCTCATAACCATCCCTATCAGTTCCAGTTGATGCGTTGAAATCCTCCAAGACTAGAAGAGTATCTCGCCTGGGGCACTGATCAACCACAGACTCAAGCATGGAATAGAATGCATCCTTCACGGTGAGATCACTCACCTCAGTCGGAGCACATACAGAGAGCAGGGAAATGATAACCAAGGAGTGACGAATCCTTAGTCTCAAAATGTACTCGTTGACCAGTGTTACCTCAATTATCATTGGAGTCAGCTTATTGGACACAGCTTCAGCAACTCCTTGGGCATAGAAACCAGCAGAGCGACCAGACCAATAGAAGGTGTAACCACCCGCCATGATCTCGCTGCAATCCGGTCTCTGAACCTCAGAGAGTGCTGCAATACCGATGTCCAAATGCTTGAGCTCAGATGATAACAGACAGGTGATCATCCACTCTTAGGGATAGGACATTCCAGGCACCCACCCGAAGGGACCGCCTCAGGTTAACCCGAGGAGACCGTGGTCTGGTGGACGACACCTCAGCACCACCCCGACACACACTAGCTAGCACAATCTGACCCAGGAAGGTTATCCTGTGGTTTTCCTATCATCAAAGATTGGGGGTCCAGAAGGCTTTGCCCCAATCCCGTCATCCAGTGAGCTGCTCTGCAGAGGGCAGCTGCACAGGAGGTACTCCCACAGAGTGGGTTTTCAGATTTCTATGTGCTTTTAGTAAGTTTTGCGGAATGAAGGGTTTTACGGTGGTTGGAGTGCAAATCCTGCCCTCAACCTCTGAATAAGAAGTCAACCAACTGTAGAAGGACGTCCGCAGACACAGCCGGGCACTAGATATAGATGGCCGTTAGCTCAAAATGAGCTCCCCCGCCCTTTGACAGGTTTTATTTTTAATCCTGCTGGGTGCCCATATTATACACCCTCCTCACCAGGAAACCTGGTGGGGGAGACGGTTTCGTCGCTGACAACCCAACTATGAAACAGATTAGTGCAGGTTTACATGGTACCTGCAGCAAGTCACCGATCTAAGCTGACCTGACCTGACAATAAATCATCATCACGTGGAAGTGGTGCGATGGAAAATGCCGTTATTACGTCTTCGGCCCCAAAATAATTCCATCGGAGCGCATCTCCAATTCCATAATGGAAGTCAATGGGAAAATATGGTTCGATGCACGGAATTTCGCTTTATGTACAACTTTTCATGAACATATATTATGCACTGGCGGTCCAGGTTATTCCCCCCGACCCAATTTGAGGTGACCGGCGGTTAACAACGCCAGTCCGGATGGGCGAGCGGTTTTTCCTTATTAGGAGGCAGACACGTTGATCTTCGGAGATTATCACGGGAAGGGTGGGGCACAATGGCGGTGTGACGGGGGCACAGAAATGGATGCACCGGGGAGGGGGGGCTTTAATACTCAAACCCCACGACAAATACATGGACAATCACTTAAAATACTTTAATGAAAATAGACAAATATTTACAAACAATAATTCATCAGATGTAATAATAATAGTGAGATCAATTAAGTCTAAGTCAAGGTGCCTCACACACACACCACCACACAACACACACACACACACACACACACACACACACACACACACACACACACACACACACACACACACACACACACTTAATACAGACAAAGGGAAAACGAAACAAAAGCAAAACAAATCCTCCTTTTATTCTGGCACTTAGCCTCATCCAGAGATGGTCATTATGGAACGTGGAATCGAGGACTTCGGTTCCACGTGTTAGGACCGTGCGCAAAATGGCGCCGAGCCGCTCTCTCGCAGCGGGAACGTTCGTTAGGCAATAATTCATGAGCGGTATTCAACCCCAAGGCTCACCGATCGTCGTGCAGCTTCTTCATCTATCGCGCCTGCCGATACGCTCTTTTCAGGATGGCGCCGTCCCCTTCGGGGACATACACGAGGCTCGTGGTCTGTCTCATACGACCAGCCAAGAGTCTATGGCCAGCGTCTCGCTTCACGACGCGAGCCAAAAATCACCTCAGTACGAATACGAGAATCGTGCCGTCTTCTTCATGCATCGAAGGAAAGCCATTTTGTCATGCTGAGAGGAGAGCAAAGCGAGATTCTCCGTCCAAGCCACGTTCCGACCACGACTACAACTGCCTTCCTCACACTGACCTCGTGCATTCCTGCTTATCTCTCAACTCTGACTGACCTCACAACAAACCCGTTTCCTCTTCCGGGGCGTGGCTTGCTCGCACGAAACCCGGGAAGGCGGGGCCTCCACCCGCTCGGCACATTTGGCTGGCTTCTGACGTCATGCCCATCAATCGTCAGCCTCAGGAGCGTGACTTCGCCCGCCGTCACCCTTGGAGGCGGGGCTTCTGCCTGCTCAGCACGTTTGTCAGGTCAGGTATGGGAGCATGCGCCAGAGCAGCGAGTTGCTGCGTCCACTTTCTGCCGGTACTTCAGGGGCCTTATTACCGCTGGTAATCCCCCAGGCAGATGCCTGGCCCATCCCCATCTCCTTGAGATGCTGATCAACCAGCTGCAACCACGAGGCACGTGGTCGGCCCTTTGGCCTCCACTCACGAGACTCCCTCGCTGAGAGAATCTGGTGAGCAGGATCAGCATCAGGAAAACGAGCCACATGTCCATACAGCCGCAGCTGATGCTCACGGGCTATGCAGGTAACAAATCTCATTTGAGTCTCTCTCAGCAACCACTCATTGGACATAAAGTCCGACCAGCGATAGCCAAGGATTCTCCGAAGAGACCTGGTGCCAAAGGAATTAAGTCTCCGTCTCAGATCCCTGGTCAGAGTCCAAGTCTCACATCCATAGAGCAAGACTGGAAGCATCAAGGACCTGAAGACTCAGACTTTCGTCTAACCGCACAGGTACCGGAAACACCACAACCCCATGATCCAGTGAATCCATGACTCCCCAGGCCAGACCCAAACGTCTGTTGACCTCTGGCTCAAAGCTAGCAGAGATATGAATATCACTGCCAAGGTAAGTGAATCTCTTCGTGACCTCAACATCCTCACCACAAACAGGTACAGACAGGATAGCAGCATCCAAGATGTCATTGAACGCCTGGATCTTTGTTTTGACGCAAGAAACCCGTAATCCCAGCGGCTCTGACTCCTCATTCAGCATCTGGAGGGCCCCCAAAAGGATATCTACAGTCTCCGCAAAGACGACTGCATCATCTGCGAAATCAAGGTCCGAGATCTCGACATTCCCAAACGATGCACCACAGCTTTATCTCTCCGTCATCCTCCCCAGAATCCAGTCCATATAAGTGCTGAAAAGTGTGGGGGGCTGTACACACCCCTGACAAACTCCAATAACAACTGGAAATAAGTCAGAGATGG
>CM068964.1:86105935-86119042 GCA_035128595.1 Eptatretus atami
GAATCTTCTTCTTTCTTCCTTGTTTTCCATTATCTCTTCCTTTTTCCTCCATTCCCACAGACTCCTATGTCGAGACAGTGTTGTGACAAAGGATTGGTGAAACTGAATCGTGCGTTCATGTGATCTCCGTATCGGACCACAGTTTTACATTTGCAGGACAATTTGAGATGAATTACAAAAAAAATACTTTTAAATGACGAGTTGAACGCATTTTGCTAATGAATCATGCCATGTATAGCATATGTTGCCTGCCGTTGTGATAATAAAGAATGCTTTTCAAAAACTTTTCACAGGCACAATGTACATAGAATATATATGATCTGATGTCATCACTGGGCACCATGTATATTATGCGCTGTGCTTTAGGCAGATGACTATAATGTTGTATGAGGCAGTGTAGTTGGTGCTAAATTTCTGATAATCGATTTCTACGGAGCCCGTACAGTGGTGCGGAGTGATACGTTTGACCCTGCAGGGACCCCAGTGCCCTCCTGCCGTCACAACCTCGTGTCACCGTCCAATGCACGCTAGCCTGTGCCAGGCACACGTTTCTGCGTAACGTGCCGTACGGCGCCTCCGGGTCCCTCATGGGCTGCCGAAGCGCCCGCCCCAGGTCGGCGCAAGGGGTCGGCATCGGCCAGGATTTCCCAACACAATCCGGTGTGAAAACGACGGCAGGTTCTTGCACTGGACTACGTTTCAGGACGTCGTCTGCGAAGGAAGTAAGAAGAAGGGAATGGAATTGTGATGGGAGGAGTAGGGTGAGTAAAGGATAGTGGTTGCCTAATGTGGGTGGTGTATGAAAGTTTATGGGTTGGGGAGGGAGGGCGGTGGATGGTGCAGAGTTTATTATTTTACATGAAACTTAAAGTATTACCAGGTAACAAGTGGTAAAAAGGAAATGCATTCACTTTCCACAAAAACTAACAAATCATGTGTAAACCAATGAGTATTAATCGACTGCTGGAACACATACTGAGGACTAACTGATCAACTGGAAGCTTAGCGCCTTGTTATCGTGATTATAAAATATGGGATGAAATTGCACTTGTTTTATCTGTGTAAGTTAATCACTTGCATACAGTGTTTGAGGTAAATCCATTGTGATGTGTTCATATTATGAAGGTATATGAGGTACGTATTGATTATAATGCGTGATATACGAAGGTGATGAACTAAGCCTGCGATGCCTAGCACAAAAGTAGACAAACAAGTTAAGGTAATGTCTGTTAGATTAAAAGAATAGAATTGTTTGCTAAAATATGTTCAGCAATTATTATTTTTTTTTTAAACTAGGTAATTATGTCAATGCTTTTTATTGTCGGCGCCACAAACTTACTGATCAGGCCCTTGTGTTTTGATGTAGATGACATAGTCTCTTGAGGAGTAAATTCATTCATGATGCCAACATTTTCAAAGCAAGATGATATAATTATAACATTATAGGCGACATAAATAACAGAATGTGTTTTTTACAGCCAAGGGAAAATCCAGTCTGAGATCATACGATGTGACATCTTGTTTTGAATATATATATATATATATGTCCACAAATTTTCCCAAATTCCAAACGTAATAAAAACAATTAAAGAAGATCCAATGATCAGTTTGCTGCACGTGAAAGACATTTCTCCAAGTTTTGTTGTCACGAATTGCGTCAAGATCATCATCTGAATTCGAATGGAATGATGGCGACTGTGCTGAACGAATCACAAATGTGTTCACATCCTCACACTTGTGCTTGCGTCAGCCTGCCCCCTTCCTCTGCAAGATGATAACAGTCTCCCATAAAACTCTTTGTGCCACTCACGAGTCGTTTCTCTGGTGGCTTCCTTTCCAGTAGGGGCATCCTGAGGATTCTTTGGAGCCTGTTACAGCTGATTGGTCATCTATAAACCAGACACCAAAAATGCACTTTTTATTGTGGGGATCGCCATTTTTAGTTAATGGATTGTCACGTGCACAGTAGACACCGGGATGGGGAAAATTAAGTCAACAAAACTTTATCAAATGTTCTTCCACATGCCAGCAAGCCGCATGGTCATTGTGTCCATTCATAATTTTTTATTATGGGGGGATTTTAATTTTGGAAACAGTATTTGTGGACACCCTGTGTATTTTGTATTATATGGTTGACACGTTTTTTCATTCAGGAATTACACACGATATATGTGTACATAATATATAATAGTATTATACTGTATAACACTACATGGCAAAAGTATGTGGACACCTGCCTCGTCCAACATCTCATCCAAAATCATGGGCATTAACATGAGTGAGTCCCCCTTTTGCTCTACAACAGCCTCCTCTCTTCTGGGAAAGGTTTGCCACGAGATGTTGGAACATTGCTGCGGCGATTTGCTTCCATTCAGCCACAGGGAGCATTAGTGAGGTCGGCATTGATGTTGGGTTATTAGGTTCTGGCTCGGCCAGTCGGCGTTCCAATTCATCCCAAAGTTGTCTATGGGGTTGAGGTCAGGGCTCTGTGCGGGCCAGTTCAATTTCTTCCACACGATCCGACAAACATTTTCTGTATGGACTTCGCTTTGTGCACGTGGCTATTGTCATGCTGAAAAGGAAAGGGCCTTCCCCAAACTGGTTGCTTCCAAGTTGGAAGCACAGAATTGTTATATGTCATTTTATGCTGTGACGTAAGACTTTACCTTCACTGGAACTAAGGGCCTAGGCTCGAACCATGAAAAAACAGCCCCAGAAACATTATTCCTCCTCCCACCAAACTTTACAGTTGGTACTATGCATTCGGGCAGGTCGTGTTGCTCTGCATCCGCCAAACCTCAGATTCGTCCGTTGACTACCAGATGTGAAGCATGATCATCATTCCAGAGAACACATTTCCACTGCTCCAGAGTCCATGGCAGTGAGCTTTACACCACTCCAGCGACACTTGGCATTGCCGCATGGTGATCTTAAGCTTGTTGCGGCTTCTCGGCCATGGAAACCCATTTCATTGCAGTTCTCGACGAACAGTGCTTGTGCTGACATGCTTCCAGAGTCAGTTTGAACTCGGTTAGGAATGTTGCAACCGACGACAGACTATTTTTTCCACACGACACACTTCACCACTCGCGCGACCCATTCTGTGAACTTTAGTGTGGCTCCGCAGACGTGTCGTACTTCACAAAAAAACAACACTTACAGTTGACCCGGGCAGATCTAGCAGGCAGAAATTGATGAACTTGACCCGTTGGAAAGGTGGAATTCTATGACGGTGCCACATTGAAGTCAATGAGCTCTTCCGTACGCCCATTGACTGCCAAATGTTTATCTATGAATTTTGAACGGCTAGTGTACTTGATTTATACACCTGTCAGCATATGGTTATGGCTGAAATAGCCAAATCCACTAATTAGAAGGGGTGTCCAACATACCTTGGCCATGTAATGTATATGTATTACATATTACATAATATATTTATGATTAATATTTATTTATAAAAATGACATTATGTTATAGATAATATATATTATATATTTCATATCTAAAAATTATTCATATATATTTTTTCTATATATCCATTCCATTGGGACCAATACTCCGTGCCAGAGCGTTGGTCTGCCAGAGTACTCCTTGGCTATGGCACACAATCCTGGCATGGGTCGTCACTCCACACAGGATACCAGCAGCTGGCACTCATTTTGCTGCCTCGGACAGACATGACAGCAGAGGTGAACCCCACCTGTAGTATTAATTCAACAGCGAAGGGGATTTGAACTCTGGATCATAGGATCCCAAGCCATACCCTAACCATTAAACCAACACAGCATATACGAGTCTGTCTAAAAAAGTAACGGGACTGACTTCACAGAAATTTTATTCCAAATAATATATTGAAGCACAGCTTGTCCCTTCAAATATTTCCCTCCGTCTCACACACTTGTCCATTCCTCTTCTATCCACGCTTCGATGCACCCCTGAATCGTTCTTCTGGAATCCTCCGGAGCTCGTTCACGCCTTTTTGATGGCCTCCACATCAGGAATCGGGTCCCTTGATTACCCTTGAGCTGGGAACAAGAAAAATCACAAGGGCCAAGTCTGTGAATACGGGGGTTGCTCCAGAGTTGGCACGTTCTACTCCACCAGAAACTGTCGGATGCTCAGGCACTGTGAGAGGGGCATTGTCATGGTGGAGCACCCAGGCGTTGTTTCTTCCTACAGATCCCTCCTCTTGTCGCGCGACTGAATCTCATGAGTTCGCGGAGGATCTCCTTGTACACGTATGATTCACTGTTGACCCTGTGTAGAAACCGAAGTGGACGATTCCCTTGATGTCAAAATACTGCGATAAGCATCATCTTGACCTTGACTTCGGACATCCTTGCTTTCTTTGGTCTTGGTGATGCCGGCTTTGCCACTGACCAACTCTGCCGTTTTGGTCTCGGGATCGTATTCGAATATCACGATTCATCGCCAGTAACGACTCATACTGAGCAGGTCTGGATTCATCCCGAGGTGCTCGATAATGGTCTTAAAACAGTGTCTCTTTAGCTGTTTCTGATTTTCTCGTCCTCGGACAAACAGCCTTGGGACCATCTTTGCGCACACCTTGCGCATTCCAAGATTTTCAGTGATGATGCTCCAGACAGTGTCCTTGTTTATGGCATCAAGTACCTCAGCAATCATTCCGCACCGTGAGTCGACGAATTTCTGCGCCGCACCATCTGCTTCCACCACACTCGATGTTGTCCGCGTTCTCTCGTTGAAGGTCTCCAGGACCGTGGATCGTCTTCAACTCCTTCCCGTCCCTCTTGAACCTCTTGTGCCATTCAAATGCCACGTCGTACGTGACAATCGTATTTCTTCCCCGTAGACTTGCTGCCCAGCATTGCCCGAGGATTCGAAGGTGTTTTTGCCAAGCTTGGCAAGAAACTTCAGATTGGCTCTCTGCTCACGACTCATAGCACGACGACTCAGGACTAGACAACGTGTAAAGCACAACCTGTAAAAAAAAAAATCACACAATGAGCCGCAGTCAACCATCACCAATCATACATATTGCTGGAATGTTGCAAAAAACTGTGACCACAACCCGTTCATTCAAGTTGTGTAAGTATTGGGAGCACACAGCAGGCTCAGTCCGTTACTTTTTTAGACGGGACCTCGCAGAAGATATATATATATAGTATATATATATATATACATATATATATATATATATATATATATATATATATATATATTGTTACAAGAATCTGGGCCGCCTGGCGTGTCGAATCGGCCGCCGTACTCTAATGGCAGCCGCGTCGCCCACCGGACGGACAATTCAGTCGTTGCCCTCCTGGAAACTTACCGCCAGGAAGCCAGGCACGGGTGGGGTTTAGCCTCACCACAACCCAGTCCGCCATTCTACCGCGCGAAATAGGGTGGAATCGCCAAATGTCGATATATCTAGAATACCCGCGCGGGTATAACCTACCGAGGGTTGCACCACGCCGCAGTCGGCTTTGGACAAATGAACCACTTATAAGCGGTATCGTTCCCGTACTACAGGGATAACGAGCGGTGTATCGCCGACCTCGACGGTTCAGATTATTTATCGGGTGTTTAAAACCACTACTCATTCCACGATGCAAGATGCTTTTCAATGGGGGTGAAAGGAGGACGCGACGAATGGGATACATTGCCACACAAGACATTTATCAGCAAACACGTATACAGTTCATGCAATATACAAGCAAGGCAAATAAAAAGCAATACAACCGACTTACGATTATTATCTACAGTCACTTACACAAGTCGTTACTTAACAGGACACGCGCCACAGCATGCCGACAAAAACAACAGGAAAACCCTCCCATATTGCAGGAGGTAGGACGGAGTTCGTAAACCTTTATGGTCGTGGGCCGTGGATGACGAAAAGCCTGCGAGACCGTGCTTGCGTACCTCCCTCGAGGTGTGACCTGGTGCGGCATGTAGCGACGCCTTGTTCCCACGGCAGCTAGCGTAGCCGCGCTGCTCTCGGGCTTTGCGATTGCATGTGGCGGGGAGTTCTCTCCGGCGTCCCTCGCAGACGGCGCAGATTCGCACCACACAGCCGCAGGGCTGCGCCTTTCCCGTCTGCGTCTCTGAGGTGTCCCCCGCGACTCGCCACCGGCCCGCGCCTTCACGACAGGTCGCCAACGCCAAGACGAGGAGAGCCCGACCTCGACCACCAAGAGAGAGCTCGAAGGAAGCGAGAGGATGACATCCACCAAGAGAGCGAGTAGAATCCAACACGACCCCTGACAGAGAGAGTGAGCTTCGCGCGCGGTCCGCCTTATATAGCGCGCGGGTCCGCCTCGCTCCTCCCCGTTTCGGCTCCACCTTTTTTCGAAGGAAGGTTCCCGAAAAGGGGCGTTCCTCATGTTCCGACGCGTCACCCGCGCGTTCCACCAATGGGGGCGAGCCGCCCCACCCTGCCTCCCGTCACACTCCTCGGAGAAACAGGCAGGAAAATCCGCACGGCCCATCAGACTCCTCTGGTTCCTTTTGCGTTCGACGTGTTTTCAACGCTGCTTGTTGTTTGCGTGAGGTTTGTTCAAAATAACATAGAAAAAGAAAAACGGCTTATCTCAAAGTAGTCGCAGCCCGGTGAACACGAAAGAATTCCTTTAACAACGTGGGGACCTATCTGAACCACTCACTTACCGCATAGCTAATCTAAGGAACGCTTTATGCGTGTATTGCGAATTTCCCACAGCGCCATAACAAGATATATATATATATATATATTATATAAATAATATAGATATATATATATATATATTATATATAGTCATGTCAAAGCCAGTTAGAATATCATCGCACTCCTGAACCCAGTGTGTGTTCAGTCAGCGTTAAACACCGACCTGACAGATAGCTCGAACGCGTTTTACCTGAGGCGAAACAGCCGAGATCCTTGAAGATTTATGGCACATTGCGGACGGAAACAGCAGAGGCAACCCATCAGAACGCGGTAGCACACGGGTTTATTCTTGAACCCTCAATAAATAGACGAACACAAGTAAATTGACAAATAATGGTGAATGAACATAATGAAAAATACTCAAGGGTTGAAATTGAAACGTGAGGGTCAAACTAAATTATAATTTGAGACATCTCCACTCAGTCACAAAAAACAGACAAGGGCAAAGATAAAAATCAAATAAATTCCTCCCTTTATGCCGTACTCAGCTTGTGTCCAGAGATGACCTTTTAGGAGCCTTGAACCATTGCATGAAAACGTCACAGAAAAGTGGCCCGAAGTCACTCTCTGCCACTCATGTATGTGAGGCGTGGCAGGACCGTCTTCAACACCAGGAAACACAAACTGCCGTGCAGGTTTCCTTCTCACAATCAAGATTACCACACTGCTCCCTCTAGTTCTAGGTCCACACACACCAAATCGTGCTGACCTTTCTCCCTTGATCATTCACAAGCGGATGCTGAGGCTCCAAAACAGGCCAAGAAGATGCGCTCTTTTTTCTTTCTTACCTTCTCAAAAACGTACAAACTTACGACCAGCGGACAGTCAATGGCACGCGCTTGCTTCAGCACGTGAGCAAATTCACATTCAGCACGAACGAGAATTCGCGCTGCTATTTTGTCATGCTGAGGAGGGACCAGAGCCTTAACACTTTTCTTCAATCGCCCTCTTGTCTCTCTAGCACCTGCTCCCTCTCACATCCCCCGACCAATATTAGCCTTCGGGGCGTGGCCTTTCTCTTGGATTACTATTCCTCGGAGCGGGGTTTTGGTCTGCCGGTTATTGTGTTGTTGTTGTTGTGGTTCTTTTAAATGCGCTTGTAAATGCAAAAACGAAGGAAAGGGTCATTAGGGTGCAATCAACATACTAGAGAAGTGCGAGCCTTTAGAATAGAGAAGTTGCTCGAATCACATTCAGGTGCTGCTTAAACCCTACCTCGTGAACACAGCACCACCCCACGTGGTGTACACATAACAATCTTAAGCTCACAGTTATTCCAGACTTAATTTACATCGAGATATCTTACTTTGTCCACGGACCATGCTCTGCTCTACCAATCCTTATCTTCATTATGGATTCCTCCATCTACCCACAAACATAGCAAATATATCTCCAGGTTCGAGGTTCGTCAGGAGGTTAGCTCTCGAAGTTCCTCCGGAATACCCAGTCCTGAGGCACCAGCTGCTGCATAACTCTGCCGCCTGGTTGGCGTGTTTGTAACCATAACCTCCTAAGTATTTGGGCAGTTGTATAGTTATCCCGCCAATCCTGGCCAGAGTTCTCACTACTCAGTGTGATCTTTCCCTTGGGATATAGCGGGACCAAGGGGCTTGTCCCTAATAATGTTAATTGCTCCTTATCTTACGATCAGTGTGCATGCGAGTGGAGTGCCCAAGTAGCACCGGGCTAACGTGTTAGAGTGAATCGTGGGGTAAAAACTTCCCGGCTAACAATACATCGATTATGCTGGATCAGGAGAAAGGTGCTACGAGCTGGCTTGAATTTCAATAACAAAGACATTAATTAAAGAATAGGGCTAAGGAATGTATAGGTACAGTCCAATACAAGCGGTTTATTTACAAGGAAGATATTTGCTACAGCAGGAACATGCAAGATTTGTAGAGTGCGGCCAAAAGAGATACTCACTACAACAAAGCAAAAGAGCACACTGTAGCGCTAATCTGCCTATACTACTTAAAACAATCTTACTTATCACAAAACAAAAACAAGCCCATATAGGTCATTCCGAGCAGGGGTATATCAGGGAGAAAAATTAAGAAAAGGACGAGGAGTTTTGACCTCTTTGGCTCACCAAGCGGGGTTGACGAACCCTTGCGGCCCAAATGCCGAGGAGAATTGGTGGTGTCTATGGTGCTATTCGAGGAGGTGCGCGATGAGGTGCAGGTGAGTTGCGAGGAGGAAATGAAATGAGGTGTGGATCTTGGTGTGCGGGGTCGAAAAAACACCAGTTTGTTTGGGTACTTGCCAACCGACGAGGCTTATGGTCCACAGGCACGAGATGGAAAAGAAGGGATGTGTGAGAAGACACTTATAGCTTATGTGTGAGTTATCCATGCATAGGAAATATTTTATCGGCTTGGCTCTAATGAATACGCTCGTACTGCGCCTGGATACTCGCTCACCACGCTCTTATCCGCCAAACTCAGTCCACCTGTATAGACCCATAAAGCTCCTGTTCCACCCCTTGCCATGCCAAGAAAGTCCCTTTCTCAATTTCTGGAACGCACCATTAAATAGTTGCTGGCCTGGCGGTGGAGGCCGGATGTGGAACAACGGGTCGCTAGGGCAGAGGAAACCAGGAACTACGAATCCCCGCATTGGTTCATTAACTATTACCCAGCGCCGGGCACCGCGCCACACGAGGCCACAGTCTATGAGAGGCTGTCAATGACCTCCATATGACTCATGAGATGGACTCCATACTAATATGGCGCTGGCTGTCTTTGGCTGCACTCTCAGGTGTGAAGCTGGGCTGAACACCCCACATGGGATACAAGCAATACTGGAGTGTCAGGCGCTTTGTACAGCACTTGACATGGCAATTAACACTTCGCTTTCAAAGTAAAGAACGTATTGAACGTCCAGCCAGCAGTGCTCTTGTGTCTGGCTGCTTTTTAGCTTGCGACTCCAAAGATGCAGCACATGGCTGTGGTGACGTGTTGAAGTTGATTGTAGATGGTGGCGTGGTGGTGAGTTGTGGTATGACGATGTTTTCTGTGATTGATGTAGCGTGGTCGGTTCACTGTGTATGAGGTGGGTGGTGATTCACTGTGGTTGATGGAATCATGGTCGTCAACAATGCCTATCGCAAATGTATAGCAGAAGCTTGGTAACATATAATGAAGTTGGAGTGATAATAAAGGTTGTTTTATGTTGTGTTGGAACGATTGTAGGCATTTGCGGGTGAAAAGTGGCTGAAGTGTTAGCACGTGTCAGTTCATTGTGGCACGCATATCTAAATTAAGTTTGTGCTGACGTGCTTGTTGTGGTAGAGAGGTTGTGTGCAGAGAATAAAAGTGGGAAAGAAAATGTGAAAAAGCTACCTAAATTCACACAACTCGTAATAGACCCTAAAACCTCTTATACATAAGTGAAGGACGATCTGTAATAAGTCAATAACAAAAAAATATCTCGAGAACCGCTATTATGCTAGTGCCATTGCCCCAGGGGGTCACGGTTCTGAGAACTGTAAAATATATAAACATATCGTACATACAAAGCCGGTAGGCGACATGGGTGGTCGCTATAACATTGCAATACTAGGTCATACAGTTTTTGACGGATCGGGATGAAAAATTTTGACAAAGAGTTCATTATAGTGCGCATAAAAGCCACGGAAGCCGATTTTGATTTTCGAAAAAAAAAAAAATATAAAAAATATTTTTCGGATTCTTTCAAAAATATTCAAAAGTCCCGTTGCTGGCAACAGTGGACGTCCATAGCAACGGTGCTCAAAAGCATACAACTAGATCCTGGTATGAACGTACCAGTCAAGTTTCATCAAAATCGTTGCTCTCTGGCCTCCAGAGCTGTCCATTACATACATACAGACAGACGGAAAACTGAGAATACGGTAGTCTCGCAACTACCCAATGTAATATATATATAATATAATATGAGGGTCCATCGAAAAAGTAATCAGGACTGACTTCACAGAAATTTTAATTCCAAAAAATATGTTGAAATCACTAACTTTTCCCCTTCAAAATTGTTTTCCTCCAGTCTCCACACACTTGTCCATCCTCTTCTTCCAAGCTTCGACGCACTGCTTGGAAGGCTTTCGCTGGAAATCCTCCGGAGCTCCGTCGTCACAGGCCCTTTTGATGGCCCCACATCAGGAAATCGGGTTCCCCTTGATCACGCACTTGAGCTTGGGAATGGAAAAAAACAACAACGGGGCCAAGTCTTGGCAAATACGGGGGTTTTCCAGAGTTGGCACGTTCCTCTCCACAAGAAAATGTCGGATGCTCAGGGCACTGGTGAGCAGGGCGGTTGTTCATAGTGGAGTACCCAGGCGTTTTCTCCCACAGATCCCTCCTGCTTCACACCCATCTTGCTTCACACACTCGATGTTGTCCGCCGTTCTGCTCGTTAAAGTCTTCCAGACCGTGGATCGTCTTCAACCTCCTCCCTGTCCCTCTTTGAAACCTCTTGTGCCATTCCAAAATTCACGTGTACCTGACATAGTTTCTTCCCCGTAGACTTGCTCCAGCATTGCGAAGGATTCGGAAGGTGTTCTTGCCAAGCTTGGCAAGAAATTTTCAAGATTGGCTCTTCTGCTCACGACTTCATAGCACGACGACTCAGACTAGACAACTGTGTAAAGCACAACTTGTAAAAAATCCCACAATGAGCGCAGTCAACCATCACCAATCATATATATTGCTGGAGGGAAGTGTGAAAGACTGTGACACAACCGTTCATTCAAGTTTGTGTGAGTGGAGCCACAGCAGGTCAGTTTCCGGTTCTCACTACTTTTAGAGGACCTCGTGTGTGTCATATATATATAATAGATATATTATATATATATATATATAATATATATATATATATATATATATATATATATGTAACACACACACCACACACACACACCACACACACACTGTTACGGTCATGCATCTTCAGAGACCTGTTAGTCATGCCACCTGTTGGATATGGCACGAAAAATATCTCCATATTCGCCAGATTAATTTGGCACAATTTTTTATTCCTGAACAACAACCCCAGCAGGACACCAGCAGGGAAAGCTGAGCGGAGCTTGTAGGCGTTCTGCATTGAAGGTGCTTCAGCGTGGACCCAACCTGCCAAAGTTAATAAACTAAATTATCACTAAGCTCTGTGGAGCCTGCTCCTTGATCACGACATGAGTTCTCATCAAAAAAGGGATTTATTACAGGAGAAAAAGGTGAGGAAGAGGAACATAGCCACCAGTGGCGATGACAATTTACAAAAAAAAAGAAGAAAAAGAGCATCAGAGATTGCCGACCCTCGCCAGGTCTTTTTGGTGTGGCGTATTTTGTGTGGTGTTTGTGTACTGGTGTGATACGGAATTAATAAGAGACTTAATTAGAACTGCACTTTATAAAATGCTGGCAGTGATGACTGGTTCAGCCATTTCAGAGATTTTTAAAGGTTTTTTTTTTTAAAACAATATGGCTGCAAATCACATGACTGATGACAGTCATCAAAAAAAATAATTTATGGACCACCTTATCCCTAGATGAACCCCAAAATTTTTCATGCGGATCGAGATGTAGCGTTTTGCATATGCAACTATGATGTCATTAACGAAGGCACCTATGACTTGCTCCTGCCAAGTTTAAATTTTTTTCCATGGTGCGGTTTCAGAGATACAGAGGTCCCAATTTTTTCCGTTTTTCCAATATGGCTGCCACACCACGTGACCTCTGATGTCGTAATTATCATTAAAACATTTCTACATGATTATCTTGCACCAATGGTGATGATTTCGCATCAATCCAACAGCGGTGCGGAGAAAAACATGAAAGTTCTGTGCTGACGAACGAACAAACAAACAAACGGACCCAAATGCAATACCCTCTCCTTCGCGTGAGGTAATAACTAAAACAAATGCCACTGGTACCACGACGGTCATAGCACATACGCCTCAATCTCTTTCACTTGGGGGGGGGGGGGGAGGATACGGGACAGAGAAAGGAGATGAGACAAAGAGAAACCTGCTCGACATGGCGCAATGCTTATACATGCGTGTGTGCATCCTTGTCTGGTTACACAGCGGGGCTGGTTGGCGTGCTTGTCCTCGTTGAGCCTTGCGTGCCAGTGCCAACCACGTTGTCAACGCACAAACTCCCACAGAACTTTCATGTTTTTCTCCGCAACCGCTTGTTGGATTGATGCGAAATCATCACCATTGGTGCAGATAATCATGTAGAATGTTTTAATGATAATTACGACATCAGAGGTCACGTGGTGTGGCAGCCATATTGGAAAAACGGAAAAAATTGGGACCTCTGTATCTCTGAAACCGCACCATGGAAAAAAATTTAAACTTGGCACGGAGCAAGTCATAGGTGCCTTCGTTATGACATCATAGTTGCATATGCAAAACGCTACATCCGATCCGCATGAAAAATTTT
>CM068964.1:86119067-86131580 GCA_035128595.1 Eptatretus atami
GAATCTTCTTCTTTCTTCCTTGTTTTCCATTATCTCTTCCTTTTTCCTCCATTCCCACAGACTCCTATGTCGAGACAGTGTTGTGACAAAGGATTGGTGAAACTGAATCGTGCGTTCATGTGATCTCCGTATCGGACCACAGTTTTACATTTGCAGGACAATTTGAGATGAATTACAAAAAAAATACTTTTAAATGACGAGTTGAACGCATTTTGCTAATGAATCATGCCATGTATAGCATATGTTGCCTGCCGTTGTGATAATAAAGAATGCTTTTCAAAAACTTTTCACAGGCACAATGTACATAGAATATATATGATCTGATGTCATCACTGGGCACCATGTATATTATGCGCTGTGCTTTAGGCAGATGACTATAATGTTGTATGAGGCAGTGTAGTTGGTGCTAAATTTCTGATAATCGATTTCTACGGAGCCCGTACAGTGGTGCGGAGTGATACGTTTGACCCTGCAGGGACCCCAGTGCCCTCCTGCCGTCACAACCTCGTGTCACCGTCCAATGCACGCTAGCCTGTGCCAGGCACACGTTTCTGCGTAACGTGCCGTACGGCGCCTCCGGGTCCCTCATGGGCTGCCGAAGCGCCCGCCCCAGGTCGGCGCAAGGGGTCGGCATCGGCCAGGATTTCCCAACACAATCCGGTGTGAAAACGACGGCAGGTTCTTGCACTGGACTACGTTTCAGGACGTCGTCTGCGAAGGAAGTAAGAAGAAGGGAATGGAATTGTGATGGGAGGAGTAGGGTGAGTAAAGGATAGTGGTTGCCTAATGTGGGTGGTGTATGAAAGTTTATGGGTTGGGGAGGGAGGGCGGTGGATGGTGCAGAGTTTATTATTTTACATGAAACTTAAAGTATTACCAGGTAACAAGTGGTAAAAAGGAAATGCATTCACTTTCCACAAAAACTAACAAATCATGTGTAAACCAATGAGTATTAATCGACTGCTGGAACACATACTGAGGACTAACTGATCAACTGGAAGCTTAGCGCCTTGTTATCGTGATTATAAAATATGGGATGAAATTGCACTTGTTTTATCTGTGTAAGTTAATCACTTGCATACAGTGTTTGAGGTAAATCCATTGTGATGTGTTCATATTATGAAGGTATATGAGGTACGTATTGATTATAATGCGTGATATACGAAGGTGATGAACTAAGCCTGCGATGCCTAGCACAAAAGTAGACAAACAAGTTAAGGTAATGTCTGTTAGATTAAAAGAATAGAATTGTTTGCTAAAATATGTTCAGCAATTATTATTTTTTTTTTAAACTAGGTAATTATGTCAATGCTTTTTATTGTCGGCGCCACAAACTTACTGATCAGGCCCTTGTGTTTTGATGTAGATGACATAGTCTCTTGAGGAGTAAATTCATTCATGATGCCAACATTTTCAAAGCAAGATGATATAATTATAACATTATAGGCGACATAAATAACAGAATGTGTTTTTTACAGCCAAGGGAAAATCCAGTCTGAGATCATACGATGTGACATCTTGTTTTGAATATATATATATATATATGTCCACAAATTTTCCCAAATTCCAAACGTAATAAAAACAATTAAAGAAGATCCAATGATCAGTTTGCTGCACGTGAAAGACATTTCTCCAAGTTTTGTTGTCACGAATTGCGTCAAGATCATCATCTGAATTCGAATGGAATGATGGCGACTGTGCTGAACGAATCACAAATGTGTTCACATCCTCACACTTGTGCTTGCGTCAGCCTGCCCCCTTCCTCTGCAAGATGATAACAGTCTCCCATAAAACTCTTTGTGCCACTCACGAGTCGTTTCTCTGGTGGCTTCCTTTCCAGTAGGGGCATCCTGAGGATTCTTTGGAGCCTGTTACAGCTGATTGGTCATCTATAAACCAGACACCAAAAATGCACTTTTTATTGTGGGGATCGCCATTTTTAGTTAATGGATTGTCACGTGCACAGTAGACACCGGGATGGGGAAAATTAAGTCAACAAAACTTTATCAAATGTTCTTCCACATGCCAGCAAGCCGCATGGTCATTGTGTCCATTCATAATTTTTTATTATGGGGGGATTTTAATTTTGGAAACAGTATTTGTGGACACCCTGTGTATTTTGTATTATATGGTTGACACGTTTTTTCATTCAGGAATTACACACGATATATGTGTACATAATATATAATAGTATTATACTGTATAACACTACATGGCAAAAGTATGTGGACACCTGCCTCGTCCAACATCTCATCCAAAATCATGGGCATTAACATGAGTGAGTCCCCCTTTTGCTCTACAACAGCCTCCTCTCTTCTGGGAAAGGTTTGCCACGAGATGTTGGAACATTGCTGCGGCGATTTGCTTCCATTCAGCCACAGGGAGCATTAGTGAGGTCGGCATTGATGTTGGGTTATTAGGTTCTGGCTCGGCCAGTCGGCGTTCCAATTCATCCCAAAGTTGTCTATGGGGTTGAGGTCAGGGCTCTGTGCGGGCCAGTTCAATTTCTTCCACACGATCCGACAAACATTTTCTGTATGGACTTCGCTTTGTGCACGTGGCTATTGTCATGCTGAAAAGGAAAGGGCCTTCCCCAAACTGGTTGCTTCCAAGTTGGAAGCACAGAATTGTTATATGTCATTTTATGCTGTGACGTAAGACTTTACCTTCACTGGAACTAAGGGCCTAGGCTCGAACCATGAAAAAACAGCCCCAGAAACATTATTCCTCCTCCCACCAAACTTTACAGTTGGTACTATGCATTCGGGCAGGTCGTGTTGCTCTGCATCCGCCAAACCTCAGATTCGTCCGTTGACTACCAGATGTGAAGCATGATCATCATTCCAGAGAACACATTTCCACTGCTCCAGAGTCCATGGCAGTGAGCTTTACACCACTCCAGCGACACTTGGCATTGCCGCATGGTGATCTTAAGCTTGTTGCGGCTTCTCGGCCATGGAAACCCATTTCATTGCAGTTCTCGACGAACAGTGCTTGTGCTGACATGCTTCCAGAGTCAGTTTGAACTCGGTTAGGAATGTTGCAACCGACGACAGACTATTTTTTCCACACGACACACTTCACCACTCGCGCGACCCATTCTGTGAACTTTAGTGTGGCTCCGCAGACGTGTCGTACTTCACAAAAAAACAACACTTACAGTTGACCCGGGCAGATCTAGCAGGCAGAAATTGATGAACTTGACCCGTTGGAAAGGTGGAATTCTATGACGGTGCCACATTGAAGTCAATGAGCTCTTCCGTACGCCCATTGACTGCCAAATGTTTATCTATGAATTTTGAACGGCTAGTGTACTTGATTTATACACCTGTCAGCATATGGTTATGGCTGAAATAGCCAAATCCACTAATTAGAAGGGGTGTCCAACATACCTTGGCCATGTAATGTATATGTATTACATATTACATAATATATTTATGATTAATATTTATTTATAAAAATGACATTATGTTATAGATAATATATATTATATATTTCATATCTAAAAATTATTCATATATATTTTTTCTATATATCCATTCCATTGCGGACAATACTCCGTGCCAGAGCGTTGGTGCTGCCGCAAGCAGACTCCTTGGCTATTGGCCACAATCCTGGATGGGTCGCCACTCCAACACAGGATACCAGCAAGCTGGCACTCATTTTTGCCGACCTCGGAAGGACAACAGCAGAGTCAACCCCACCTTAGTATTAATTCACAGCCGAGGGAGATTTGAACTCTGGATCATAGGATCCCAAGCCATACCCTAACCATTAAACCAACACAGCATATACGAGTCTGTCTAAAAAAGTAACGGGACTGACTTCACAGAAATTTTATTCCAAATAATATATTGAAGCACAGCTTGTCCCTTCAAATATTTCCCTCCGTCTCACACACTTGTCCATTCCTCTTCTATCCACGCTTCGATGCACCCCTGAATCGTTCTTCTGGAATCCTCCGGAGCTCGTTCACGCCTTTTTGATGGCCTCCACATCAGGAATCGGGTCCCTTGATTACCCTTGAGCTGGGAACAAGAAAAATCACAAGGGCCAAGTCTGTGAATACGGGGGTTGCTCCAGAGTTGGCACGTTCTACTCCACCAGAAACTGTCGGATGCTCAGGCACTGTGAGAGGGGCATTGTCATGGTGGAGCACCCAGGCGTTGTTTCTTCCTACAGATCCCTCCTCTTGTCGCGCGACTGAATCTCATGAGTTCGCGGAGGATCTCCTTGTACACGTATGATTCACTGTTGACCCTGTGTAGAAACCGAAGTGGACGATTCCCTTGATGTCAAAATACTGCGATAAGCATCATCTTGACCTTGACTTCGGACATCCTTGCTTTCTTTGGTCTTGGTGATGCCGGCTTTGCCACTGACCAACTCTGCCGTTTTGGTCTCGGGATCGTATTCGAATATCACGATTCATCGCCAGTAACGACTCATACTGAGCAGGTCTGGATTCATCCCGAGGTGCTCGATAATGGTCTTAAAACAGTGTCTCTTTAGCTGTTTCTGATTTTCTCGTCCTCGGACAAACAGCCTTGGGACCATCTTTGCGCACACCTTGCGCATTCCAAGATTTTCAGTGATGATGCTCCAGACAGTGTCCTTGTTTATGGCATCAAGTACCTCAGCAATCATTCCGCACCGTGAGTCGACGAATTTCTGCGCCGCACCATCTGCTTCCACCACACTCGATGTTGTCCGCGTTCTCTCGTTGAAGGTCTCCAGGACCGTGGATCGTCTTCAACTCCTTCCCGTCCCTCTTGAACCTCTTGTGCCATTCAAATGCCACGTCGTACGTGACAATCGTATTTCTTCCCCGTAGACTTGCTGCCCAGCATTGCCCGAGGATTCGAAGGTGTTTTTGCCAAGCTTGGCAAGAAACTTCAGATTGGCTCTCTGCTCACGACTCATAGCACGACGACTCAGGACTAGACAACGTGTAAAGCACAACCTGTAAAAAAAAAAATCACACAATGAGCCGCAGTCAACCATCACCAATCATACATATTGCTGGAATGTTGCAAAAAACTGTGACCACAACCCGTTCATTCAAGTTGTGTAAGTATTGGGAGCACACAGCAGGCTCAGTCCGTTACTTTTTTAGACGGGACCTCGCAGAAGATATATATATATAGTATATATATATATATACATATATATATATATATATATATATATATATATATATATATTGTTACAAGAATCTGGGCCGCCTGGCGTGTCGAATCGGCCGCCGTACTCTAATGGCAGCCGCGTCGCCCACCGGACGGACAATTCAGTCGTTGCCCTCCTGGAAACTTACCGCCAGGAAGCCAGGCACGGGTGGGGTTTAGCCTCACCACAACCCAGTCCGCCATTCTACCGCGCGAAATAGGGTGGAATCGCCAAATGTCGATATATCTAGAATACCCGCGCGGGTATAACCTACCGAGGGTTGCACCACGCCGCAGTCGGCTTTGGACAAATGAACCACTTATAAGCGGTATCGTTCCCGTACTACAGGGATAACGAGCGGTGTATCGCCGACCTCGACGGTTCAGATTATTTATCGGGTGTTTAAAACCACTACTCATTCCACGATGCAAGATGCTTTTCAATGGGGGTGAAAGGAGGACGCGACGAATGGGATACATTGCCACACAAGACATTTATCAGCAAACACGTATACAGTTCATGCAATATACAAGCAAGGCAAATAAAAAGCAATACAACCGACTTACGATTATTATCTACAGTCACTTACACAAGTCGTTACTTAACAGGACACGCGCCACAGCATGCCGACAAAAACAACAGGAAAACCCTCCCATATTGCAGGAGGTAGGACGGAGTTCGTAAACCTTTATGGTCGTGGGCCGTGGATGACGAAAAGCCTGCGAGACCGTGCTTGCGTACCTCCCTCGAGGTGTGACCTGGTGCGGCATGTAGCGACGCCTTGTTCCCACGGCAGCTAGCGTAGCCGCGCTGCTCTCGGGCTTTGCGATTGCATGTGGCGGGGAGTTCTCTCCGGCGTCCCTCGCAGACGGCGCAGATTCGCACCACACAGCCGCAGGGCTGCGCCTTTCCCGTCTGCGTCTCTGAGGTGTCCCCCGCGACTCGCCACCGGCCCGCGCCTTCACGACAGGTCGCCAACGCCAAGACGAGGAGAGCCCGACCTCGACCACCAAGAGAGAGCTCGAAGGAAGCGAGAGGATGACATCCACCAAGAGAGCGAGTAGAATCCAACACGACCCCTGACAGAGAGAGTGAGCTTCGCGCGCGGTCCGCCTTATATAGCGCGCGGGTCCGCCTCGCTCCTCCCCGTTTCGGCTCCACCTTTTTTCGAAGGAAGGTTCCCGAAAAGGGGCGTTCCTCATGTTCCGACGCGTCACCCGCGCGTTCCACCAATGGGGGCGAGCCGCCCCACCCTGCCTCCCGTCACACTCCTCGGAGAAACAGGCAGGAAAATCCGCACGGCCCATCAGACTCCTCTGGTTCCTTTTGCGTTCGACGTGTTTTCAACGCTGCTTGTTGTTTGCGTGAGGTTTGTTCAAAATAACATAGAAAAAGAAAAACGGCTTATCTCAAAGTAGTCGCAGCCCGGTGAACACGAAAGAATTCCTTTAACAACGTGGGGACCTATCTGAACCACTCACTTACCGCATAGCTAATCTAAGGAACGCTTTATGCGTGTATTGCGAATTTCCCACAGCGCCATAACAAGATATATATATATATATATATTATATAAATAATATAGATATATATATATATATATTATATATAGTCATGTCAAAGCCAGTTAGAATATCATCGCACTCCTGAACCCAGTGTGTGTTCAGTCAGCGTTAAACACCGACCTGACAGATAGCTCGAACGCGTTTTACCTGAGGCGAAACAGCCGAGATCCTTGAAGATTTATGGCACATTGCGGACGGAAACAGCAGAGGCAACCCATCAGAACGCGGTAGCACACGGGTTTATTCTTGAACCCTCAATAAATAGACGAACACAAGTAAATTGACAAATAATGGTGAATGAACATAATGAAAAATACTCAAGGGTTGAAATTGAAACGTGAGGGTCAAACTAAATTATAATTTGAGACATCTCCACTCAGTCACAAAAAACAGACAAGGGCAAAGATAAAAATCAAATAAATTCCTCCCTTTATGCCGTACTCAGCTTGTGTCCAGAGATGACCTTTTAGGAGCCTTGAACCATTGCATGAAAACGTCACAGAAAAGTGGCCCGAAGTCACTCTCTGCCACTCATGTATGTGAGGCGTGGCAGGACCGTCTTCAACACCAGGAAACACAAACTGCCGTGCAGGTTTCCTTCTCACAATCAAGATTACCACACTGCTCCCTCTAGTTCTAGGTCCACACACACCAAATCGTGCTGACCTTTCTCCCTTGATCATTCACAAGCGGATGCTGAGGCTCCAAAACAGGCCAAGAAGATGCGCTCTTTTTTCTTTCTTACCTTCTCAAAAACGTACAAACTTACGACCAGCGGACAGTCAATGGCACGCGCTTGCTTCAGCACGTGAGCAAATTCACATTCAGCACGAACGAGAATTCGCGCTGCTATTTTGTCATGCTGAGGAGGGACCAGAGCCTTAACACTTTTCTTCAATCGCCCTCTTGTCTCTCTAGCACCTGCTCCCTCTCACATCCCCCGACCAATATTAGCCTTCGGGGCGTGGCCTTTCTCTTGGATTACTATTCCTCGGAGCGGGGTTTTGGTCTGCCGGTTATTGTGTTGTTGTTGTTGTGGTTCTTTTAAATGCGCTTGTAAATGCAAAAACGAAGGAAAGGGTCATTAGGGTGCAATCAACATACTAGAGAAGTGCGAGCCTTTAGAATAGAGAAGTTGCTCGAATCACATTCAGGTGCTGCTTAAACCCTACCTCGTGAACACAGCACCACCCCACGTGGTGTACACATAACAATCTTAAGCTCACAGTTATTCCAGACTTAATTTACATCGAGATATCTTACTTTGTCCACGGACCATGCTCTGCTCTACCAATCCTTATCTTCATTATGGATTCCTCCATCTACCCACAAACATAGCAAATATATCTCCAGGTTCGAGGTTCGTCAGGAGGTTAGCTCTCGAGTTCCCCCGAATACCCAGTCCTGAGGCACCAGCTGCTGATAACTCTGCCGGCCTTGGTGGGTTGTTTGTCAACCATGAACCTCCTAAGTATTTGGGCAGTGTTATTAGTTAATCCCGCCAATCCTGGCAGAGTTCTCACTACTTCACGTGTGATCTTTCCCTTGGATTAGCAGGGACCAAGAGGCGCTTGTTCCCTAATATGTTTAATTGCCTTATCTTACTGATCATTGTGCAGCGAGTGGGAGCTGCCCAAGTATGCACCGGGCTAACGTGTTAGAGTAATCGGTGGGGTAAAAACTTCCCGGCTAACAATACATGGGATTATGCTGGATCAAGGAGGAAAGTCTACGAGCTGGTTGAATTTCAATAACAAAGAACATTATTAAAGAATAGGGCAAGGAAATGTATGTGTACAGTCAATACAGGGGTTTATTTTACAAGGAAGATATGCTACAGCAGGAACATGCAAGATTTGTGAGGTGCGGCCAAAGAGATACTCATACACAAAGCAAAAGAGACACTGTAGCGCTAATCTGCCTACTTACTACTTAAAACAATCTTACTTATTCACAAAACAAAAACAGGCGCCATTAGGTCATTCCGAGAGGGGTATATCAGGAGAAAAAATTAAGAAAAGGACGAGGAGTTTTGACCTCTTGTGGCTCACAAGCGGGGTTGACCGAACCCTTGCGGCCCAAATGCCGAGGATGAATATTGGGGTGTCTATGGTGCTATTCGAGGAGGTGCGGATGAGGTGCAGGTTGAGTTGCGAGGAGGAAAACTGAAAGAGGTGTGTATCTGTGGTGTCGCGGGAAAAAAACAGTTGTTGGTACTTGCCACGAACGAGGCTCTTTATGGTCCACAGGCACGAGATGGAAAAGAGGGATGTTGAGAAGACACTTTACTTATGTGTGAGATTATCCATGCATGGAAATATTTTATCGGCTGGCTCTAATGAATACGCTCAGGTACTGCGCCTGGATCACTCGCTCACCAGCGCTCTGTTCCGCCCAAACTCAGTTCCACCTGCTTAGACCCATAAGCTCCGTTCCACCCCTTGCCATGCCAAGAAAGGTCCCTCTCATTGTCTGGAACGCACCACTTAAATAGTTGCTGGCCGTGGGGTGGAGGCTGGATGTGGAAACAACGGGTCGCTAGGCAGAGAACCAGGAACTACGATGCCCCCATTGGTTCATACACTATTACTCCAGCGCCGGCACCGCACACACGAGGCCACAGCTATGAGCAGGCTGTTCAATGACCTCCATATGACTCATGAGATGGACCTCCATACTAATTATGGCGCCTTGGCGTCTTTGGCTGCACTCTCAGGTGTGAACGTGGGGCCTGAACACCCAATGGGGATACAAGCAAGCTGGAGTGTCAGGCGCTTTGTACAGACTGTGACATGGCAATTAAACCACTTCGCTTCAAGTAAAGAACGTTTGAACGTCCAGGCCAGAGTGCCTGTTGTCCGGCTGCTTTTTGCTTGCGACTCCAAAGATGGACAGCCACATGGCCTGTGGTGACTGTGGTTGAAGTGATTTGTAGATGGTGGCGTGGTGGGTGAGTTGTGGTATGAGGTTTTCTGTGATTGATGTAGCGTGGTGGTTCACTGTGTTGGAGGTGGTGTGGTGATTCACTGTGGTTGAGGATCATGGTCGTCAAAAGCATGCAAATGTATTAGCAAAGCTTGGGTAACATTATAATGAAGTGGAGTGATATAAAGGGTTGTTTTATGTTGTCGTGGAACGGTGTAGGCATTTGTGGGTGAAAAGTGGCTGAAGGTTAAAGCGTGTCAGTTTCATTGTGGCACGCCATATCTAAATTTAATTTTGTGCATGACGTGCTTGTTTGTGGTAGAGAGGTTTGTGTGCAGAGAATAAAAGTGGGAAAGCAAAATGTGGAAAAAAGCTACCTAATTCACACAACTCGTAATAGACCCATAAAACCCATTATACATAAGTGAAGGACCGCATCTGAAGTAAAGTAATAACAAAAAAATAATTCTCGAGAACCGCTATATGCTATGTGCCATTGCCCCAGGGTGTCACGGTTCTGAGAACTGTAAATATATATAAACCATATGTACATACAAGCCGGTAGGCGACATGGGTGGTCGCTATAACATTGCATACTAGTCATACAGTTTTTTGACGGATCGGGATGAAAAATTTTGACAAAGAGTTCATTATAGTGCGCATAAAAGCCACGGAAGCCGATTTTGATTTTCGAAAAAAAAAAAAATATAAAAAATATTTTTCGCGATTCTTTCAAAAAATGTCAAAAGTCCCGTTGCTAGGCAACAGTGGCGTCCATAGCAACTGTGCTCAAAAGCATACAACTAGATCCTGGTATTGAACTACCAGTCAAGTTCATCAAAAATCGGTTGACTCTCTGGCCTCCAGAGCTGTCCATTACTTACATACCAGACAGACGGGAAAAACTGAGAATACGGTAGTCTCGCAACTACCCAATGTATATATATATATAATATATATATGAGGGTCCACTCTCGTAAAAAAGTATATTCAGGACTGACTTCACAGAAATTTTAATTCCAAAAATAATTATGTTAGAAAATCAACATAACTTTATCCACCTTCAAAATTGTTTTCTCTCCCAGTCTCCACACACTTGTCCATCCTCTTCTTCCAAGCTTCGACGCACTGCTTGGAAGGTTTACTGCTGGAAATCCCTCCGCGGAAGGCTCCGTCGTCAAAAGGCCCTTTTGATGGCCTCCACAGTCAGAAACGGGTTCCCCCTTGATCACGGCACTTGAGCTTGGGAATGGAAAAAAACAACAAGGGCCAAGTCTTGGCAAATACGGGGGTTTTCCAGAGTTGGCACGTTCTCTCCACAAGAAAATGTCGGATGCTCAGGCACTGTGAGCAGGGCGTTGTCATAGTGGAGACCCAGGCGTTGTTCTCCCACAGATCCCTCCTGCTTCACACCCATCTGCTTCACACACTCGATGTTGTCCGCCGTTCATGCCTCGTTAAAGGTCTTCAGACCGTGGATCGTCTCAAACCTCCTCCCGTCCCTCTTTGAAACCTATCGTTTGTGCCATTCCAAATTCACGTGTACCTTGACATAGTTTCTTCCCCGTAGACTTGCTCCAGCATTGCGAAGGATTCGGAAGGTGTTTTGCCAAGCTTGGCAAGAAATTTTCAGATTGCTCTTCTGCTCCCCCACGACTTCATAGAACACGACGACTCAACTAGACAACGTGTAAAGCAACAACTTGCTAAAATCCCACAATGAGCGCATGTCAACCATCACCAATCATATATATTGCTGGAAGGGGCAGAAGTGTGAAAGACTGTGACACAACCGTTCATTTCAAGTTTGTGTGAGTGGAGACACAGGCAGGCTCAGTTTTTTTCCCCCGGTTTTTTTCTTCAGCTACTTTTAGAGGACCTCGTGTGTGTCTATATTATAATAGATATATTATATATATATATATATAATATATATATATAATAAATATATATATAATATATATGTAAACACACACACCAACACACACACACCACACACACACTGTTACGGTCATGCATCTTCAGAGACCTGTTAGTCATGCCACCTGTGGATCATTGGCACGAAATATCTCCATATTCGCCAGATTAATTTGGCACAATTCTTTTATTCCTGAACACAACCCCAGCAGGACACCAGCAGGAAAGCTGAGCGGGAGCTTGTAGGCGTTCTGCATTGAAAGGTGCTTCAGCGTGGAACCCAACCTGCCAAACGTTAATAAATTCTAAATTATCACTAAGCCTGTGGAGCCTGTCCTTGATCACGACATGAGTTCTCATCAAAAAAGGGATTTATTACGAGGAGAAAAAGGGCTGACAGCGAAGACGAAACATAGCCACCAGTTGCGATGGACAATTTACAAAAAAAAAAAGAAGAAAGAGCATCAGAGATTGCCGACCCCTCGCCAGGTCTTTTTGGTTGGCCGTATTGTGTGCTGGATGTTTGTTGTACTGCGTGTTGATACGTAATTAATAAGAAGACTTAATAGAAACAATGCCACTTTATAAAATGCATGGCAGTGATGGACTGCGTTAGCCCATTTCAGAGATTTTTAAAGTTTTTTTTTTTAAACAATATGGCTGCCAAATCACATGACTGATGACGTCATCAAAAAAAATTTTATGGGACCACCTTATCCCTAGATGAACCCCCTTCCTCACCCTTTTCTCCCTGTAATAAATCCCCTTTTTTGATGAGAACTCATGTCGTGATCAGGAGCAGGCTCCACAGAGCTTAGTGATAATTAGTTTATTAACTTTGGCAGGTTGGGTCCACGCTGAAGCACCTTCAATGCAGAACGCCTACAAGCTCCGCTCAGCTTTCCTGCTGGTGTCCTGCTGGGGTTGTGTTCAGGAATAA
>CM068964.1:86141649-86164131 GCA_035128595.1 Eptatretus atami
TCCCGAGACCAAACGGCAGAGTTGTCAGTGGCAAAGTCCGGCATCACCAAGACCAAAGAAAGCAAGGATGTCGAAGTCGAAGGTCAAGATGATGCTTATCGCGTATTTTGACATCAAGGGAATCGTCCACTTCGAGTTTCTACCACAGGGTCAAACAGTGAATCAATACGTGTACAAGGAGATCCTCCGGCGACTCATGAGATCAGTCCGCGACAAGAGGAGGGATCTGTAGGAGAACAACGCCTGGGTGCTCCACCATGACAATGCCCCTGCTCACAGTGCCCTGAGCATCCGACAGTTTCTGGTGGAGTAGAACGTGCCAACTCTGGAGCAACCCCCGTATTCACCAGACTTGGCCCCTTGTGATTTTTTCTTGTTCCCAAGCTCAAGGGTAATCAAGGGGACCGATTTCCTGATGTGGAGGCCATCAAAAAGGCCGTGACGACGGAGCTCCGGAGGATTCCAGAAGAAGACTTCAGGGGTGCATCGAAGCGTGGAAGAAGAGGATGGACAAGTGTGTGAGACTGGAGGGAAACTATTTGAAGGGGACAAAGCATGTGTGCTTTCAATATATTATTTGGAATAAAATTTCTGTGAAGTCAGTCCCGTTACTTTTTAGACAGACCTCGTATATGCCTGGTGTTGGTTTAATGGTTAGGGTAGTGGGCTTGGGATCCTATGATCCAGAGTTCAAATCTCCCTCGGCTGTTGAATTAATACCAGGTGGGGTTGACTCTGCCTGTTGTCCTTCCGAGGTCGGCAAAATGAGTGCCAGCTTGCTGGTATCCTGTGTTGGAGTGGCGACCCATCCAGGATTGTGCCCAATAGCCAAGGAGTCTGCTTCGGCAGCACCAACGCTCTGCACGGAGTATTGTCCCAATGGAATGGAATATATAAAAAAAATATATATGAATATTTTTAGATATGAAATATATAATATATATATCTATAACATATGTATTTTTATAAAATAAATATTTATCATAAATATATATATGTAATATGTAATACATATACATTACATGGCCAAAGGTATGTGGACACCCCTTCTAATTAGTGGATTTGGCTATTTCAGCCATAACCATTGCTGACAGGTGTATAAAATCAAGTACACAGCCGTTCAAAATTCATAGATAAACATTGGCAGTCAAATGGGCCGTACGGAAGAGCTCATTGACTTTCAATGTGGCACCGTCATAGAATTCCACCTTTCCAACGGGTCAGTTCATCAAATTTCTGCCCTGCTAGATCTGCCCCGGTCAACTGTAAGTGTTGTTTTTGTGAAGTAGAAACGTCTCGGAGCCACACAAGTTCACAGAATGGGTCCGCCGAGTGCTGAAGTGTGTCGTGTGGAAAAATAGTCTGTCGTCGGTTGCAACATTCACTACCGAGTTCCAAACTGACTCTGGAAGCATCGTCAGCACAAGCACTGTTCGTCGAGAACTGCATGAAATGGGTTTCCATGGCCGAGAAGCCGCACACAAGCTTAAGATCACCATGCGCAATGCCAAGTGTCGGCTGGAGTGGTGTAAAGCTCACTGCCATTGGACTCTGGAGCAGTGGAAATGTGTTCTCTGGAATGATGAATCATGCTTCACCATCTGGTAGTCCAACGGACGAATCTGGGTTTGGCGGATGCAAGGAGCACACGACCTGCCCGAATGCATAGTACCAACTGTAAAGTTTGGTGGAGGAGGAATAATGTTCTGGGGCTGTTTTTCATGGTTCGAGCTAGGCCCCTTAGTTCCAGTGAAGGTAAGTCTTAACGTCACAGCATAAAATGACATACTAGACAATTCTGTGCTTCCAACTTGGAAGCACCAGTTTGGGGAAGGCCCTTTCCTGTTTCAGCATGACAATGCCCCCGTGCACAAAGCGAAGTCCATACAGAAATGGTTTGTCGAGATCGGTGTGGAAGAAATTGACTGGCCCGCACAGAGCCCTGACCTCAACCCCATAGAACAACTTTGGGATGAATTGGAACGCCGACTGCGAGCCAGACCTAATAACCCAACATCAGTGCCCGACCTCACTAATGCTCCTGTGGCTGAATGGAAGCAAATCCCCGCAGCAATGTTCCAACATCTCGTGCAAAGCCTTCCCAGAAGAGAGGAGGCTGTTGTAGCAGCAAAGGGGGACCAACTCCATGTTAATGCCCATGATTTTGGAATGAGATGTTGGACGAGCAGGTGTCCACATACTTTTGGCCATGTAGTGTATATACAGTATAATATATTATATATTATGTACACATATATCGTGGTGTAATTCCTGAAATGATAAAACGTGTCACCCATATAATACAAAAATACACAGGGTGTCCACAAATACTGTTCCAAATTAAAACCATAATAAAAAAAATTATGAAATGGAACACAATGATGCGGCTTGCTGCATGTGGAAGAACATTTGATAAAGTTTTGTTGACTTATTTTTCCCCATTCCCAGGTGTCTACTGTGACACGTGACATCACATTAACTAAAAATGGCATCCCCACAATAAAAAGTGCATTTTGGTGTCTGGTTTATAGAGACCAAATCAGCTGTACAGGCTCAAAGAATCCTCAGGATGCCCTATGGAAGGAAGCCACCAGAGAAAAACGACTCGTGAGTGGCACAAAGAGTTTATGGAGACTGTTATCATCTTGCAGAGGAAGGGGGCAGGCTGACCAAGCACAAGTGGTGAGGATGTTGAACACATTTGTGATTCGTTCAAGCACAGTCTCCATCATTCCATTCGGATTCAGATGATGATCTTGACCAATCGTGACAACAAAACTTGGAGAAATGTTCTTTCACGTGCAGCAAACTGCATCATTGGATCTCTTTTAATTGTTTTTATTACGGTTTGAATTTGGAAAATTTGTGGACATATTATATATATATATATTCAAAACAAGAATGTTCACATCGTATGATTCTCAAGACTGGATTTCCTTTGGCTGTAAAAACACATTCTGTTTTTTATGTCGCTATAATGTGTATAATTATATCATCTGCTTTTGAAAATGTTGGCATCATGAATGAATTTACTCCTCAAGAGACATGTCATCTACATCAAAACACAAGGGCTGATCAGTAAGTTTGTGGCCCGACAATAAAAAGCAATTGACATAATTACCTAGTTTAAAAAAAAATAAATAATTGCTGAACATATTTTAGCAAACAATTCTATTCTTTTAATCTAACAGACATTACCTTAACTTGTTTGTCTACTTTTGTGCTACATCGCAGGCTTAGTCATCAACCTTCGTATATCACGCATTATAATCAAACGTACCTCATATACCTTCATATATGACACATCACAATGGATTTACCTCAACAACTGTATGCAAGTGAATTAACTACACAGAAAAACAAGTGCAATTTCATCCCATATTTATAATCACGATAACAAGGCCGCTAAGCTATCCAGTTGATCAGTTTAGTCTCAGTACTGTGTTCCACAGTCGATTAATACTCATTGTTTACACATGATTGTTAGTTTTGTGGAAAAGTTGAATCATTTCCTTTTTACCACTTGTACCTGGTAATACTTTTAAGTTTCATGTAAAATCATAACTCTGCACCATCCACCGCCTCCCTCCCCCAACCCATAACTTTCATACCACCACCCATTAGCAACCACTATCCTTACTCACCCTACTCCTCCCATCACAATTCATTCCCTTCTTCTTACCTTCCCTCGCAGACGACGTCCTGAAACGTAGTCCAGTCAGACCTGCCGTCAGTTCACCCGGATGTGTGGGAATCCTGCCGATCCCGACCCCTTGCGCCGACCAGGCGGGCGCTTCGGCAGCCATGAGGGACCCGGAGGCGCCGTACGGCACGTACGCAGAAACGTGTGCCTGGGCACAGGCGTAAGGGCGTGCATTGGACGGTGACACGAAGGTTGTGACGGCAGGGAGGGCACTGGGTCCCTGCAGGGTCAAACGTATCACTCCGCACCACTGTACGGGCTCCGTAGAAATCGATTATCAGCAAAATTTAGCACCAACTACACTGCCTCATACAACATATAGTCATCTGCCATAAGCACAGCGATAATATACATGGTGGCCCAGTGATGACATCAGATAATATATATTCTATGTACATTGTGCACTGTGAAAAGTTTTTGAAAGCATTCTTTACTTATCAACAACGCAGGCAACATATGCTATACATGGCATGATTCATTACAAAATGCGTTCAACTCGTCCATTTAAAAGTATTTTTTTTTGTAATTCATTCAAATTGTTCCTGCAAATGTAAAACTGATGGTCTCGATACGGAGATAACAATGAACCACGGATTCAGTTTCACCAAATCCTTTGTCCACACACTGTCTCGGACATAGGAGTCTGTGGAAGTGGAGGACAAAAAGGAAAGAGATAATGGAAAACAAAGGAAGAAAGAAGAAAGATTCCGAAATTTTGTTTTTCTCTCAACCGTGTTATAGTTTTTGGGTGAAAGGTTGGTACACCGGTACGTCGAACACGGAAGCAAAGCACTGGATCCTTCCATTATAGGGCGACTCCTGCACGAACCCAGCATTGCATCGATAATTTTTGTTACTCTAAAACCATAATTTGAATATGCATCCGTTTATACCCTTTGTTTACACCTCATAGGCCACAATTTAAAACCAATACTGTATAATTCATTCGGAAACGGTGGGGACATAATCCAAGATAGATGTTATAAAGGACTTCAACATATTCCGCAAAATACGAGGACCATTCAAGAAGTCCCCACAACGAAATACTCACAATAGTCCATGAAACAAAAGTGTTCCTAATTGTAAATACTTATGGATTGAAACCAAGAAACAAAAAAAAACAACGTTGGTGTTTTTTGTTCTGAGAACCTTTTGAATGCACCTCGTACATCTCATCAAATTTGTAATGATTCTCATTAGTCATCATGTATTTGACGGCGTGGGTTGGTCATTTTGTGGGGCAGGACTACACATATATATATATAAACTGGTTTTTATTTCCAAAACAGCTTCTTTGTGTCATAAAATTTCCGAGATGAACCTCACTCCCTGGAGTGCAAAAGAAACGCCACGACTACAAGGACTATGTTCGTGGGTGGCAATGTCATCAGTGACCAAAACCCAAATACTCACAAAGCAGGCTGAGAATGAGATTGTTACATTTGCATGTTTTAAAGTAGCTTATGCATTAAGTTTCCAAAAATCTATTAACCTTTCAGTCTAAATTACTCTTTTTTTTCTTTCTTTTTTAAATTATCCCTGGCTATTAACCATGCAAGCATCGATGATGTCATGCATTGCCTTATGGCGTACAAGAATTATTTCGATTCTGGTTGACATGCAGGAAACCAATTTATTTGACTGAAAGGATCGAGCTCAAACTCGATAACCCGGCAGAGTGCTCTGCTGCCAGGTTGTTTACCGGTAAACAGTGTGCTGTGTACCCAAAGGGGTTCGAGAATTTTCCACCCGTGGGTTTCACAAGTGTGAATCTGTCCTGTCCGGTTGCACCTCGTTACCTCCGCCACCGAAGGTGGATGGAGGTTATGTTTTCAACCCTGTCTGTTTGTTTGTGAGCAGGACATCACAAAATGTTACGGAAGGATTCGGACGAAATTTGGAAGACAGGTTGGGTATGTGGCAAGGACGAATTGATGAGATTTCGGTGAAGATCCGGATCAGAGAATGTTTTTAATTTCCAAGTGGTTCTTCGCTGTTGAAAGATCGGGCCAAAAACGATATATGGCATGATATTTCAAAAAGTTGTGGGTGAGTTTAGCCAAAACTTGGTGAATGAGTTGGGTAGGTGACAAGAACAAGCTGATTAGATTCTGGTTCAGGTCCGGATCCAGATCCGGCCTATCAGTGGGATACAAAATGTAAACTGTTCACCCTGGCAGAGGTATGTGCTCTACTGAGTGCCGTTCTAGTTTATCTTGTGTGCATAAAAATGACTTTTTATATAAGCATATGATGCTTTTCAATTTTACAAAGTATCCTCCTATAAATGTATGTCACCAAATTGTGTATAGGATAATCAAAACGCAATTAAGTACAGGTGCATAGGTGCACATTGGATTCCGCACAATATGCATGAAGGCTGCGTATGTGGTCGGCATAAATATCCACCAAGTATGGTGTGTGTACAGCGCACCTGCGTGTACTTGAGCTGTGGCTCGAGCGGAGTCGCCTTTTCAGGTAAAGCACTTGCTGCACAGCCCCCTGCGAAGGCTGTTCGGCTCATGGAAGTCCAGTCTTCCATCTTGGTGGGGTATGCGGCAGACTCCCCCATGGCTGAGTGAAGCATGCAGATTGAGGGGACGAAGAACAAGAATACCACATTACCCTGTACATCTCTTTTCACGATAACACAAATCGTTTGAGGTGTTACACTTATGTGGTGTATTTTAGATGTTACGCTAGTTGCGCATATTATTTTATTTCCCCAACATAAAATTTCATGAAACACCTCTGGCAACATACTTTGAGATTACACGTTTAAAAAAAATAATATATATATATATAATTGTTAAAGAAGACTCATAAATAATAATGATAATAATTATGATGATGATAATAAATATTGCAATAACTGTTCAGTTTGAAGTTTAACATAATTGTCACCCAGCCCCATGTGCACACAAAGTAGAATATTTTTTACAGGAACTTCTTGCAATTATTGGGAGCCATGCCAGGACAGATGCTATAAATCATGGAGGAAATGACGTCCCGTCAGTCTCTCGCGTATGTCTGGCCTGTTGTAAATAAGCATTGAGAATTGGCTTTCAAACATCATGAGACATTAGTGAAGATTTTATATACTGTACTTCAGAATTTTCAAAACAAGGAATTATTTCACAAAAAGCTTAAAATATCCAAACAATTGCTACAGACACAATATTTTATCGTGTTATATACCTTCTAGAGTTACCCGTGTGTACTTGCTTTACCACATGTGGTTAGACACCATATATCGTTCGTTACAATACCATATATAGTAATAGTTATTGACCATGTGTTGTTATTATATACACGAGGCATTCAAAAGGATGTACAAAAGAAATACAACAATCCAAAATATGTATAACGGTTTTCATGTACGTATACAGATTTTTTATTTTTTTAAAGCATTAATTTACTCTCTTATTCATTAAACCTGATTCCCCATTGGAAAATATTAAAGTTTGCATTTCTTGACCTTTTTTGAGATATATTCCCAATCGTGAAACTTTTTGAACACTCATCAAGCTATGTATATATAGATATATTTACTTGTTATATCATATATAGCTGTTATATGATATTTAGTAACAACATATGTAGTTATTATATGATGTATAGCAAGTGCAACAAATGCTGTTCCGATAACAGACATATTACACGCTCGCACGCACGCACACACACACACTTTTTGAACTAAACTACAACCCAGCTACAACCCCTACAGCTCAGTTTGATCAAGGATCAGTATGTCTGTGGCCTAACATAGACATACAAAGTTAAAATTGTTCTAAATGTATAGTTTATGTTGATCCTTGTCGGGTGTGTTGATTTAAGAAACAGAAATGAAATAAATTATGTGGAAAAATTCATTTAAAATTATATAGTAAATATTGGAGAAAAATAATAAAGATTTTGTTAATTCTTTTACCACTTAATGATCTCCCATTATACATGTATATGCATCTTCGTCGGGACTGTAATGTCCCAGCTTTCGCCCAGGTTGGAGAATCAAGAAAAGAATTCCCACCACCACAATTCCCGAAAGCAAATACAGTGATACCTCCTGGTTGTGATCGGTGGGGGAGAACAACGTGTCCGTGTGGCAGAGGGCACTTGTTATTCTCCGATCATGCAGCAATAGCTGTGATCAGACTCAATCTGGCGCCCTCACCGATTACAGTTAGGGATCTATCCATCACTCGTATATAAAGCCAAAAGGCTTCAAAGTCACAACTACGTGAAGCAGCAACGTGTTGCCCTGATGAGCCCGAATTAGGGCGAAACTACTCAGTTACTTCGCTTTTCATCTACTTGGTGACAGTATTTGATTTTAACATCTCTGTTCACGTTGCAAGAAGCCCTTCAAGGGCTGCAGTCATGGCATCAGGACGGTAACGTCACGGCGTTCACTCAGGTTGGATAATGAAGGAATCCCCTACATATATATATATATAATCGAGTTATCCAATTCCATCACATTGCGTCTGACTCTGGTGACATTCATGATCAGATTTCTCCAAACATCCCTATCCTACACAGCTTCCCGAAGCTCTGGCAGAGCCAGCTTAGTTGCAGCCTTTACCCCATCCATCCAATGCATACAAGGTCTGCCTCTTCTCTTTTTCCCTCAACCATACCAAGAATGGTTGACTTCTCCAGGCTTTCGTTTTCTGCACAGGTGATGTTTCCAAAATGTGGCAGTTTCTTGTTATATATATATATATTCCGATGTAACGGTGTAGAGAGTATGCACTTAGCTTTGAGCTGTCTTGCTTGGATTTGATTCTCAACCAGACTATAAACTGTCAGATTTGTGCTTCCGAAGCAGAGTTTGCATCCCAGTGCCCTCGGATGGACAGTGTGTGTGTGCCCTCAAAGTGTGTCATCCCTCGGATGGACATTAAGTTGGGTAGCCAATCAGTTAGCATGAATAGGTGTATGTTAAGAATCCCCTGATGTCGCAAGGACGGATCCCGAGCTACAATGACATTAGCAGTCAACATATGAATAACTAGAACGGTACTCGGTAGAGCGCATACCTCCGCCAGGCTGAACAGTTTGTTTTGTATCCCACTGCTGTTGTTGTTTCGTATGTAGCCTTTGGCTGCTGGTTGCATCACTTTCTGGAAGCGCAGCTGTGCCACTGATGCAGTGCCCCTGTTATCAGTAAGCTGATTCTCATTTTGCCGACCTCGGAAGGGTGGCAGGCTGAGTCAACCCACTGGTGTTATTTCAACGGCCCGACAGGGGCTCAAACTCAAGACCCTAAGCTCTTAAGCCAGCTGCCTCAAGTGTTAAGCCAACACCAGGTTTCTTTGTATCCCACTGATAGGCCAGATCTACATCCGGACCTCATCCAAAATCGAATCGGCTTGTTCTTGTCACAAACCCAACTCATTCACCAAGATTTATCATAATCTATCCACACGTTTTTGATATATCATGCAATATGTTGTTTTAAGCCCCATCTTTCAATTATAACAATCTGTCCTTGTCACACACGCAACCTGTCCACCAGTAAGTTTCATCCGAATTAGTCCATAACTTTTTGAGATATCGTGTTATCTATCATTTTGGCCTTATCTCTCAAAGATGAAGGATCACTTGCAAAATATTATAATATCCGGATTCGGAACCGGATCTTCACCAAAATCTAATCAATTCGTCGTTGTCGCACACCCAACCTGTCCACCAAATTTCGTCCAAATCCATCCATAAAACTGTTTGAGATATCCTGCTCACAAACAAACAGACAGGGATGAAAACATAACCCCCTCCATCTTTGGTGGTGGAGATAACAATACTTAATCACGTATTGCACAAGGTATAAACTTGGCAGCCTCGGTGGTACGCGTTTGTCTATGCCGTCGCTGATGATTCGCGAACAAGTGATGAAACTGGTACAACGGCTGAGGGGGACGTGCAGCATTGGGATTCTCAAGTATGTACCACTTGTGATTGCTGCAGCTGTTGAGGAACCTGCGTAGGGTTTGAAGCAGCAATGGACTTACCTTGTGAAGCTTCTCTTGGTTGCTTTATGCAGCTTTCTTTGGCCGGAAGAGCATGGCAGTTAATTTATTTGATAATCCGAGTCACCTGGGGTAATTCATGAGGTGAGAGCCGATTGGTTATTCCCTCCAATTACAGGTGAGAGACATGATTGGGTCTTGATACATTTTATATGTACACCAAACTCGGCAGCGTAATTGTTCGAGCATCCGCTCTGAGTTTGGGAGGTTGATGGTTTAAACCTCAGCCAAGTCATATCAAAGAATTTTTTTTTTAATTGTTTGTGCTGCTTCCTTGCTCGACATTTAAAAGGATAGAGCATGGATAAACAATGGAGGGAAGACAAAAGGTAAACCACCCAGAATAACCCTTGTCAAGAAACTGCTTCAGCAGCACCGACGCTCTGGAATTGCTTTGCCATTGCCTTCCCAGATATATATACATATATACATACATATCGACTATTTACTGTGTATCATGGTCTATTTATCTCCAAACAACTTGCTGTTTTTTTCATTACAAATCTTACGGTATCAGTATATGTAAGATCCCATTTGATGAAACTTTGCATTACACAATATATAAAATGATATCTCAAGTCTTGTGCGTATTGCAGGCTTTATGGATCCTCCACTAAGATTTGAGAAAAGCGGATTTCATCAAATTAATTGTTCTACAGATATATCGTGATTGTTTCGATGAGAAAGAAATGTGAAATAGTCATGCATGTGATGGTGTCCAGCAGGTGATAACCCCAGTGCGTTGAATCACCTTGGAGCGCCGAGCGGTAACCGAGGATGTCGGTGACCGAGTGCGACGAAGGCCAACGTGGGATACACATGGGACCGACACCCACTCCAACCCCTGGCACACTGCACGCCGGACTCGGCACCTTGGAAGTCATGGGCCCTGGGTACGCGTAGATGGAGTTGTAAGGAATCGCGGGCTGCACCGACAACGACACGTTTGATTGCTTTATGGCATCAAACTGGCTCTGTTGCGGGAGGAACCCGATCTTATTTCTCAGGATGCGGCTGATCGAGCTCACGGATGGTACGTTGTATTTATCGCAAACGCCGTCGGCCAGCAATTTGTCCCGAATTTCCCAGGCGAAGATGCCCGGGTCGCGCTGCTTGTACTCCCGGATGTGATTGACCACAGTCGGCGTGGTTACGCGGGGCTTGCTGCCACCAATGGCCCCCGGGAGGATGGAGCCCGTCTCGTTGTAGCGTGCTAGGATTTTGGACACGCATCCGTGCGAAACCCTCAGCTGGCGGCTGATGTCGCAAGGACGGATCCCAAGCTGGGCCAGCTCCACGATGCGGATTCGGATGGCGTTGGGTAGGGGTCGTCCATTCACGAACACACCGCCCAGCTGATTCACCTCGCCAAACGTCTGGTCTGTTCATTCACAGGTAATTAAAGGTTGGCACGCATTACATTTCATCCCTCACTCGCATTTTTCTTATTCGTTCCTTTGTGCTGTTATATGCACCATTGTACATACAAGTATATGTTTGTAAACTTTGTGAAGTTAACATACACGACTTACGTATCTTTCGTGATAAACTATAACGTTGTATTTATTTCGACTACATAAGAACAACACAACTTTGGATAGTTACATAATGTTGAAGTTAATTAGCTTACACAATGTCCATCACATTGTCGGAACAAAATATGACACAGAAGGTTGGTGGAGGTGGATAGCCATGGTGATGTGGACAAAGGAAACGTCGTCACAATTCTCAATACATCGTGCATGTAGCATCAACAAAGAGGGGGGGCTAAGCAATGATGTCAGAACATTTTACATGAATTTTCATTGTGCGTGTTCGCAACACAAGAAAGCGAATTTTGGAATAATCTTGAAATTTTCCATGAGCAAAGCAATCATGTGATATATAATATATCTATATACTGTATATATATATATATGTATATAAATATATATGTGTGTGTGTCTGCGTCATATTTGTTAAATGTCGAAAATGTGGAACATCTTTCACCTGCACATGATAAGAGTACTTGAAACTCAACTTTATGTTTAATATTCCCGGTCATTGTTAGGATAAAAAATTAAAATGTAAATGCTTCATTCTCCCCCCCCCCCCAAAAAAAATAAATAGTGAGTGATTGTAAGGAGCACAAAATGGACTATACCACAAACAAGTCGACAATAGCAATGAATTACAATTTGGATAATACGTTGGAAAGTGACATAACAAACTCGGCTTAACGTCGTCTCTCACTCGGGAATAAATAGACAAACACATTTAAAATAAAGTTAAAAAAAAACAAGAACAGGAAACTCCACAAGGTCAGTAAATTCAGACAAAGGTCTGAATGGACCCATAAATTGTTTATCTTAAAATAGGTAATTATTTCACAAAGAAAAATAAATGCAAAACAACACGACTCAAATTCATCGCAGTTTGTTGATCGAACGATTACACATCCTGAGAACAATCATTATTATAATACGCAGACTCAATTATAACCCCATGAAACTTCCTCCACAGATTGAAGAAGAATACTATTGGCTCGGTAACTGCAAGATAGTAATTTGTGTCATTTATACCAATGACTTGATATCGCCACAAGTCCGATTCGAAGTCTTTATACGCAGAACGGCGCACGCGGTTGGACGCAAAACGCGCGCGAGCGGTCATCCTTACCCATCGCAAAGCCCCGTCGGTCACACTTGCACGCACTCTGTCACTCTTTTTCCACTTGCAGATGTGAACTACTTTTGAGAGTCCTGAACCGAGCGAGGCGGACGCGGCGCCTGGTCGCGCGGGCCGGGCCGCGCTCGCTGATTCCCGCTACGCGGATCTTTCATGGAGCTGTATCGCCACACCGGTTGCTGCGTTGCATTTCGCAATTCGCAAAATGACTCCTCCGCCGGCCTAAAATGGTCTCCGGGCTCTCATTTTTCTCGCACGCCTACGTCTGCTTCAAACACGCCCATGACCCCTTTACCCATCGTTCATTGGCTGAGGCGCGTTTACTGCGAGTTCGCGCCGCGTACCGTCCCATCTGAAACCGAACGTCTCGGTGTGGGCAGTGAGTGTGTGCAGCCGTCGTGTCGTACGTAGATGCCACAGTGGCATCTTACACGCAACTTATGGAAGTTGCTGATATTATTCGTGAGAGAGAAAAACCGCCATCAAATAACCCACCCTAAAGGGAAGTTACAATACGGAGATGCACGGGATGAGTTTCTCAACTCACGGTCGCGATTGTTGCTTCTTCGAAGGGAATTGTGTGTAAAAAGGGGAATTAACGAGTATATGGGACAATCTACAAACAGACTCTAAACGAGAAGGGCACTCAATAGAGCGCATACCTCCGCCACATAATGCCTGATCCAAAAGAACATATCAGGCCCAATAAATTTTTGAAATGTCATGCCATATATCATTTTTGGCCCCGTCTCTCAATGGTGAAGAATCACTTTTAAAATTAAAAAAAATTCTCGCACCTGGATCTTCACCAAGATCGAATCAATTCCTTCTTGTCACATACCCAAATTGTCCACCAAGTTTTGCTCGAATCCATCCACAACTTTTTGAGATATCGTGATATACATCATTTTAGCCCGATCTCTCAATGGTAAATAATCACCAAAATAAATTATTGGATCCACATCTGGATCTTCACCAACATTTTGTTAATTCGTCCTTGTAACACACCTAATGTGTCCACCAAGTGTCATCCGAATCCGTCCACAACTTTTTGAGATATCCTACACAGAAACAGACAAACATACAAACAAACAGACAGACAGACTGGGGTGAAAACATAATCTCCTTCAGTGGCGAAGTTAAAAAGGTGTAGTTTGTATGCGTGGGAGTATATAATTATTTATTTCCTTTCCATAATTCTCTCCCTGAAATTCACTGTCACATTCAAGATTGATCGATGAAAAACTCAAATAAAACACAATTTTCTGCACCATTAAAGGGCAATTCTGTCATAACATTGAAAATATAGATTGCTCGATATGAAGTGGAATTGCAACAATGGTATATTTATATATTCAAAAACGGCTCTGCTGGCTAAACAGTGGTGGGTATTTCCCTTCTGGACAGCAATGGCGAGTGTGACATTTGCTTTTTCCGTGGCCCCACTACAGTGATGGTGTTATATATATATATATACGTATGTGTATGTGTATATATATATATATATATATATATGTATATTATTATATATATATGTATATATATGTGTAATGTATATGTGTATATGTAATTGTGTTATATATATATGTATATGTATATATATATAATATTATGTATATATATGTATATGTGTATATATGATATATATAATATATATATGCATATGTGTGTGTATATATATATTGTATATATTATATATGTTTTTAATATATGTAATAATATATATATGTATGGATATACAGTATATATATAATTAATATATGTGTATGGATATATATATATATATATATATATATGTGTGTATGGATATATACATATATATGTGTGTGTATAAACATATGTGTGTGTATAAATATATGTATATATGTGTGTGTGTGTGTAAAGTATAGATATATGTGCATGGCTCACAAAGTGGGTACCATACTGTTACACAAAGGGCAAAAAAAAAAGTTTAGGGAAACATGAAATGCAACCCATTATGTCAATCTGCATGTATTCAAATAGTAAATCTAAATTTTTAGACCTGCAGCACGTCCGGTTTTAAGTTACCACTGAATATATACAACACTGTAAATACACGTTCGAATTTCGAGCTTGGCGTCAGCGTTATGTACGGAATCAGATGAAAAAAAACAACGTAAATATTATATTTTGGGATAAGAAACAGATAATTTTTACTCTCCTTTTTAAACAGCTCAATATGTGACAGGAAAAAGAAAAAACAACACATTTTGAGAGAGCCCGATGTTATAAATTACGAAGAAAACACAGACGAGTTCAGTAGCAAAGAAAGCACACTTTAAGCGAAAAATAACGTTAAAATCGAATCTTTCTTTCGAACTTTTGAAAATAATCACTTTAAACATGAAAAGAAAACATAATTCTTACCTCTCGGATCCTCACGAAGCACCAAAATCTAGCGTTGGTTAAAATGAAGAATTATCAGACAAATGCGAGTCACCTCTTCGCTCGGCGTCCTCACGCTGGATTCGTACGTTACGGCTCTCGCACACGGACACGAAGACAAACACTGCGCTGACGGCGAATGGAAATGTGCTGAACGCTTGCAAGTGCCTATTATATCCATCAATCGGGGAAGTTTGCAAGACGGCAACATTTTCTAATGCTAGCGTTATTGCGTCCGACGAGAGATGATGATTCGTACATAACGGGACTGACACGAAAATTCAAGACGGGGTTACTTGCGTCCGAATTTTTTTTTTCTGATCACAATTTTGATCTATATTTTTCTGCCGTTAGACTCTGTCATATTTCCAAGAAATTAAGGGAGATTTGGAATAAAAATCATAAGAACATTATCAACACTGGACTCCTTATTTTTCTCAATGCAGTGGACAGAAGCTTATGTACAATCCATTTTCATCAGATAGGGTAGATGCCAGAAACCCGAATAGGGAGACAGAACATCATCAAAACATAAAAGAGACACCAAAGTTCACATTCGAGTCACACACTCAAAATAACTGTCACATAAGAAACGTACAGTAAAATAAAAATTTTACCAATCAAACTGTAACATTTCTAAGGTTACAATACCCATATTCTGTCTTTAATCATCTTTAATAAAACAGAGAAATGGAGAGTATGATATGCCGGTTTCTACAGGTTCCCAAGATGTGCACTTTCATTTCTGACCATTGATGGTTTGTCTAAGTACCTCATAATAGTTTTATGTGGAATTTCCCACAACATAACCAGCATACCCACTTTGTGAGCCATGCATATATATATATATATTTCAATTCGCGCAACCGCCGCCGGCGTGCGATCGCCACGTAACTCAAATCGCGGCACGTCGCCACGGACGGACAATTCAGTCGTGACCCTCTCGGAACAACGCCGGGAGCTAGTCACGGGTGGGTCTTTCGACCTCACCACAATCGTGCCAATCGGCCACCCGCGTAGGATAGGGTTGTTCGCCAACTCGACCTACCTAAGTACCTACGCGGATGGTTAATCGGGCGATCGTACCTCGCCGCAGGTCGACTTCGGACACGAACCGCTTAAGCGGTTCGTTCCATACTGCAGAGATAACCGAGCGGAGTTATCGTCGACCTGACGGTTCAATTAGTTACCGGGAACTTACACCCACTACCAATCTCTTACGCGATGCAGGATGGAGAGTCAATTAAAAAGAAAGGAGACGAAGCAGACGGGAAGTTCAAAAGCAAGCATTTTATTCACACACACAGACAAGCACGTATATACAGCCATACAAAAATGCACAAAAAGCAAATGTAAGAAAAGCAGTTAAAACCGACTATACGCGTACACACGGCAACACTTACACATTTCTCCTTGAAAGACGGCGCCACCACAAGCATTTACGCAAAAAGCAAAGGAAGAAAGCCACCCTCACAGGCAAGGAGGCAGACAGGCCCGAGACCAAATGTACGTGGATCCTGAGAGGCGGCCAGGTCCACGAGACCGGGGAGGTCTTAGCCGCGTCCTCGTAACGCGATGGCGGGCAAGCGAATGTTCGCGCCGCTGCGCCCCGACTCCGTGCCCTGGCGTGGTCTCGGCGAGTCCTCTCCGGCGTGCTCCGCGCGAGCGGTCCCGTTGGCACCCACTTTAGGGTGGGGGGGGGGAACGGGGGCCCCTCGGCATATCTCAGCGCGAATGGGGGGGGGGGAAATCGTTGATGCTCAGGGAGAGGGGTATGGCTGGCCGGCCTGGATCTCGCGACGAGTCGAGCGCACCCCACACCGCGACCTCGTCGCCGTCCGCCGTCTTCCCTGCAACTCCTCCGCAACTTCTCTCCAAGCTCGACTCACCCTCTCTCAGTTCCCTCAGCTCTGCCCCGCTCTTCTCCACACTCACGCTTGCGAGTCGCCTTGCGCTCGTCTCTTTATAGGTCTCAGGAGGAGCCGATATGCAAATATGCGGATCAAAACGCGATTGGAGGCGGGCCACGCCACCCTCTGTTCAGCATTGGTCGGGCAAGGGGCGTGAACCTCCCTTGATCCGCATATTTGCATAAACGACTTCACATACGGGTGCATCGTTCGGACATGGACGCTTTGTGCGCCAACTCCTCCGCCCTGCCATTCGCATGTGGTCGGAGGGGGAGTGGGCGTGAAGCATTTTGGATCCGAATTTTCCCCTCGAAAGGCGCCATTCGCGCTCGCGGCTCGGTGCGTTTGGCACCAATCGCTGAACGGGCCCTAGACAGCCCGACGTTCAGTGTTCACAGGTGGTGCGGTTGTTGGTTGTGAAGAGAGAGGGCGAAGGTGGTGGAGGGTTTTCGGTGGTGGTTTGATGGTTTGGTGTCGCTTGGGAACGGCGGTGAAGCGATGTTTGCGGAATGGAGTTGTGAAGGTAAGGGTAGTGGTGTTTGCGTTGTTGGCGGCTTAATGGTCGAAAATAATAATAGAGAAAGAAAAAATGGCTAACTGAAGGATCGCAGCCCGAATGGATCACATAAATTCCCTCTATAACAACGGGTGTGGGCTAACTACACATGGACTTATCGAGATATCTCACCTGAGGACTCTTTATGGTGTAATGCGAATTTCCACAACCGTAACAATATATATATATATAAATTATATATTTATTATTTAATATACATATTATATATACACACAAAAGGTCACAAGTAAAGGACAGTGGAGCCGCCGACCAAGGTTTCGCCTTTATTTTGGGCTTGTCAGGATGACATACCACACAATTGTGACCATGCAAACCTAGTTAGTTTAATACTGAATTAAACCTCCAAGGATGATGGAGCAATGATTATCATTTTTAAAATAATAAGATGCTTCATGTTTTATATATTTTGTTATTTTGGTATGGATTAAATGTATCTATGTTATTCAATTTGGCTTATGGTACATTCTACCCCTCGCCCCTCAATCCTGGCTTTTGGTTCAGTCCACTATGTGGATTACCACTTGTGTGAAATGATGCGATTATTGTTTTAAAAAATAATAAAATGCTTAATGTTTTATATATTTTGTTATTTTGGTATGGATTAAATCCATCTATGTTGTTAAATTGTTTTACTTGTTTCAGTTGATTTGGGGGATGGATTAGATATGTATCACTTTTGGAATGGTACTGTCCATTTTCCCCCCTCCCACAATCCTGGTCTGGTTTGTTTGAGTCCACATTTACTTTCGATTTATTTTCCGAATGAAATGATTAATGTTTCATGTATTTATAAATTTTGGGTTGCGTGTACTAGCCCAGAGAAAAAGTAACTTCTTCGCGTTGGAATCACTATCATGGCTTCAGCAGTTATTCAGTTACGTCGGGCTACAGTTTAACATTGTTTCTGGAGGGGAAGAAGAAGTACAAATTGGCATTTTAGCAATGTCCTGATGTGGTACTTGAGCAATGTATTCTGCCATCTTTTTTTAAGTTTGGTAGTTCAGAAAACGCTCGAGAATAAAAGGTATGGCTTTTAAATGCTTATGACTTCACTCTATGGTAGTTTAAAGCATATCATTGTGTACACATTTGAATGGGTGGCCATTTTGCCACATATCTTCCCTCTATATGGAGTACTACCGTTCTCCATGATATACACACATTGTTAACCCTTAGATGCAGACGTCAACAACTTTAGGCCAAAAAAACAAACATAATACCAGTTGATCATCCCCGCCCGCTTTCTTTTTTGAAGCCGCCTTCTTTTTTGTTGTTTGTTATTTTGTCAAACATCACGAGAAAAAGAAAAAAAATCACACCAATGTATGAAGGAAGCTGTGCTGTGCAGCGTCTGCACTGCTTAAAAAGTATCCCTGTGGGAGACTGACGGTTACTTCCTCAACAGGCGGGGTAACCTTACTGTCCTGATGCAAACTAAACATAAACATAAAAAAACTAAACAACAACACAAGAAAAACAAAACAACAAAAAAACTTAACGAACGTAAGGTGGGTGAGAAAAGTTCTTCTTCTTCATTTTGATGGGTGGATGTAAGGAAGGACATAGCACATATTGAAGCGGTTTAGACCACTTAAAAATCCCTATCTTTTTGTACAACTCCTGCACCATTCTTTGAATCGATCATTTTCCCAATGTCGGTACTGAGTTTTTCTAACTTCTACCAAGCTGCAGCGCCGAGAACTGTACTGCCACCTTCCATTCACTGCCACTTTCCGTTTCCGTGCGTGATATTCGAGCGACAATGATGAGTGTACATGTCTGCGCACGTCGGTTCCATCGCAGCCACCACAGTAAAATTGTAGTGCACGCTTCGGATTAAAATGATGCAAAATACGACTGGTTTTAAAAGGAGCAAATTGCGCGCCGAATGTGGAATGTAGACAAATTGCATGAACGCAACGAATCATTTCCATGATTTAAGCTTCGTTTTTAGGGCATCTCTACCGAGATGACCTAATAAAGCCAGACCAATGTCCGTCCGTCCGTCAACAATTTTTCTTTCTGATCTTGATGAAACTTAGTATGTGGGTAGAGGTCGATGAGTGTTGCACAACGATATAACTTTTGTCCGGGTTCAAGGTCAGGGACGAGGTCACGAGGCACGTAAGTTATAAAAATCGCCATTTTCAAAACCTATCTAGTCTGCCATTCTACAAGATATTCGGCAACTGTTTATTGATTATGATAGTAAAAAATATTATCTTGTATCTAACCGGACAGATTTTTGAATTTCCGTCCCGTTTGGCCGCCACGTAACCTGGAAGATGGTCAAAACACCTCCCGACAAAGAAAACTTTTTACTTCCGATCTTGATGAAATTTGGTATGTGGGTAGAGGTCGATGAGTGATACCCAACGACATATTTTTTCCCCGGATTCGAGGTCAGGGTCAAGGTCACGAAAGTTGTGAAAGTTGCCATTTTCAAAACCTATCTAGTCTGTCATTTTAGGAGATAATCTGGCAACGGTCATTGATTATGATAGTAAAAAACATTATAGAGATGACCGTCACCCCCACATGGGGGTAATTTTTTAAGATGGTTTTCACCCGTTTGCAAATTCGGACGGGAACTCAGAGTGCTGAAAGCCATGGTATGTGGGAACAATTCTTGATGGGCGACGCTCGCTGTGTGATGTTTTCTCCGATTTTGCGAGGGAGCGCTGGTAAGTCCACATCCCACATATGTAAATCTGTGTATTAAATGTTTCCTGTCGATCTATATGGAAAGATGGCATTGCCAATAATCTTAATTTGCACGAAGTGTGTAGTTTTCTTTGTGTTTCACCATACATTTATGAAATATTTGTTTGGAACGGTGGATTGTAGTTTTTAATTGGCCTAGTTAGTATGTACATGACGTGTCAGATATATGACTCATGTCATATTTGTTTGGTGTAGAAAACTGACATGTCTGGTACATGACTCATGTAGTTTTTGGGGGAGGGTAGTGGGGGAAGGAGGTGGGGAGATAAAAAAAAACAATGGTGTGTTGGGTACTAAAAGCCGACGGACATTTAGAAAAAAAAAGAAATACACAAATAAAAAGGGCCTCCTTCCTTTTTTATAAAAAGTCTGGACGATCAACTGTTTTTTTTTTTTTTTTACTTGGCCTTACACCTTTCTAGTCATGGTATCCAGGAGACACAGAAAATGTAAGAGTGCATTTTTTAAAATTGTTTACTTGGCCTTACACCTTTCTAGTCTGGTATCCAGGAGACACAGAAAATGTAAGAGTGCAATTTTTTAAAATTGTTTACTTGGCCTTACACCTTTCTAGTTGTGGTATCCAGGAGACACAGAAAATGTAAGAGTGCAATTTTTTAAAATTGTTTACTTGGCCTTACACCTTTCTCGTCGTGGTATCCAGGAGACACGGAAAATGTAAGAGTGGAATTTTTAAAAATTGTTTACTTGGCCTTACACCTTTCTAGTCGTGGTATCCAGGAGACACGGAAAATGTAAGAGTGCAATTTTTTAAAAATTGTTTACTTGGCCTTACACCTTTCTAGTCGTGGTATCCAGGGGCACGGAAAATGTAAGAGTGCAATTTTTAAAAATTGTTTACTTGGCCTTACACCTTTCTAGTCGTGGTATCCAGGAGACACAGAAAATGTAGAGTGCAATTTTTAAAAATTGTTTACTTGGCCTTACACCTTTCTAGTCGTGGTATCCAGGGACACGGAAAATGTAAGAGTGCAATTTTTTAAAATAGTTTACTTGGCCTTACACCTTTCTAGTCGTGGTATCCAGGAGACACAGAAAATGTAAGAGTGCAATTTTTAAAAATTGTTTACTTGGCCTTACACCTTTTAGTGTGGTATCCAGGAGACACGGAAAATGTAAGAGTGCAATTTTTAAAAATTGTTTACTTGGCCTTACACCTTTCTAGTCGTGGTATCCAGGAGACACAGAAAATGTAAGAGTGCAATTTTTAAAAATTGTTTACTTGGCCTTACACCTTTCTAGTTGTGGTATCCAGGAGACACAGGAAAATGTAAGAGTGCAATTTTTTTAAAATTGTTTACTTGGCCTTACACCTTTCTAGTGGTGGTATCCAGGAGACACGGAAAATGTAAGAGTGCAATTTTTAAAAATTGTTTACTTGGCCTTACACCTTTCTAGTTGTGGTATCAGGAGACACAGAAAATGTAAGAGTGCAATTTTTAAAAATTGTTTACTTGGCCTTACACCTTTCTAGGTGGTATCCAGGAGACACGGAAAATGTAAGAGTGCAATTTTTAAAAATTGTTTACTTGGCCTTACACCTTTCTAGTCGTGGTATCCAGGAGACACGGAAAATGTAAGAGTGCAATTTTTAAAATTGTTTACTTGGCCTTACACCTTTCTAGTCGTGGTATCCAGGAGACACGGAAAATGTAAGAGTGCAATTTTTAAAAATTGTTTACTTGGCCTTACACCTTTCTAGTCGTGGTATCCGGAGACACGCAAATGTTAAGATGATGCAATTAAAAAAAATTGTTTAATTATGGTTATTTTATTCTTTTGTAATCAAAGTCGGTGCTCATGGATGGGTATTTGCTCAAAAAAGTGGTTCAGCAATCCTATTATTTGGAAGACATCTCCACAACTTTGTCAAAAACTTTACACCTTTCCAGGTGTTGGGTCTGAGAAACCCATAAGACGAATAGTAAGACCCATAAACTTACAAAGCTCATCAAACTCAAAAAATAATGAAAATAAAAAGAATAAGCTTACCTTTACCAGAGGAAATGAAACAGTAATGCGATCTCAAAGATGCTAAAACCACCAAAGAGAAGTCGATTCGAACAGGAAAAGCTCACAGGAGGACATTAAACACATGGCAATGGGATGGAATGACGTCAAGAATGATTCACCTTGAATCCCTCCAAGTTTTGAATTTGTTACCAGTACCTATTGTCGTGCTAATGAGGTAATTAGGGAAATCCTGAGGACTGGAAAGGAAGTGTAACAGTAAGAAGCTTTTCCCTCAAACCTGAATTAAATATTTTTACATTTATGCCACGGAATTGTTTGAAACCAAGTTATAGGAGCATACAGAGACATGATAGACGTAGACACCATGATTTTTCAAGAATTTATTTACTCAACATTTTAAGAACATTTGATCCATTTTAATACATACACTCGTATTTTGTAGACTTGCCATTTGCAGATTTCAACGCT
>CM068964.1:86164156-86174562 GCA_035128595.1 Eptatretus atami
TATATATATATATATATATATATATATATATATACTAGCAGGGGTACCTAACGTTGCTTGCAACGCTCGGTCCCTTCTCCCACCCATTTCCACTCCTTCCCCTGCTCCTCCCACCCCAATTCTCCCGACTCACCTTCCCCTCCCTCCGTTCCACAAAGCGAAATTTTTGCACGTTTTTCAACCACATTTGCCGAAAAAGAAATAATTAAAAAACAAAACCTGCTTTTGATTCAAAACCACTTCTAACTGCCACGTTAATGTCTAAAATCTGTCAAAGAAGGCAAATCACGATATACGAAAGAAGTGAATGGTATCGATGTTGATCGCCATGATAATGAACCTGGGGTGGTTCAGTTATCAAGTTTCTTGAAGAGTGGCTTAAAGCACCAGGCAAGCACTCCATTTGAAACGGTCATAAGGAATGGCTGGCCTTTGCAAGCATTAGCTAGCGCTTGCTAACTGAACACACCTCTTGAATCTCGACAGCATTCCATCTACTGTACATACAAAACGCAGCCAAAAGGACAGGATTTTATTAATAAAGACTTCAAACAATAGAGACATTCACGGACACGCCTCCATGCCAAAATAAATAAAAATAAGAAGTCCTCAGTACGCGACAATCCCGGGCGTGCCTTCAGTGCCCGGCAATTCCATCGTGCAGGCACGGTGAGACGGATTTGGAGTGAAGCGGTGTACAATAATTGACGATTCATTGAGTAATTGCGTAATTAAAATAAATAATAATCGCAAAATAATTGATTTCTCAATCAATTTCCCAATAGCATAACCTAAACCACCACTGTTCATCCGAATCTGTAACTTTTGGAAAATTGAAGTAATGTAATCGGAAAAGTGTAATTCACCGATTAATTATTAATCAATAAATCAAAATACCCTTATAGCCAAATCACTTGGTCACTGGGAATAACTAATCAATTAATCATTAATTTACTTTTTGACCCTTACACGCAGGGCAGGCGTCTCGGGACCCGGAAAAAGTGTTATTTGCTACCGTATAACATTTTAAAGATTAATTATTTATTTTCTTAAGCCTATTTTGCATGTCATAACTTAGTTACAAATATTCTGAACATGAATATGAAAAAATTCATTTCAAGCTCGAGGAAATATTAATCATAACACATTTTCCCTTTCCAGTCCTTGGGTCGGGGAACCCGCAAGATTGTTGTTTTTAATATAATTTTTCTTTGCATGGCCTCCTTGACAGAGACATGACAGAAGTAATTAGAACCCTTACATTTGTTCATTTCATCTGTAAACATAGTTTTACTCGTGATTGTACTCTATTCGACTATTTATTTGCAGAAACGAGTTCCTGGTCTTGTCATGACAATTACTTGATGCCTCGACCCAGGGAGCACACGACCTTTCCGATTTCAAAGACGACGAATTGTTAGAGGGCCAATCGGAGTGGAGTCTGTCAGCGTCAGACAGCTCGGAACCTTAGCAATCCGCTTTCTACGCGTCAGTCAGGTGTTTTGTGCAAATTCACCAGCGAAAGGCAAGGAATCCACAAGCTTCCCATTCTTGTCACCTGGGCCTCAGCAGGTGTCTCAGCTGTCCAAGCGTCCATTAAGAAATTCCCCGGTTGCCAAGGCAGGCAGATGTTGCAATGAGGTCCAACGTTTAGCTTCAAAACTGCCATCGGTACCTTCATCACTGGCTACTATGGGAGAGCAGGCTCAGAGAAAACCTCTCTTAGACTAGCCAACATTCAAAGGAGAAAGAGTGGGCGGATGGAAGTGGTGATGATAGACCCTTGGAGTTTTGGCAAACGTCATTTTTTCAGATGAGTCCCAATTACTCAATTTTCTGACAGTGGACGGGGTATGGGTCTGGAAGATGTCCCAGTCAAGAGTTCTCTTTGAACCGATTGCAGCCAACTGTCAAACATGTGGTTTTTCAGTGATGGTGTGGCGGGGCAATTTGGAGCGCTGGTCGGTCAGAGGCTTGTGGAGTGTTTGGCACATCAACTCTACAACACGCATTGCTATCCTTGGGATGCGACATCTCCTGTTTTCTCACTGGTATTAAGATGGTCAAAAAAACAACACTCTGTTTGTGTAAGATGGAGCTTTCATGCCACACTGCAAAAAAGACCAAAGAATGGCAGGACAGAAAGGGACAAGCGACTTTCATGGCCCAAAGCTCAGTTCTCCTGACAATGATCCACTGAACACCTTTTAGTGTAGTGGCCGAGCACCGAGAAAATGAGTCGACCCCTACCGGTGGTATAACACTGAAAACCTGTCTCATTTGAACGTATGATGGTCTAGTTTTTTTGAAACTGAGGTTGAGTTGTTTGAAATTTCTGCACAACATGGTGAATTAAACCCCTTGATGCAGAACAAAGAAAAATGGCCATTTCCAATGAATTCCATTATTTACTCAATAAGCATAAATACATGTAAGAATCGGTTGATTATTTCAGGGTATTTATTGTGTTTGAACACTTTTTAAGTATTTCAGGGGTTTTATGCTTCCTATGGTGTTAAGGACCACACAAATACCCCCAATTTTGGCAGGTTTTGTGGCAATTTTAGCAAAAAACTTGTAACGTTTCTCTATTAAAATGCCCAATATATGTTTTAAAGTGCCAAATTTTGATTATTTAATAAGGAGGGTGTCCTCATTAAGGAAACGATGTCAGTTAAATTATGAGTAAGAATGTTCACAACCAGGTAAATTAACCCTTTAGTCTGACATGTGCGCAGTTCGAGTGAAAGAATTCCATTTTTTCTAACATCGGCATTCTTTATGCAAAAAATTAAGAAAAAAATTATATTAAAATGAGAATGAAAACTATGGAAAATATCAGTGTCTATTAGAAATTTAATTATGCAAGGATTTCATGGACTTTTTATGCTGCCAAGGGTAAAAGACCCTCCGGAATACCACTAATTTGCATTTTTTTTTTAACTATTCGGGCAAACACATTACATTGTAATTTTCGATGTATTTCATGTTTTGAGATATTCTGTGCAGTTTGTCATGAGCAGGGATTAAAGGAACTCAAAATACCCCCACATGTCGCATATGTACTGTAAATAAATACAATTAATAATGATAATACAGTTGGAATTTTCTCCCATGATGATATTATTAGTTAAACCAAGACACCATAGTGGCATTGCTCTGCTGATCTTTTGTTTTTGGCATCATGACACCTGTGCCTCTTCATGCAGGCTTCAAACATGTCAAATCTTTCTTATCAACTTCAAACACTGACCTCAAGAAGAGGATAATCACTCATTGCATTGTCAAATTAGGCCTATTGAGCAGGTAGGATCTTAAAAAGAAAACCAAGATGTTCTCATAGATACAAGATCAGCGTATTAATGAACTATGTGCTGTATTGTGAGTGGTGTAGGCCTATGTGTATGTGTAAACAATGTGTTGTACATGTATTAGCATGCCATGGAATGCCACATATATGAAAAAGTCAAAGTTCTCTGCATGCTCGTGGCTATAAAATCCAGTGTTGGCTCTTCAGCAAGTGTATGTTGTGTGAGGATAGCTGGCATCTTTAATGAGACTATACGCTCCACACCCGGTATACTGACCCTTATCATAGGCCTAATTCCCCGCGGTGATTCACCGCTTTGGCATCTCTAGCTGAAATTTAATACCCTTCTCTTGCAGGGAATCAAGATGGATCTGTTGACTCAGCCTGTCATCCTCGAGGTCAGCAAATGAGTACCAGTTCCAGTGTGTGTACTGGTAGAGGGGCACTGCATCAGCGACACAGTCGCACTTCAATAAATGATAGCCTACCCCGGCAGCACTAAGCTGCCATACGACACCACCAAATGGATCTGATTGGAGAACCCTGAGAAGAGAAGACGTCTGCGTGAAAGTTGTGTAATATGTGAACAGACTTTAGATGAAAGTAAGGACAATCCATTCATAAGAAATCCAACACTTGACGAGTAAAAGCTGTTCTCGAGCTGTGGAAATACTCAGGACACTGTGCATGACAGGTTGCTCAAGTCAAAAAGATGGCATTTTAAACCAGACTGTTACCGTTAGACACCATAAGAAATGTAGGCATCTTATACACTGCAAGTAATCTCAAGAATATTACAAATGAACTTGCTACGCGAATGATATGGCTGATAATGCTGGTACATGGTTGAGAGTGGTCCATCCCGAATCCGGCGCACAGACACTTCCACGTTTATCATAAGAACTGATTGTTTCATCTGTGAGAAATCATACAAAGTGCAGAAAGGTTATCAGAAATCGCCACTGGCACCGAGCTTCAATCGTGACCGTGTCATTGCAGATCTTTGGAAAGACTCGATGAAACTCACATGCGAATGTTGTCATATCCAGATTTATTTGCGTATGATGCAAAATACCACAGATCCTGTTACAGTCGTTATATCTCACCAATAAATAAAAAGGCTGACCGGTCAAAGGCTAAATTGAATACTAGGATAATCCTCCATGCCGTCAGTCTCTCACGTGACATTCAAGGGTCATTGTTCGCTGTGATGACACGGATGTCCTGGTACTGTTGATCTACATTCTAGTGAAAACAGCTGATTGACAAGGTATACCTGTACGCTGGGCATTCTGGAAAGGAGAGATACATTCCAGTCCATGAGATAGTTACTCAGTTAGGACCGACTGTTTGTGATGTCTCTATCACTGGGTGTGACACCACATGTTCTTTCAACAGAATTTGAAGCGAACAGCTTATTCTACACTGATCAAGAATGCACAATCATTGTCAGATATGAAAGGATTTCATGAGGCTGATATAGCACTTGTGTTTCATTGTCACGAAATTTGTGCTTCTGATGTATGGCAAAAAAGGCAAGACTTGATTCATTGAATGATCTACGTTCCATTTGGCCACGACCACAGACAAGCAGCATCTATGCTTCCCCAACCGAGGATGCATTCAAGCAGCACATCCTACGGGCCAAGTATCAAACCAAGATTTGGTGCGACAGCCATGTTGCTAACCCACCGTTGATATCAGCAGTTGGTCATAGCTGGTCCGCTTGTGGAAGGTGGTGGAATTACCCAGACTATGTATACTCAAGATTCGCTCCAGCTGAAGTTCGAGACTTAACACACCTCTACTGCACTGACAAAAACTGTGAAAACGTGAGGATTGCCCTTGTGTCCTTGCAGGACTAGAGTATTGACATATGTAGCTGCACTGACTGCAACAATCACAGTAATGTCGTACAACAGTAAAATGAAAATGCAACAGAGATACACACTGTTTTCGATATTTAGATGCATGGCTTGCTGATTTCAGATGTGATCAGTATTGAAACATTCATGAGTGGGTTTCACTGTGCAACAAATAAACTATGAACAGATTTTCTCAAAGGTGTGAATCTTTTATACTGGGTTCAAATGCAATTTCATTCATGAGACAATCTGACTGGTTCATCAAATCAGACTTGGGCTTTATAACATGTAATGACAATATCATGCGAAAAAAGAGCAATTGTGCATAAAATTAGTTTAAAATGCCGATTTGGAGGTATTCCGGGGGTCTTTTAACCCTTGGCAGCATAAAAGTCAATGAAATACCTTGCATAATATAAATTTCTAATAGTAACCTGATATTTCCATAGTTTTCCATATAAACGTTCATTTTTGCATAAAAGATGCCGATTTTAGAAAAATTAGAATTCACTCGAACCGCGCACATGTCAGAGAAAGGGTTAATTTACCTGGTGGTGAACATTCTATCATAGTTTAACTGACATTTCTTTCATGAGACACCCTGCCTGATGAAAATAATCAAATTTGGCACTTTTAAAACATATATTGGCATTTAATAAGAGAAAACGTACAAGTTTTTGCTAAAATTGCACAAAAACTGCCAAAATTGGGGGTATTTTGTGGGTCCTTAACCACTTTAGGGGCCTAAACCCCCCTGAAATATCTTAAAACGTGTCCAATACATAGAAATACCCTGAAATATTCAACCATTCTACATGTATTTTATGCTTATTGAAGTAATAATAATATTGAAAATGGCAATTTTCTCTTATGTTCCTGCACTCAAGGGGTTAATTCACCATGTTGTGCAGAATTTCAACAACGACAACCTCAGTTTTCAAAAACTAACATCCATACGGTTCAAATGAGACCGGTTTCAGCTTGTTATACCTCCGGTAGGGTATCTCCTAAATTTCAGGGATGTCAACAGAATATAGGAAAAAGTCTGAAGTGAGGGCGAAGCCCGAGGGGGGCGAAGGGGTGTATCCCCCTCGTCCAGAAAATTTTCTAATTCTAAGATAGCTTTGGATTGATTTGAAGCATCCAAAAAATGATTTTTATTGGGTTCCTATCTCACTCTAAATCAAAATAAAACCTTCAACTTAAGTCTGTTTTTTGTCATGTTTGTCAGACAAATCAGTCCTGCAATATCAAAGCAGTCAGCAGCATAACTCCTCCTGAAATTGGTTTCCGTAACAATCACAATGTTTTAGAGCCCAATGTCTCGAGTCGATAAACAAGTATTACTAGTAAGTAGTCACAGTCAAACCAGAATTTAAAAGGGAACAGCATTGTGACAGAAACAAGAAACAATCCGAGACAAGACAGGCTACTTCCTCATCAGATTCTTCTGATGGCAAGTTCTAGCAGTCTTTGCTGCCAGCATACTAAGTTCTTTCGCCTTCCTCTTAGTGGCACTAGTGGTGGTTCTCTGACTCAGAGCCATAGCTTCCAGTCTCTTTTTCTCTCCTTATCTCTTTTCAACTGAGCCTCTTTTCCACCTTGTAGGCTGTGCGCATGTTTTTGACCAGAGTAACATTAACCGGATCAAACTTTGGGTCATCCCTCTTAAAGTATTCACTGCTGACTTTCCAGATGCCCTCAGTGAATATTTTACAGTCTGAAAGCACTGTATGTCTCCGTGCAACTCTTGCTGTTTTGGATGATATAACGTCTCCCATGACATTGAAGGATCCTTCAACTTGGTCCATGGAAGCAAGACAGAAGTGCCTTCACAAGTTTACTTAGCGAGGTATACTGTCCTTGTTGAAGACCTGGTTTGCCCACCAATCATCAATTCGCCATCCATCTTCTGGGGCAGCCAATTTGCATCTACATGGTACTGTCGTACCTCAAGGTCATAGGCAACCTCTCTTCCTCATTCAAGACATTGGGCATCAAGTCTGGAAGTCGCAACATAAGCTTCACAGTCACATCATGGCCTCTACAGGTTGGGTCAATAGCTGATGCTGCACGGAGAATGGGATTCAGTATCGGCATCTTCTTCAAGAGGTACATCCCACATGTGCTAAAGGCTTCCTTCAGATTGGTTTTGAAGTCCTTGACAGTCGTGTTGGATGGATGTAGACAGTTCAAGATGGACTTTGCTTTTCCCATGAACATATTCTTCAACATTCAACAAGTTTTGGGCATTCCCTGGGCCAACTTGCAGTGATTGTAGCCTTCTGTAGGACAGATCATTAATCACCTGGGCTTCACATAGCAGGCTAGGAACTCCTCAGAAGACTACAGATCTCGTCATGGATTTTGTGAATCATGGGAGACCTTGTTGGAACAGCACTACATACTTCTTGAGAGAGGTAACACTGCAACATAAAACCTCCAAGATGAGGCGCATCTTTTTCTCACATAGAACAAACGATCCAAGATGTTCTGTTTGCGTTTCTTCCATCTTCGGTCTATTCTTCTTCTCAAGAGTGGAATGTATTTCTCGGATTCTGGCCTGTGCAGTTTCAGTCACCAATTTCCTGTGATAGATTTCAGCCAACAGTGCTTGATATTGAGGGCGATGTGCCTTGGGTAAAAGCCATAGTAAAAACTGTGAGGGCATCAAGCTGACGCACAGTATCCACACTCAAGTCGTAGGCCGATAGCCAGCGATGGCTTATGAATCGTTCAGGCATGTTGAATTGGACATCAACGAGAGTACACACCTCCTGATACAGTTCTCTCAATCAACAGACCATTTCATACTCATTGGAAGTAATGTGAATAATGACTCACACCAACCACCAAATGGTTTGCAGAATACCTTTGCAGCATTATGTGCAGTGTGCAGGTGTCACCATCAATGTCTAACAAGTGTGGGGCATTCTCTCCACGGATGCGAGTTTCAAAGCCAGTCTTGGAGCCACGCATGACGTTGCATGAATCCAAGAGCATAGACATCAAGTTGGTAAATGGAATGTCCTTTGCCTCAAACAATGCAACAATCTCATCATGTAGAGATTTACTATCCATGTGGACTACATCAATAGATGCAGATGTTTCACCACAACCGTTTTGTAGTTTCGCAGAAGTAACTCACGAGAATCGCAAGAATCCTTTTGAGACTCTCAGAGGTAGACTCATCAATGTTCAGCGAGAAAAAGCACGTTCTCAACTGCTGCAGAGTCTCTTCCTCCAGTGTCTTTGCCAATCCATGCCTGGTCTTGTACGAGGCAGACACACGATTCATTGATAATAAGTCAAGAGCCTTTGGGTCTTTAGTAAAGTTTTTGAAATTCGATCACTTTTGCACCAGAGTAAATGGCAATGAATTTTCACAGACGAATCCACACACCAATGCTTCAGCTGTTGTAACTCGATCCTGGACTGGTGCAAACCGTTTTAGTGATGGTCTCGTTGTTAGCAGCTGTAACCGGCATTGAACCTGAAAGAGGACATAAAATAGTCATGACGGCACCAGAGAAGTTTACCCAACTGGTGTCATGGCAATTCGAAATTCAAACATTCATTTTCCAGGAAATATGAATGTTTTGAAAGTCAAGCGATTAAGGAGTTATTGACAATTTCGTGCAGCAATTTCTTCAGATTTTCCATTTATTCTGAACATTCAAAATTGAATATCTCTGTTATTTGTGAAGGAATTGACCCCAAACCACTTTCATTTGATAGCCAATATAAAATTGCATTTATGATAAATTATCAAGAGTTCACCCCAATTTGACCTTTAACCTTGACCTCTGAGCAGACCAGGCCAAAAAGGGGCCTAGCTAGGCACTGGGAACAAGACCAAAAACACAGATGGTCCACCATGCCCACGTGCAGGCGTCCGCAAAGATCGTTTGGTTAATGTTAGTTATATTTTTGCCGTACGTAATGGCGCTGCACTCGAGCACGTGTTCTAAGGCGCCAAAGGCGTGGGCGTTATGATATAGGGGTTATGATAGGCTTTTGGGCCGGGGAGGGGGCTTACCTGGAAACGATAATTTCCTTTCACTGCCTTGGCAGCCTTCACATGTTTGACGGTGGTGGCATGCTTTGTTAAAACGACCGATCCCCGACTGCCGTAAGCCAACTCGGAGTTGCAGATAATACAAACAGCACGGCCAGCAGTCTTGAGTTTCCTCACGAACGTCCCACGATCTCGCCGTCATCGGCCTTTTTTTCCCAGCCAGTCCCATCGCCAACGGTTCTTTAAACCGGCTTCCTATCAACACGATTAGCTTCCGATTCTAATGCAGGGTTGCGTTCAACGATATCAGGTCGTTGATATGCAGACATGACGATTTAAATCACAATACCATGCACTGCCATGAATAGTACAAAACGAAACTAAGAGCCTACTATTATGGGATGCCAAATCTTCTAACCAATCACGTACTCACACGGCCACGTGATACTCGAATGATCAGGTCATGCTGTCCTAATATGGTCTAGGTACGAGCTGTAGTGAATGAGTTCATTCATAAAAGATTGGCGGGGATGTCGCGTAGCAACCTCGATGCTGGTTTTATCGCCGTGAAATTGGACCGCTGATAGAGCGCGGAAGTTTAGCGCATAAATTAACGATTCTCAGACAGCCGTATGGCATGCGTCTCGTCTGGACCGGGAGGCCGGGGCATGCCGCGTTTCGCCAGCGGCTTGTTCAGCGAACTTTCTGAGTTTTTGACTGAGCTTCCATAGTCTTTGCCCCTACCCTGGATAGAGAAGACCCCTACCCCCCCCCCCATGATTTTTATTGCAAATCTGAACGAATCACAGGACCCAACTTGCGCAATGAAAAAGTCGGATTTCCGCCTTTCGCGGAAATTTGACATCCCCGTAAAATGGAGCCCTTTTTCAGCCCCGGCCACTACACTATTTGGGCCATATTGGATCGAGCTGTGGGAAAAAGTCCAGGAAACCAACATCACGGGCAGAATTGCTAACCCGTTTGTGTGAACACTGGACAGAAATCCTACAAGAGAAATTTCAGAACTCATTAGTTCTATACCTAAAAGAGTAAAAGCGGACATGTAGAATGGTTGAATATTTCAGGGTATTTCTATGTATTGGACACGTTTTAAGATATTTCAGGGGGGTTTAGGCCCCTAAAGTGGTTAAGGACCCACAAAATACCCCCAATTTTGGCAGTTTTTGTGCAATTTTAGCAAAAACTTGTACGT
>CM068964.1:86182619-86195941 GCA_035128595.1 Eptatretus atami
CAACCCCCCCCCCCACCATAATTCTTCTCGAACAATCCTCTGGAAGAAGTCCTTTATTGAAGCTTCTGAGTCGCACTATGCTGCCATGGTCTTCCTGGGAAAGCCACATTGTCAAACTCGCTCAAAGCCAGTCGCCCGGACTGGGAATTCCTCCGTCGTGCAAAGCTCTTCCTCGGCCCATCCCTGAGCTCCTGACCACTTACAAAGCTTTTGTCCGCAGCCTGATGTGAGTATCTGCTCTCCCCCTGGGCTGGTGCTCCTGCTCCCACCTTTCTCGGCTTCCACGAGGTGGAAACCAAGGCACTTCGGATCATTGGCATCTCCCGCAATGAAGGCCTGAGTCTTTTGGGCCTCTCACTCTCTCACCGGCAGGCAGGTGGTGGTCTTTCTGTCTTCTTACCCTCTCCTCTCCTTGAACACACCTTGTATTATGTAATGTATATATATATATATATATATATATATTGTATGCGGCCACACAGAGTAACCAGACACGAGCTTGTCACCAGGGGGATAATCCCGTTGTCCTCGGTAGGGCCGCGACCTGGCACCACTCACAATTACGTTGTGGGACGTGGGTTGTTTTAGAACAACGAAAGCCACCAGTTAACACGAGTTTCCAGTGTCCCACCGTCGATTATGCCCCGTTTACCTAGAAGGTCACGTGGTTACCTGGTGGGGAGCGCGCCCTCGCAAATCACCAAATGTTATCTCCGATAGATTTTAATTAGGGCGGGCCCGACAGTCGTTTTTTAACCGCTGGTGCGTGACCGACTATTTTTGTAATCTGTGGTAATTTACTCCCAGTTTCGTTCACAGCTAGACAAGTCAATAAAGAATTTAATTATAAAAAATTATAAATGGGTAAGAAACTTTTTATTCTGAGGTAAATAAAGAATAAATTCTCAAAAGCAAAAATCAATCAAAATGCCAGGAAAAGAACAAGAGAGAATGACTTACCGGGGTTGACTTTAACTACAAGTAAAACCGACAAAGGTACCAACGATCATCTCGGAAAAGGGGTGGGGGGGGGAGAAGAAGAGTCGTTACGTCACGCAGAGAGTAGTTGCATGATGAAACGTCCTGAAATGTGTGCGTGCGGTGTCACGCTCCGTCGACAGCACCAGCCGTGCCGATGGCACCCTCTCGGAACAGCCTTGACGCCAGTCGACGTCTGGGAGGCACCGTAGATCGTACCTGTCCCGGGCGGGTTTAGACCTGGTGCTGCGACGACTGGGCAGCTTCTCACACCTTCACAAAAAATGTGAGTTCCAGTGACCCAACACGGTCCGTCGGTGAACTTGACCGTGCCTCACTTAGTGGTGACCGACTCGTGCCTCACTCGCGTCGGCGCTGCTCACACCCCACACGCGCAACCACACGCTCGCTTGCTCAACACTGGGATGTTCGAATTGTCTCGTTGTTTGGCGCTGGTCAGAACCCACATAACGAATTACAACACATGCTCGCTTTCTTCTCTCTTTTGCGCGTACACCCAGCTTCTTGCTTCGCTTCTCTTCTCCCTCCCTGGGCTTTCTCTTCGCTACCCACTTTCTTCCCAGCGGACTCCAATTGTTTTATATCTGCGGGCCATTCGTGGGCGCAGTCCCCCAAGCTACCCGCCCACTTGCTATGTGTTACCATGACGACCCATGAGCGTTCCAAAAAAAAAGGTGGGTGTCGGAGCTCCGCGATAAGAACTTGCTGAGGAAAAATAAGAGAGGGCATCAGAAGCTCGCGAAATAATGTGTGTAACGTGTCCTGTCGTAACGAAAAAAGGTTTCCAATAAGAGAGGGGATTTAATTGCTCTTACCCTTCTCAATGCAATCACATTTTAAAATCCAAATTAGAATGGGATGGGGACATCTGAAATGGATTTAAAGAAATAACTGTCGAGGACCTGGATGTTTGTGGATGCATTCATCAGACCGGATTCTGAAAACTTCCTAATAAGTAAATATATTATATATATATAATATATATATTATGATATAATATATATTATAGGTTATTATATATATGTATATATTGTTACGGCTGTTGGAAATTGCAAATCATCTATAAGGTCCCAATAGGTGATGGTGATTTGTCTGAGAGTACATGTGTAGTTAGCCTCAAACCCGTTGTATAGAGGAATTATGTGATTCATTCGGGCTGCGATACTTTGAGTTAGGCGTTTTCTTTCTCTTTCTTTAATTTGAGCGAGATACCAACCACGTCCTCCGTCTTTCTCAGCGGCCCCCACCCCGCATTCCGCCCTCTGCCGTTGACCAGGCTCACCTGCGGGACGACGCCACCACCTAAACACCACAAACTTCAACGTCACTCACGCTACCATGCCACCACTCTAACAACGCCAAGCCCGCCACCCTCAACCACGCCACCTCACTCAACCACGTACCCTACACCACGAACGCATCCTTCCAGCGGTACGTACGACGGTTTGCCGTTGAAGGCGATCGAAGCTTCGCATCGTCCCCACTAAGCCGCAGGTGGGAGGGAACGAGAGGACGGCCCCCCTTCTCGAGGCCTCGAAGGAGGTGGAGCCGGACAGGGGCGTGGCTCCGGGCTATAAGAGGCGGAGGCGGCTGAAGGCTTCTCTTCTATCTCTTCATTCATGATGCTTCTGCCTATCTTTCTCGGTCGGTGCTCGTCCCAAAGCGTCGACGAGGCGGTACGGGCAGAGCGGCCGGAGAGTGCCTTGCGGCACGCGTCGAGGGAGTCCGACCGCGGGACGGGCGCCAAGGACAGACTACGGCAAGTCGCGACTCCAAATTTTCTTTTGGGGTATTTGTGTGCACGTGTGGTTCGCGCCAAGTCCGTGAAGTAGAATTGGTGTAAGTGTCCGTGTGATGCGTAATCGGTAGTTAGCTCGCTCGTCGTTGCTCTATTTTCTGTTTGATATATGGTGCATTTGCTAATTGTGACTGTAAATACATTGCTTGTGCTTAATGTGTGCTCTATCTCGTCGTACTGTGTATAATAACGTGTGCTTTGGTTGAATTCTTTCTCCCACGTCTGCGCTCGTTCCTTCTTCGTTGGGTCCTCCATCTGTTCACAGGCAGTTTCGCACGTGGGCCGAGACGCCAGATAAGTAATCTGAACGAGGCCCGACGATAACCGTCGGTATATCCCGTTTAGCATTGAACGGGTCCGCTTAAGCCGGCCCGTATCGAAGTCGCCATCGTGGCGAGGTACAACCACTCTCGGTAGGTTACCCGTGCGGGTATTAAGGCTATATCGACTTACGCGATTGAGCCCTAATTCCGTCGGGTAGAATGCGGACTGTGGTTTTGTGTAGGCCGAAAGGTCCACCCGTGACCTGATCTCCGCGTCAGCGGAGGTCACGACTGAATTGTCCGTCCGGTGGCGAAGCGGCGTGATTCGAGTCACGTGCCGATCGCACAGCCGACGGCGCGATAACGCAACACTGGGTACGGAGTGTGATTAGATCCCTATGCCTCTCAAGTCTAAATTCAAGGGAATCGGTTTCAGGGGTGTAGAGGAGGACCCCCGATTCCCTCCCAAATTACGAGCGTTGTTATGCATAAATTAACTCCTTACGTGGGATTAACGAGATGGCGTCTCATAGAGCGGGAGCCGGGGGTAATAGAAATGGTATATGTGTAGAGTGTAAAGAATCATGGACCCAGGTCGGTTCTTTATAATTTATGAACCCACCACTAACTGTGGACAGTGGGAGCGGCTTGAGCACGAACTTTGCGGAAATGGGTCGCATAAATGGCGGCGCCATCGCACCTACAAGCGCAGCACGGACGATGCTGGCTATTTTATGGTTCTGCGAGGCGCTGCAAATGGCCAACACGAGGCGTGAACTCCCAGTCACCGGTTCAACCACGTGGTCCACGGCATTGCCATGGCATGCGTGGGCAGGATGATTATGCGAGCTTGGCAGGACCCTTCAGGACAATTGGGGATGTCTTGGAAAAGGTGAAGCATATGACGATATTATCGAGATGGTGCAAGTGGAGTGGACGAGTCACAAACGGCACGCAGACGAGCTTCAGAAAAAATTACGTGTACGGGGGACACAGCGACTTGGAGATTTAACTGGAACGAATCTGTGGCAAAAACATGCGATTGGCCAACAGAGTCGACGAACTATGGTGGGAAAAGGGATTGGTAGTGTTTATACCCGTCAGTTGGAATATGCGAAGAGCAACTGAACAAAGATAGAGGAACAGCAGATTGGTATCTCCCAGATAGGAAAACAATGGAGAGGAAGAATGGAAAACCAGCTGAAAAGACAAAAGGAGCACGACTTGGAAAGTAAAACAACTAATGGAAAAATTTTTTAATTATTTATTTAATATTTCTTAAAATATTAATATAATATATATTATTTTTTAATAAAAATTTTTAAATTTATTTTTTTTTTATTTTTATATATAGTTTTTATTTAAATTTAATCATTTTATATATTAATAATTTATATATTTAAAATAATTGATTAGAAATAATTTATAAAAATATTATTAATTAAATTTTTAAAAATATTTTTAATATATTTTAATTAATTATTAATAAAAAATTAAAATTATTATAATTATATTTTTTTTTATAATTAATTATTTAAATTATTAAAATTATTAATTTAAATTTTATAAAAATTTTAATATAAATAAAATATTATTTTATATAAATTTTAATTTATTATAAATAATTTATTTATTATAAATTTATTTTTATTTATTTAATTAATTTTAATTATATAAAATTTTTATAATAAAAAATAAATATTATTTTTTATTTTTTTAATATTTAATTAAATAAATTTTTAAAATTTTTATATATAATATATATTATTATTAAAATTATAAATTAATTAAATTATTTTATTATTATTTAATATTATAAATTTAAAATTTATTTATTTTTTTATATATAAAAAAATTATTAAAAAAAAAATAATTAAATTAAAATAAAATATTAAAATTTTTTATTAAAATTTTTATTAATTTAAAATATGATATATATAAATTAATTTAAATTTAATATATATTTAATATTTTAAAATTTAAATTAAATTATTTATTAAATTTATTTAATTATTTAATTTAAATAATTTTTTATTTTTTAAAAAATTTAATTTAAAAAATATAAATTAGATTATTTATTATTAATTATAATTATTTTTATATTTTTTTATTTATTAATTTTTTTTATATTTAATAAAAATAATTTAAATATATATTTTTTTATTAATATTTTTTAATTAATTTATTTTTATAATAATAATTTAATAATTGTTTAATTTATATATTAAATTTAATAATTTAATTAATTTTTATTTTTTTATTAATTTAAATTTTATAATTATTTATTAATAATTATATTTTTATATTAATAATTAATAAAATAATTAAACCAAACGGTCCTTTCGGAGAGACATAGTGAGAGTGTGAGATTTGTCAGAAAGACAAATCAGGAAGTCTGGCAGTATCTCTCGATATCTGTCTGAATTTGCTCCTTTGTTGAGCCTCGGGCGAGGGAGGAGCTAAGCGTCGGATCAAGTGGGGTTGTTGGTGATTTCTTGCCTTCGCATTGGCCCACAGCAGTCGTCCCGCACTGTAGCCATGACCCATCTGGTCCCGAAACCGTAAAATGGCCTCACTCGCTCACTGACTTGGCCATACATCAGAGCTCCAAGATTAGCATGGGGCCAGGGTTTTTGGAAGTGCTGTCTGGCCCCGAATGTGTGCTGGCCTCCATTCAATCGTAGTCACTTAAGGAAATCCCAGTGCTACCTGTACGAACTTGAACGAACTCCAGCACACGTTCGCACTTCGAGTTATTCCCCGAAATAACCCGACTCTCGTTCCCTCAGTGTACTTTGAGGCTGTGGTGAGCATTTTAAGAATAGTTGGCAGTTGCGGCGGTTGTAGAGAGGTAAGAGTACGTTGTGGCATTACGAGAGGTGATTGTAAATGTGGTGTTGCGGAAAAGAGGAAAGGGATGCTCGTAATGGCAGCATCTGTTGTGAAGAGGGAGATGTTCGTAACTGCGGCGTTTGTAGTGAAGATTATGAAGGTAAGTTGTTTGGGGGGCATTTTTAGGAGACGTGTGGAGTGGTTGTGGTGAGCGTGTAACGTCGTGGTGAGCAGAATAGGGGTCTGCGGTGAGATGGTGGTTGGAAATTGGCGTGCAGTTTTAAATGCAAAATGGCGCACAGATGCAAATGAGGCGCTCGTGGTGCTGCTTTGCTTGGTTCCTTTCATTGTCTGTGTGCGTGCTTGCTTGCGTGGTTTGTGTGAGAGACAAAGTGGGGCAGGGGAGTGGAATAAAAGCAAGGATTGAAGATTGAAGACCTAACTAAAAGCCCTACACAACGCATCTTCCCATTTACCCACTCGACGTAGGAAAGGCCTAACTACACACATACTAATGAAATAACTGCCTTGGGATTGCTGTATGTTGTGTACCATTGCTGGGTGTGCGCTGCCGCTCGCCACGTTGCCACAGGGTGAATCCCCCTTACCTGTGGCTAATATTTTAAACCACCCATTAGCCACTGTGGCTAATCATGTTTTAGTGTTTTTTTTTTTACCAGTTTTAGACGAATTTTGGTGATTTTAGCACAGAATTCAACCTTCGTTGAGACGGCCGAGGCAGCCGCCATTTTGTATGTTTTGATTACGGGAGTCACGCGTGATTTCGTATGAGCTTATCTACTATACTAAAAAATTAGAATATGTTTGTTTGTATGTATGTGTGTTTGTTCGTCCTTTATAGGTGGCCGAACCGTTGGATGGAATGAGATGAAACTTGGCATGAGTGATCCTTGGGACATGAGAACGGACATGGGGGGGGGGGGGGGTCAAGTTCAAGGTCAAAGGTCACGGGGTCAAGGGGTCAAGGTCACCGCGGTAACTTCAATTTCTCAATTTCATCCGATCGAGACGGACCAACGCCATTTGACAGATAATCAAAATTAATACTGAAGGACCAATTTTGTGCCCCGTTTGTGACGGGGTTTCGGCTAGTATATACTAAGTTTAGTAGTTTTAAACTAGTTTCTGGTAAAAAAAAATCGACCGAAATTACGCATGATTCCCATGATTCTCGTCTCAAAATTTTATTGGATTCGCTATATATGCTAGATATCCCTTATTGTCGGGTTTTCCGTCTGTTGTGTGTGTGTGTGTGTGTGTGTGTGTGTGTGTGTGGTGTGTGTGTGTGTGTGTGTGTGTGTTGTGTGTATGTGTGTCTGCAACGCGAGGCTCCACAGCACGAACCAGCGAACCGATTTCGATGAAACTTTGCCAACATGTGCAGTATTTGTTGGGAATGTGCGCGTTTGGATTTCGTTGCCTAGCAACCACCCGTTGCTGTGCAGCGGCCGTAAAACCGCGTACAGTATTTTCAATACTTGTCCTTCAGTTTTGAATGTAGAGAAGCGAGACTTCGGAATTAAACACTTCGAGATATTTAGAAAATTTTACTCGAGCCAATTTTTGATTGAGGTTTTATTTTCAAATGGTAGTCCTTCAAAAAATGGGGTGTCTATTCACCGTCATTTTTATGAGGGGCTTAGGAAAAGTGGGCGAGCTTAGGGAAAGTGGACGTGGTTGATGAAAAGTGGGAGTGCGTAGGAAAGTGGCGTGGCTTATGAAAAATATTTGTGTGGCTCAGGAGGTGTGGTCAAACTAGAGCATTAGAAGAAGTTTCTCAGGTTTTCCGTCTGTGTGTGTGTGTGTGTGTGTGTGTGTGTGTGTGTTGTGTGTGTGTGTGTGTGTGTGTGTGTGGTGTGTGTGTGGCGTGTGCAACGCGAGGATCCACAGCACAAACCAGCAAACCGATAATTTATTTATTTACCGAAAACGATTCCCCACCCACACACCACCTCCAATTATTTATTTATTTTACCGAAAAAACGATTCCCCACCCACACACCACCTTTAATTATATTTATTTTTACCGAAAACGATTCCCCACCCACACACCACCTCCAATTATTTATTATTTACCGAAAACGATTCCACGATCCACACACCACCTTTAATTATTTATTTATTTATTTACCGAAAATGATTCCACCACCCACACACCACCTCCAATTATTGGATTCGCTATATATGCTAGATATCCCTTATTGTCGGGTTTTCCGTCTGTCTGTCTGTGTGGTGTGTGTGGTGTTTGTGTGTGTGTGTGTGTGTGTGTGTGGTGTGGTGTGTGTGTGTGTGTATGTATGTGTGTCTGCAACGCGAGGCTCCACAGTACAAACCAGCGAACCGATTTCGATGAAACTTTGCCAACATGTGCGGTATTTGTTGGGAATGTGCACGTTTGAATTTCGTTGCCTAGCAACCACCCATTGCTGTGCAGCGGCCGAAAAACCGCGTACAGTATTTTCAATACTTGTCCTTCAGTTTTGAATGTAGAGAAACGAGACTTCGGAATTAAACACTTCGAGATATTTAGAAAATTTTACTCGAGCCGATTTTTGATTGAGGTTTTATTTTTCAAATGGTAGTCCTTCAAAAATTGGGTGTCTATTTACCGTCATTTTTTATGAGGGGCTTAGGAAAGTGGGCGGAGCTTAGGGAAAGTGGACGTGGTTGATGAAAAGTGGGAGTGGCGTAGGAAAGTGGGAGTGGCGTAGGAAAGTGGGCGTGGCTTATGAAAAATATTGTGTGGCTCAGGAGGTGTGGTCAAACAAGAGCATTGAGAGAAGTTTATCGGGTTTTCTGTGTGTGTGTGTGTGTGTGTGTGTGTGTGTGTGTGTGTGTGTGTGTGTGTGTGTGTGTGTGCAACGCGAGGCTCCACAGCACAAACCAGCAAACCGATTATTTTTCAAATGGTAGTCCTTCAAAAATAGGGTGTCTATTGCCGTCATTTTTTATGAGGAGTGCCAGTTGGCAAAATACGCAATAGGAAAAATCTTGCCAGGCAGAGGAACAATTGTATGTGAACCAATACGTCTTGGCAATGAATCTTCGTCGGTGGATCGGTCAGAATGAAAAGCATCGTATCCAGCGCTTCGATCCTAGCGAATCCCCGTCGCCTACCGGCTTGTTTTAATTTATTAGAATTTTTTTTCCGGAATGATTCGGCATGATTCGGCGCTACTCAGCGCCATGCTTCGTTGGGTCAGTGGTTGCCAGGTGAGTTTTGACACAATCAGTAGTAGTACCTGTAGTAGGACGAGTTTGTTTGGATGAGAGAGTTTGTTTGGATGAGTGAGTTTGATGGGTGACTTTGGTTGGTTGGATGAGTGAGTTTGATGTGTGAGATTGGTTGTATGAGTGAGTTTGATGTGTGACATTGGTTGGAAGTGTGAGTTTGATGTGTGAGATTGGTTGGATGAGTGAGTTTGATGTGTGAGATTTGGTTGGATGAGTGAAGTTGTTGGGTGAGATTGGTTAGATGAGTGAGGTTGACTGGCATGAGGTTGGTCCAATCCTGGTCCACAACCATCCCCATCCCCCACTACCACCTACTAAAGGCACAACGACCATACCCCTCCCCCCCCACACACACACACACACACACACACACACACCATCACCACCACCACTACCATCCCTCACAATCACCACCTCCCCTGATGGTCATTCATTCAACCAATCTCACACGTCAAACTCACTCATCCAACCAATCTGAACAATCCAACTCACTCATCCAACCAACCTCACCCGTCAAAACACACATCCGCCTTAAAATTAACTTATTATTTCATATTGCTAAAAAAAAACATTTGAAAAATATGTGGCTATTTCCTTTCTCCTGTGGCTAATCATTCTAAACCTGGATTAGCCACAGTGGCTAATTCCTTTTGAAAGCCAGAGCACACCCAGCATTGCCTAGGAGGAGTGTGGTTTTGCAAAACTGCAACAATATATATATATATACATATATAATATATATATATATACATCTGAATATATATGTATATATAATAACACGGAGAAGGGAAACGACAGAGGACTTCAAGATCATAAAGAGAAACGGGTCTGTTTTGTTTGAAATGGGTATCATAGACAAATATTTGTAGATACCTCTACGGTCTGTTTTAAGCACTTATCTATATATTACTAAAACTCTCATCTTGTGTGTGTATATATATATATATATATATATATATATATATATATATATATATATATATATATATATATGTATGTATGTATGTATGTTCCCGAAATACAACCAAAATGGTCCACGATAGCACAAAAATTTTAGGGTGCGGCGCCACCCAAACTTTTTTTTTAACTTCACCATTCACCTGTGGTGAATTTCACCTGTGACTCACCATTCAAATTTCGTTCAAATCGGGCAACAAAAAAAATATTTAAAAATCAATTCCAGATTCAGTCAAGTTTTGGTATGACGATCCATAAAGCGCAAGGACAAACCATGGAGAATGTGTTGATACACCTCGAGAAACCGGTTGGCCGAAGGATGACTCCCGAGGTAAATGCTCAAATTTTCTTCAAGTTAAAGTTTGACCACAAAATAATATTAAAATTGCTTTTTTTTTCATCATCAACCGCTTGTCACAACGGGAACCCAACGGGTTCACGGGTCGTCTCGTACCATATATAACTGTGTTAAAAACATAATGAAAATACACATGATTTTTCTTCTTTAATGGACCAAATAACTCTCACCAATAAATTTTGTTGGGTCACCAGGTATTCTGGGAGGGGGGGGGGGGAGGCTCCGCAGCCACCCAAATCTTTTCTTGGAAATGGCTGCCACGTCTGACATTCGACTGGCAGGAATTTGTTGTCATTTGTTTGGGGTCTCCGATAACTCATCAACTCCTCGCGAAAGATACCGTGGGATCTTCAACGTTCACCAACAACCAATACTGGCAAACGGATCGTCCGGCTTAACGTCGTTCTGATGGATGGCGATGCATCCCTGCATGTGAAACACCAGGGCGGCAGTTTATAGCTGAGTCGAGATTCGAACCCAGGCTGGACAGATCAAAGTACAAATGATACCTCGAAGCTATCCTGCCAATCTAAACGAGAATATGGAGAATAACGTGTAAATAAATAATCATGCGTTGTATACATTAATGAATCCGCGCCACGGTTTCCTCTTTGTACAACCATTATGACGTCATTTTTTAAATGACGTTACGTTTTCCCTTTCCTTCAAATTAATTGAAATATTCAGCTTCATTTTTATGGCTCTTTAGTATTTGAGGAGGATAAACTTCTCTCGTTGGTCCCGTGTCCGATCTGAGTCAATCAATGGAGTCTTGCAGTGACTCTGGACCCGAGGACGGCGCCGTCGCACTGACCCTTCTGCTCTGCGATTGGGGGAGGAGGTGAGTGACGTCATCGATTCGTGCTCTCAACTGTTTGCTCTTCAGACTCCGCTGGCGATCTCTGTGCGCGGCCACGGGGTCAAGTTTACATCGGAAGCGCACGGAGCACGTGGCCAACCATAAGACTGTCAACGTTCAGCACAACCACCGCTCACGATATTTATAGTCCTGTCGCAATTAATGAATCCTTCATTCCCGACTCGGCGAATTACCAGCAGAGTTTGGAAGTTTGAGCCGTGAGATCACGTTGAGAACCGAACCGCGGACCGTTGGCGCTTCCTCCGTCACGGCGTCGCCATTTTTGGCGAAAAAGCGCGGGAAATAATGATGGCTTGCGGGCTCATCACCGACCAGGTGAAGTTGAGCACGTGATGCGTATTTATGGTGTGTGTCTGTGACTTGAGTCTTGACGACGAGTCTTGAGCGAGGGCAGAACTTCATAAGAAAATGATCACGAGACCATCATCGAGTTACCTCTTGTTACAAGGCAAAGGAAAAAAAAAATCCACGTTGAAGGAGCACTCAAGCATACAGGCAAACCTTCCTGGAATTCATCCACAAGCCCATGATGCACTGAAGTCTTCAAGGGGAATGGCATGTGCAGCGCTCTCGCCAAGTTATGCACATCTGGGAATCGTTCCAAATGAAAGTTTGGTTTCAACACGCGCTGACGTCACAATATACACACCCAAAAGGCCATTGTCGATCGGACACGTGGCTAATTAAGAACGAAATTCTAGATAACGCTCAATCCGAGTATGTAGGTATCGACCTATATAATCATCCAAATCGGTTGGCACACATCTTTGCTTCAGGTAGATCACTCCAATATGCTGGAGATTCAAATAATAAAGTTTCATTGTGTGTAAGGTCCAGCATTGTATTTTGATTTCATACATCACGTGATTTGTGTTGAAGTTATTTGCAAGGTAATTGTTTAGTGCTGTAAAGTGTTCATTCTGTGTTATTTAGACGCACACAGCTATCTCATACCGCCCTCTGCTGTCGACATGACGTAATAGCTGTTTCAGACGTCACGCCATTGTTCAGAGTACGAATGCAATCTCCCGTCCGCACGAAGCTTCTGCAGCAGTAATATTGTTGTGGGCCGGGGTTCGGCGGCGATAAATGACCACAAGGTGGAGCAGTGGAGTCGTCTCCCACCGAACACCCGGAATTTAGGCGTGACTCTCGGATAAGTCCGAGAGTTCACGGGTCCCTTAGCGGACCGTGGTCCGCCAATATTTCGACGGCGTGGGGTAGGGTTAATTGCCTAATTTCAATATACCCAAGTACCACGTCGTCCAACTACCGGGAAAACCACACCCTCTACGGACCTCGGCGGAACGGACCGTTTACCGAGCCCGATCCGGGTGTAAACCGACGCGGGATTACCAAGATCCGTCGGTCCAAATGAACAATTTACTGGCCCGAACGGCCTTACATTTCTCAATACGCACCATACTAGGCACTGGGAAAAAGCACAGAAAACGAGCTGGTACATTTAACAGGGGTTTATTTACAACAATGATCGGGAGGGGAAGCACACAAAGAGCAGATTATCACGAATAAAAGAAATGAAAACCATGTACAATGAAAAACCCTTAACAATTTATACTTATACAGAATGACGCCACACACACACACACATACACACACACACACACACACACACACACACACACACACCAAAAAGAAATGGTGGCCGCGGCCTGTATTTGCACTGCCTGCCTCGTGCGGTCTGCTCGAGCTTGTCCGGTGGCGGGACTCGAACCCACCGCCAACAACGCAGCACCAAGCACCGGGGACCAAGAACGGCGCCACGGACACCAGCCAGCACAGGCACGGACCAGATGAGAATGCCAGCGCTTCCTCTTTTCTCCTTTACGAAGGGGCGAACCTTGCTTGCTTTCGACGAGGCGAACCTTCTTGCTCTCGACGAGGCGAACCTTGCTTGCTTTTTCTCAATGGCTCCTCACTTCGTCTTATCCTCCCCCTCCCCTGCGGGTCGAGGGCACC